>CM039736.1:10728261-11048472 GCA_022539455.1 Dendrobium nobile
TTTAAGATATTACTTGCCATTCATTTCAATTATATATAAAAATATATATATATATATATATATATATATATATATATATTTATATATAAATATATATATAATATATTTTACTTTATATATATATATTAATTTTTAAAATCAAGATATAAATAAAAAGATTTTTAGAAAAATAAATTATAAACAATTTAATAATTTTTTAATTTTTTAATTATTTTTCAAATTATTGTTAACAAAATTAAATTAGTAGATCAATATCAAACCAAACTCCATAAACCACTTTAATTGTCAAAATTCTAAGTTTGTTGGGATATCTATATCGTTTTGTAATATAATTGTAAAGATTGGTTGTGGGTAAATAACTTTTTTAAAAGCTATAATAAAATAGACATAATTTTTGAAAGCATCAAGGAAAAAGTAGCCAAAAATAAAATTATGATTGCAATCGAAAATCAAAGAGTAAGAAAGTTGTCCCAATTTGGAAAAATTATTTCCATGGTTACCTAACGTAGAGATAATCAGGTAGCCTATAATTCGTCGCCACGTGACTTACTCTTTACTGCGCGGTGCCGACGACCGACCGAAGGGACTATGGAGTTGGCGTAGCTTGGTATGCTAGGGTATTGATCCATTTTGATCGACAAAAATGAAAAAAATACTTTCTGATGAGACAATACGAGTTTTTTCGGTATGTCGGTATTAATCGAGTTTTCTTTTAAAGTATTACTCGGTATTGCTCGGTATTTTTCTTTACCAGAACTCTCAAACATATTATATCCCATCAAACTTAAATACCCCCCCCAATCACACCTATCAATACTGTCAAAAATCTAACATTCTACACAACTTCAATTCCTATACTTATACTTTTCTCTCTTTTATTTACAATAACCTATCCACTATCAAATACAACACTTAAAATCATAAAAATACTTACCACTCTTAAACCAAAAACCCTCACCCAAACTTTTACAAATGACTTTAAACCTAATTCTAACACCCCCCCATACAAAAACTCTATTTTCAACATACCCCCACATACAAACAAAACAATAAATTACACACAACACAAACAAACACATTCAATTCACCCTTTCCAAATTAAACCCTAAATTTCAAACTCTACACTCCACCAATTTTCACAATTTCCATATTACCACCAAACAAAAAAAAACCATAACTCTACCAAAAAAACACAACAACACAACCCCTACAAAACAAACCCCACCAACAAAATTAAAAAAAAAACAAAAATACACAATACTAAACCATCAAACACATATACATAATTACATCACATTCAAACCAACCACCCACTCTATAACCCAATCTACCAACACCCCCCACAAACCCAATCACACCCAATCAACCTAATATAAACCCTATATCTCCCCATTCCCTTAATAATCAAATTAAAACATAACCCCAAACCTCAAATCTGTCACCAAAAACAAACATCCACAAACATACCCAACACTTTCACCCCTCACCAAACAATTTCCCACAAACAAAATACCACAAAACACACACACAATAACCACCCCACATACACAAAAACATATCACGTACCACTCTTAACAACACCCACAAATAACCACCAAACATTACCTCCACCAAATACAAAAACTACATATCTAATAATTACTCACATACTTCACACAAACCAACCAACAATACAAACAAATACTCAAAAACACCAAAACACACAACAAAACACACCACAACAATATCCACTCCCAAACTAAACAATAATCTCAAATAAAAAAATCCATACCATCCTCAATAAACATCCCAAATACAAAATAACACCAACACTCCCAATATTACATATAACAACAACTAAAATAATTTTCACCAAAAAACAACAAAAACCTTCAAAAACCTCCCCACAAAACTAAAACAAAAAAACCACCCAACAACAAATCCCATCCTACTCATATACCACCCATCTCACCACCTAACTAATTTCTTCAAAAAACAATCAAACTCCCCTTCCAAAACTACACTCCACCCCCCAAATACAAACCCCCATAAACTCCCTCCACACCCCCTTAACCCCCCTCCTACCTCACCCATTACTAACTCCAATCCCAATATAATCCAAACTAAAAAACATAACAAAACACCCACATCAAATCATAACCCACATTCCCAAACTCCCCCATCCCCAATAAATACACCCAAACCAACCCAACAATATAACACAATCCACCATCCTCAAAAACCCCCAACATCCCCCACCCCCCCCCCCAAACCCCAAAAACAACCCCACCATCCACCAATCCACCACCACACCTCCAAATACACCCCCCCACAAAAACCACACTCCCTCACCCCCACTCACACACCCTCCCAATTAACACTTTTCACACAAACAAACATTCATCCATACCCACAAACACAATCACAACAACCCCCCCCACAAATCATTTCTATCCAACTTTCCCCACTTAACCTAAACCCCCCAACAACCAAAATTTCACATCTAACAAACTCCCCACACTATCTAATCTAACCTCCCACTCCCCCTCCCCAACCACCAATCTACCATATATTAAATCTCCTCCTCATTATTCCTAAACCCCCAAATACAACCCCCCCTTAAACCCCACATAAAAATACAATCAATATCAACTCACCCCCTCCCCTCATTCCAAATCACAACCAACTACAACCCCTAACCCCCCCCATTACCAACACCCTTCAACCCACATTTTACCCCCACCAATATCAAAAACAAACAATAACATCACACCCCCAACCCACTCACCAAAAACCTCATCTCCTCCTCCTCCCACTCTCACCTTACCTCTTTCCCCCCACAAACCTCCCTTTTAACTAAATATCTAAATCTTCTAACATATCTATTCAAACTACCCCCCAACCATATCTACTTAAATCTCTCAAACCCTATCACCTACAAAAACATATCAAACCTCTCAATCCATCACACCCATATCCATTCCAACTTTCCACCCCCAATAAATACCCATTCAAACCCCTCCTCCCCCTCCGTCTCTCGCAACCATTAACACATTCATAAAAACATTTAACTTAATTCTCATCCACAATACCACCAATCCACAACAACACCCTCAGCCTTTACATACTAATCACAACATTTCTATTCCCATATATAAAAACCCCCAAAAACATCTAATATCCCCAATTATAAAACAACCTCCCTCTCCCCCCACCCCGCGCCTCGCTCACCTCATCCCCTCCCCTCTACAGTTTTCCATTCATATCCAACTGCCACCACAACATTTGATCACTCCACCTCTACTCTCAAACATTCCTATCTTCACGCATAAATTTATAGCCCCGCCATCCCTCTTTAACACTCACAAAAATTCCGCCCTCTCACTCACACTTTCCTTCCTCCCCCCCAAATCTCAATCCCCTCTCCTCTTTGCACTTATATTGATTTTAATTACTAAATATTACGAAAAAATAATATTATTTTTAATTACTTACATAATTCATTTAATATTATTTAAACATATAAGCCATACTGGGTATCAAATCTTGAATTTAATGGCATTACAATGATGTTGAAAATGGAAGAATAATTGAGCTGTGTTGTCTAAATGAGCTCTAATGATTGCAATAGATTGCATGAGCTGTGTAGCCATAATGATGATTGCTAGAAGCATCTAATAAATTATGAATTGTTAATACTCTTTTAATAGTCTTTAAATTTAATTAAGTTATTGAACTAATCATGATTATGAAAAAATATTTTCAAAAACATATATTACTCACTGTTATTGGCCTAAAAGTGTTGATATCAGAGTTTTCAATGAATCACACTGATTTATACTAAGAATATTGAGTGAGATGAAAAGAGATAAATATGAAGAGAAAAAAATAATTATGGACTGAGAAGCACTTATATTTCTCTAAAATAAAACTTGAATTACTAAAAATTGGTGAAACTGACTCAACTTTGATCCCATTTTTATAGATTTGAATTAGGGCTAAATACATGTCAATACAAAAAAAAAAAAAAAAAAAAAAAAAGAGGGAGAAAAATAAGAATCTATAGTGTAATTAAATATTTCAAACTTTATAAAATTCATACAGTGAGCTTGAAGAACTTGTTGGCTTGGCTTGTATTGGTGTACGAATAGTACCGAAAAACGATCAATAGTTTCATTAAAAAATCATTAGGGCTGACTTCAAGCATCTGTATTCTCTAGAACCTACTGAGAGTCATACTTGACCGTACTTAGGATGAGCTTATAGATCGTAATCTCCTGTTTTTACTCCGTTATTTTTATAAGATGACAAGCCCTATTAAGCTAAGTTCCAGTATAACAAGATTAGCTTTAACTTGAACCCAGTGCACATAGCTTGACTCTTTAATTTTCTAGATATTATGTGCATAAAAAGAACTTTAAACGATGCCAATTAGAAAATCGCGGGCCCAACCTAAACTTTGCGAAGGATGATACACAGGGATTAATAATTCACATTCAAAATGACCAATAAACTCTCTTAAACATATTGTCTTATTGTACTCAATTTATAATATATAAAATAAAAAATAAAAAAAAACTTTCAACAAGAGAGGATGAGTGACTTAGAAGCTCCAAGGATTAATCAGCATGATGAATTATTGATATGGCCTACTATTGAAGCAACATGTGATTGGATGACCTTTTTGTTTTATTACAATTAGATTAAAGCCTTGTTTGATAGGTTAATTATAGTTGTTGAGGATATGTCCAAATATCATAGGTGGGTCTGACTTAGCATCCAAATTATGATGAGGGTAGAGGTAAAAGTTGGGTTGGATCTGACTGGATTTTGATCTAATAGGTCATGGGTCTAATATTCAAATAGCAGTTGGTCCATAACCTAAATATAAATACATGCACGACTTGCTTATTTGATTGCCCAAAATTTCTCTAGTATGAATGTTAATCAAGTTTTATAATAGATTGATTTTTTCATTGTATCTTAATAAAGCATAATGAAAAGATTCATTTTGTAATATTGTTATATTTCAAGAAGCTTAAAGAATGTAAAGATGTATATCCATTATGAGGATAACAATATAATATAGGAAAGATTTAATTTGCATTTGTGATTATTTGTCACATCAAATGTTTTTATGGGCATCACCTCAACCGCACTTCGTGCAAACTATCTTAGGCTGTCATGTGGATTATTAATGATTTGGATTCTTGAATGAAAAATGTGCCAAATGGAATTTTTTTTTTTTTTTTTAACAAACAAGTTAGGATTTAATTAAGGTTTCATTTAAGGTTGTTTTATTACGGTTTTATGAAGTAATTTTTTTAATACAAAAATTTTTGTATTGAAAATTTATTGTAGAAGAGTTGTCTCAAATAAATCCTAAGACAGAAGAGATTAAGGCTTCGTTTGGGACGTTTTTTTTATTGCTTTCTAAAACGGAGTTTTAGTACAAAAATAAAAAATTTTGTACTAAAACTCTGTTTTAAAAAGCAGTAAAAAAGCCGTCCAAACGAAGCCTAAGGCTTCGTTTGAGACAGCATTCTTACTGCTTCTTAAAGCAGCTTTCTAATACAAAAAAATTTAAGTTTTGTACTAGAAAGCTACTTTATGAAACGCTGAGAAAGTTGTCCCAAATGAAGTCTAAGGCTTCGTTTGAGATGTCTTTCCTACTGCTTTCTAAAATATATTTTTAGTATAAATTTTTTTTGAATTAGAAATTTTTGTAAAAGAAAGCTGCTCTATAAAGCAACAAGAAAAGCTGTCCAAAATGAAGCATAGGCTTTGTTTTGGACAACTTTCTTTCTGTTTCTTAAAATAGTTTTTTATAAAAATAAAAAATTGTGTAGTAAAAAGCTGTTTTAAGAATAGTAAGAAAGTTGTCGCAAACGAAGCCAAAACAATGAGTGTTGTTAAATTCCCTTATAAAAAACTACTTTAAAATAATTTATTTATGCATTTGTGGAAGGATATTAGGATTTTATTTGAGAAATAAAGTAAAAAAGATGTAAGAAAATCATAGAATGTGGATTTTTAATTTTAGAATTGATTTGTAGAGAACATGATCAAAACCGCGAGAAAAAAAAGGAAGAAAAAGTAGAACTTAGAAATAAAGAAATGATTTAGATCCTCATTATGATTAGTAATTATGAGGTCAAGATATCTTATAAGAATAAGCTCCTATGCTTATCTACATAAGGACCTTAGAATACTCTTGATTATGATCATTGATAAATGTCCTTAGTATAAAAATTAAATTTTTTTACTAAAATATTACTTTAAGAAGCAATAAAAAAATTGTCCCGAATAAAACCTTAGTTAAAATAATTAACTATAAGGTATTTTGAAAACCAATTTCATTAAGATTTGATTATCAGTCAAATTAACCACACTATATCTTATAATTTATAGTTAAGGCATTTCACATTTTTAAAGTTGATATCTTGAGTTTTAACGAAGTATTAATTAGGTGGGCTTAATAATTTGATTTTACTCAAATTAAGTGAATTACTCTAAAATTATATAGTTAATTTATAAAATTATTTTAATTTTAACCTTAATTAATAAAACTTAATATTTTAAATTTATAGTTCATGCTTGATCAAGGTGAGTTTTTGGTGACGTATCAACAATGATTAATATTTTGAATTTTTTCAAAATAATATCCTTTAATTGGGACAATTTGGTATATAAAAACATAATTTGTTTTGGGGCTATTATAATCTTGAATTTGTCAAAGTATCAATAAATATTAAATTTTTATTAATGCAAATTACATTATTCCATTTTATTGAATTTTAAAGAAGTTGTGTTAAAAACTTGTCGTATTTATTTCATTCTTAGAATACTAATTTATGCAATTAGAAACTTTAAAAGTACTTAATATTTTACACATATTGGAATTATGAATTTTAGAAGTCACGTAAAATTAGTAGTAGTGAGAAATTATTTTTTACTTATTATTTGAATATTTTCCATATTTTATAATTGAATGCATAGTATGTATCTTAAAATTCTTTTTTACTTAGCATATAAAGGAAACTATTAATATTAGAAAAAAAAAATCAATTTGTTTTATGAACAAATTTATATATTTTTCAGATTTAATAAAATTTATAATGACTTAGTTTTTAGAAATAATTTTTTTAGCATTAGAAAATAAGAATTGCAAAATTAAAATTTCTAATATTAAATTTAGATTCTGAAGTTATTTTATTTTATTTTTAAGTTTTTTTTCTAAAGTTTATAATTTGTCAAAGATTTAAGCATTTATTTGATATATAAAATATTGTTTTAAGTTTTAAATTCAATAAGGGTCTATTACATTGCGGCGATGAACGACGGAGCTGGTAGTGGGAGGTTGCATGTGGCAGCCAGCAGCGAGTTGTTGGTGGAGATGATTGCTGTCGGCGGTGGTCAAGAAGGCTTTCGAGTGGTGTAAACGATTCTCTCTCAAAACTGAGCGAGAACAATTTACTTGAAAAATGAACTAGAATGAAATATATTGCATTTACTTTACTTTTCCTTTTCATCCAATCAAATATCAAAATTTTTGAACTACATGCATTTGCTCAACTTTACGAGAAAAATGAACTAGAATGGAATATATTAATGCGGACACCTAACGGTCCAGAGACCCCAGAACCCACCACGTCACCAGGTACACAACGATGGTCATCAACCAACGATGGTCATCGAGCAACAGTACTAAGAAAAAAAAGTGATGTAGCAAGTTCTGATTGGTCTTCGGACTCCGTCCGATATCCACACATAATAATTTTTCGTACTTTACACCCTAAAATATTCTAACCAAACAGCCCCTAAATGTTTAAAAAAAAACAAATTTAAGTTTTTTGTAACTTGAACATTTTAACTCTTATTTTTTTTCTATAATTGTTTAGTGAAATTTTTTATTAGCATTAGATTTATTTAATACATTAAGTACTATAATTCAGTTAATTTTAAGCAAGCAATGACTGTATATTGATTGGATGTTGACTAGATGTCTAGGTGTCATGGTCAGAACTGAAGAAACGTCTAAATTGTGGAGCCCACGGTAAAAGCGAACCCAATCAGTGGGTGCTGATGTGGCGAGCCACAATGGGCCATGACGTTGAAAGTTTCTTAGCTCGCATGAATGATTAGGACCGTTGATTAATAATTCCTTAGATCTGACGGTTAAGAGAGAGTCATCAACCAAATGCGCATTACATTGCAGAGAACCATTAAAAAAAAGATTTTAACATACACAACACTTCAAACTATTATTAATACATATTCAACACCTAAACTTTTATATTTACTAATATACCACCTAAAGTCCCCCCTCTTTCATCTATTCTAACACTCTGTTATGGTTCCCGTTAAAAATCTCTATAAACCTTGCGTCTTCCCTTCGACCCACCTTCTCCATCGCTTCAGTTGGCATGCATATCCAGTTTTCGAGATCTTGCTCTGGAGTACCAGCCCTGCCCTCAATTTACCCAGTCTGCGCCAACCTTATCATGCAGATACAAATGTAAACAACACCAATTGCGACTTTCAACATCATCTACATAGAGCATAGACAACACTATTCAAGAAATCTATGATTCAAGAAAAAAAAACTACTCTTCAATCCCAAGTACGTTATGATCCCTCTGTTTGACAAATAGGGGCATAGAAAACTAATGATGCATTCAAATTAATTTTTATTTGCAACTAATCAATTGATTCCCAATACTGATTATTACTAAAAGAAATCAATTAGTTCCCAGTCATGAAATTAATCTGCACATCCAATTCAATTAAAAAAGTCATATGAGAAAAGGATGTAACACAGAAGTTACATATCAACGAAAATTCAAGTTTCCCACAAGAGAAAGATGAAAAGAAACATTCGCTCATAATCATTCTTAAGTTACAATACACCGCTATTATAATTAAAACTTTAATTGTCCAAATGTTCGAAAGATGAAAACAAAATATCAAACCCAAGATGTACTTCAACATCCCTAGCGACGTTCAAACGATACTTACTCAAGCAGTACTTCAACATCTCCTTATGTGATATTCATTTGCAAGTCTTTGGGATCCTTCCCATCCACGGTACAGCCGATGGAGACACACGTCCCCAGAACCTCCTTAATGGTGCTGCTAAGATCCTTAACCATAGATCTGGGCCTCATGTGTCACGACCTGACCCGAGACGGATCCCGCCCGCACCGGGCCGTGACTAGCCAAACGAACAGATTAACCAGGATCTGGTTTTGGAATTTGTTTCGGAACTGATTCTTCCAAATATTTCAACTCAAACACAGAAACACAGAGCTACTATGAAACATCAAATGCAGCAGAACAAAACATCTATATTTTCTTTTCCTCAAAACAATCATCTATAAATACAGTACATGGCTTTTAGACAGAAAGAAAGACAGAACAGAAAAGCCATGACTGTATAAAAATCAAAAGTACAAAACAATACCTACGGATCAGACTCTGAAATCTATTCATGGACCTCCTTCCCTTTCCCAGAACCTGAAAACCACCAGAAAACAAGAGTGAGCTCAACAGCTCAGCAAAGCGACAAACCTCCAATCAAAACTTCCAGAATCCAAAACCAAACACATCAAACCTAAATCCAATCAGAAATCAGAACAGAATCGTATCTCGAATCAGAACAGAATCAAATCAGAACTTATACGGATATATATCAAATCAGAATCAAATCAGAACTGATTAAATCCACAGAATCAGAATCGTACAGAAATCAGAAATTCAGATCATATCGGAACAGAACAGAATCATGTCAGAAATCAGAAATTCAGATTATATCGTACGGAAGTCAGAAATCACTTAATTCAGAACGTAACACAAGTCAGAATAGATTCCCGGACACTGACAGAATCTCAACGGATTCTGGCCCCTTATGCCTCCCTTCCCAGACACTGACAGAATCTCTCGGATTCTGGCCCCTTATGCCTCCCTTTGTGCTCACGGTACCAGAACAGATGTGCTTATAGCACCGGAACAGAATTCATCGGATCCGGAACAGAACAGATATCAGATTTCAGATTGAGCTCATTTCAGATTTCCCAGACACTGACTGAATCTCTTAGGATCCAGGCCCCTTATAACTCTCTTTTTATAACATATACAGATAGCATATCAATTCAGAAGAAATCCGGACGAATTCAGAAATCAGACAAAAATCGGACAGCACAACGGCTGTATACGAAATTTACACAATTTTTCCTGAAAAATTACAGAATACCAAATTTGCACATAATGTAGATAACAACATTACAAGACTTTAATTCTACTGCTCAGCAAATTTTAGACTACACAAAAAAATCCAGTCGACGAAAAACACCGTCGAATCAAAACTACCCGGAAAAAAATCTCCAGAAAATAATCAAAATGTGCACACTCGGCACGTCAACCACATACAGAAAGTTACGCGGTAAAAACTGAACCAATCGAAAAATACGGATGAAAATCACGAATAAAAATCAATTCCGGACAGAAAATACCGCCAAACACGACGGTTCTGAAAATTGAGAAAGGCGGAATGTGCCTTACCTTGCGTACAGCAATTTCCTGAATAGTCTCTTCGGACGAAAACAGCTCCGCGTCGCCTGAAAATCAACTTTTCCCAAAAAGTCCTCGACTTTCTCTCTCCTCGGCAGATATTTTCATTAATTTGATTTTTCTCTCTCCTCAAAACGACTGATTTCAGCTTTATAATACATAGATCGGCCCGGCCGATCGCAATATCGTCCTGGGACGATCTGAACAAAATCCATCGTCCTGGACGGTTCCCAGGGCGGTTCTCAGGACGAACTCATGCGCTGAACCTATCGGCCTGGACGATGTAGGTATCGGCCCGGCCGATACCTACAGGAAAAATCACCTGGAGCAATCTGGAGATATTCTAGAGCAAAATTTTCACTGATCGTCCCAGGACGATCCCAGATCGTCCTGGACGATCCTGGAGCAAAAACAGCACTTCACATCATGACCCTTGCAATCTCGATCACATTATCAAGCGAGATGTTCCCGTTGTACTTGATTTTCTTAATCTGCTTGCGATCGTGCTCGGGCTCCTTTTGGGATCTGATAAGAGTGGATACTTGCAGTTCTCGGCTATGGCGGCGAGGCCGGCGGTGGTGAATCCATCGCAGCAAATGAGTGTGATGTCTCGAAAACTTGGGAAGGCGGGTTGAAAGGAAGACGCGAGGCTGATAGGATTTTTGACGGGGTAGTACGGAGTGTTAGAATAGATGAAAATAGAGGTTTTAGGTGGTATATTAGTAAATATAAAAATTTAGATGTTAAATATGCATTTATAATAATTTGAAGTGTTATGTACGTAAAAATCCAAAAAAAAAAATGTTCATTACAATGCAGAAGCTTCTAGAATTATCTTAACATAATTCATGGAATCAAGAGATTCAAAATTTAGATGAATCTTCATCATCTCTTTCACTGAATAAATTCAAAGAGGTAATTAAAGGTGAAAAGAATGAAGTTATCCGCAAAAAGGGTTCTTTCTTCGTCATTCTATTCATCAAATTATTCTCATGGGATGTTGTCTCAGATCCAATCATGTAAGCATTAATAGGAGATTCTACTTAGTCAGTGGTTGCTAAATTCAAAGAAAAGTCAAGTACTTGTACTCACCCTTTGCGTTAAGAATATTCCTTATAAAATAATAGCTCGATAAGCAACAGATTGATATAAGTGATAAAGAAGTTGAGAAGACAAAAGTTGGACTGTGCTGCAAATTGAGAAGTATCTAGTGAGTTGATGGCTACTTCTGTTCATTTACTGAATCATTCCCTAGAGATCTTGACTAAATGAGCGATAACCACAACAACTCTTGCTCAGCTTATCAACCAAACTAAAATAATGCATTAGCATACGATAGTCAATAAAGAGAAGGATAAGCAATCTCATCCTCATCAATTAAGAGGGTTCAAATTGAGTTATAAGAATGAAGAGGGGAACCTACATTTAGATTGAACAAGAAGGATTGCGTTGTAGTTTACGTCATCATTAATTTGCTTCTTCAAGGAAAAAAAGTAAACTCAACAACTTTTGATCATAGTCCAATAAAATTTGTTGAGTATTTACATGCCCGCCTAGAGAAGATAATAATTAATTATCTTCATATGTTAACTATAAGGCAACTTGTGTTATGTTGGTAAATCACTCATATCACCAAAGATCATTAAAGAGTTATTGCTAAGAAACGAAAACATAGAGTGAGTTAGATCAATTATCAAGGATAAATACATAACTAATATAGAAACTTATGTTAGTTGAGTAATGAAATTTGTGTTTTAATAGCTGAGAAACTAGTTCATAACACAAGTTATTCAATAATAAAAATTTCTTTTTAGGAAATATTATAATTTTATTAATATGAATGCAAAATTTGTCATTGAAGAAAATCAAAGAGGAGGTAATTGAGGGAGAGAAGAATAAAGTCATTGCCTTCTATTAGCAATCTTCTCAACAATTTAAAATTCACTTAGATAACCATTACAAAGAAGCTATTTAGTGATATTATAACTGCCCTGGACAGTTGTAGGCTTCTAGAATGGACTGACTAGTAGACTGTCCAACCCATCTTGTAGTCGATACAACTTCATGAATATGTAAGAGGTTCGGAGTCTAAGAGATTAGACAAAGATAAGAGTTGGTGAGGTGCTGAGATCTAGATCTCCAACAATGGATGTCTTAGCAAATTTGTTGGAATGATTTGAAAATCCAAAGAAAAATGTACACGCTCTCAAAGTCCACTTTAAACTTGAGAAGACAAAAACAAACTTGAAAGTTAGTAATCATTAACAATTTGAAAAATTCAAGAAGCTTTGGTACAATTAATTAATAGAAGGCTTCACAAATTTATCCAATCAGCTTGATGTTGTTGCTGATAAAGTTGAATCAGAAATTAAGCATGAATTAGAAGACTTCAAGGATGAAATCATTCTTCTTGAAAATAATGTAAATTGATATCCCCAAAATGGGTCCCTTCACCTGTGGTGCCAAGTTTTTCTTCATCATTTTGTTCATCAAATCATTCCCATGAGATGTTGTCTTAGATCATATCATGCAAGTATTGGAATTGTCAAGTGCTTGTACACACCCTTTGCATCAAGAATGTTCCTTATAAAATAATAACTCAGTAAGCAACAAATTAATATAAGTGATGAAGAAGTTGAGAAGACAAAAGTTGGACCAAATTCCATTTAAGAAACATTTGGTGAGTTGAATACTACTTCTATTCACTCATTTAGTCCCACCCAAGAGATCCTGACTAAAGGAGCTACAATCACAACAACTCTTGCTCAGCATATCGACAAAATTACTATAACACATTATCATGCGAGAATCACTAAAGATATGTATAAACAATCTCATCCTCATCAATTAAGAGGGCTTAAGTTGAGTTATATGAATGAAGAGGGGAAACTACATTTAGATTGGACAAGAAAGTTTGCATTGTGGTTAACATCAGCGTTAATCCACTTCTTCAAGGAAAAAAATTTAACTCGACAACTTTTGATCTAAGTCTAACAATATTTCTTGAGTATTTACATAACCACATATAGAAGATGCCAATTAACAATCTTCATATGTTGACTATGAGGCAACATGTGTTATATTGATAGAGCATCTATATTACAAAAGATCATTGAAGAGTTATATTATTGGATTAGGTTTATTGTCCTATTTTGAGCTCAATTCCAATCCTTAGGCCACCTTAGGCTCTAGTTGGATTAGGTGTCAGCTAAATTAGGTTAGATTGACCATTGACACACTAGGTTGAGTCCTCAAAAAACATAGGTTGATTTTAATTTAGAATATAACAATTTTATATAGTTAATTTAGTTAATTAAGAAATTGGGCTTCCTTGGGTCAATTTGGATTTAATTACCATATATTTCTCTTTTTTGTTAAATTTTTTTTTGTTCAATGGATTCTGAAGGATGCAAGCACCAAAGTATACTCATTACTCAAGGGCGAAACCAGCCTCAAATTTAAGGGTGGGCAAAATTTTCATATAAATGGACTAAAATAAATAAATAAAACTAAATACATAATTCAAAGAAAAAATTTGTATTTGATTATGATTGAAAAATTAAAAAATGATTACAAGCTCATCAATTTATTTTGCATTTTTTTTATTTTGTTATATTATAATCTAATTGAGAATCAAATCGAACACGTTTTTTCAATGTAAGACATTAGACAAGCATTGATTACAACATCATATATCTTACTACGTAAATAATGTTTGATAATTTTTATTGTAGAAAATGCTCTCACAACTATAACAGTAGTAGCTGATAAAATTAATGCTAAAGTAATAAATTAATTTGTATAAATTGTAGTGCGTAATGTAACTTGTGTATACTTTTCAACTTTAAACAAAGTTTAGAAGTTTAAGATGTGTCTCATACAACTTGTATGTTTTTTTTTTTCTTATTTAGGCAAAATAGGGTTGCCGGTAGAGGATGAATTACCTAGAATATCATTACTACCTAAAATATCATTACTAAATTAATTTATTAAAATTTTGAGGGTGGGCAATTCAAGCAAGCATAGGTACGCCCCTGTCACTACCCTATATGGTCGAGGGGCGGAACATTCTTTTTCTTGGGATAGATAAAATATGATTATGAAATGTATAATCTTATGTATAAAATATAAAAAAATTAAACAAAAAATTGACAACTGCATTTATTGAAGGTGGGCAAAATAGTTAAAATACTTATTTTTCTAAGAAAAAAAAAAGATTTTATAATTGGCAATTAAGCACCCTGAATTCTTCCTGGTCTACCCCTACATATAAAGAAGAACACTTTTATTTAAAACCAACAGTACTGCTATCTCATAAGTGAGAGATTATTATGTGCGGAGTCCGGACATAGAGAATCGTTCGATTTTATGACTATGAACCGTAAAAGCGCATTGGTGAACAACAAAAGTGCAGTAGTGAACAATAATTGCCTGTTTACTGTTCACAATAAAAAAACCGAACGATTTTCTATGTCCAAACTCCGCACATAATAATCTCTCCTCATAAGTGCATTTGCATGAATGTCTCTCAAATGCTTCGATATAATGAATCCCAAGATATAAGAAAAAGATGTAGTATTGGCATAAAAAATTATTTACTTCGCATAAGTCAAAAATCAAGATAATGAATTCTTTTACTGCACGTCTTTATAATTTCAATTAATAAGAGTTGAAATAGATGCCTCTTATTATTATTATTATTATTATTATTATTATTATTTGCTTCAACAGAGAAAAAAAAAGGACAAATAGGTAGCTGTATTAAATTTTGGGTTTGATGATAACGGGTGGGTAAAAAATAACTCAAACATCATCTACAAATGAGTGTCTGCCGGTTCATTCTAATAAATACTTGGCATAAAATTCAAAGTTTTAAATGGGTTTAATTTAAAATTTTTTTAATTGTTAGAGTTCATTGATAGAAGGTTTTCTTTATTATATTTTAATTTATTTATTTATTTATTTTTAAGATCATATCATTTTTAATAATTTTCACAAAATTAAAAATTAATTTTTTATTTTATTTTAGTAATTGATTCGTGTTAGTTTTCAAATTACTTTAATTTTTGAACTAGAAATTTCTGGAAACAATTTTGAGATTATTTGAAGTCCACATTTAATAAATTTATAGTCAAAATATGCATATCGACTAGACGAATATGACAAGCTTAGGATCATTGAACTCCAAAATTATTGAGGTAGAAAAATATCTAAAATGTAGTGTGTGATTAAAGAGGATCAACATTAATCGTGGGATGGACGATTATTGTTTCGGATTGAAATAACTAGATCGTTACTCTTTAGAAATTTATAAATTGATCATACTTCCACACACTTTAAGAGGACATGAGACCTTATGAAGGATTTCAAAGAAGAGATTCTAAAGCTTTTTTGTTTGTAGCCCAATGGCCATTTTAAGCACCTATGTTGACGTCAATGCCAACACTGATGCCCACCATTACCATTAAGGGTGATGCCCTCCATCATCACTAGCATTGCATTTATTATCGGCACCAATGTCGATGTCCATTATATGGACCAATGTCGATGTCAACCATCACCAATCACCAACAAGTCTAAAGCTCACCAATCACAATATTTCTTATATCCATTGTCGCCAACCAGATAGATGGCTACAATGTACATCAATGCTCAAGCCCACCATCGACACCCGGCCATGCTAATGTTTGCTTTTGCCAAGAAGGCAAACACCCACATTTGACACTAATGTTGATACAAAGCATCACCAATAGTGATGATGCAAGTCAACACCCACATCATTAATAATAATGATGTATGTTATCGATATTAATATGGATGCTTGTAGATGCTAATAACGCAAACACCTATTGCCACCATGACAATAGATTCCCTTCCTCTCTACCAAGACTGATGCTCACGTTTTAGTTGTTGGTCTCCCTTTTATAATTAAGGAGAATGACCAAGCAAATCATTGATAATCTCTTGATGAAAATTCTAACCACTCAAAACTCCTCAGATTTCCATCATAAATGCCATCTTTTATAATTTATATTGGATGTGTTATATTTTTTAACTTTGTAAACACCCATAATTTCACCTCTTCTCTTATTTTTTTTGCATAAAAACAAGCTACTCTTAGCTTATCTTATCTATATGTATGTGTAAGATTTTTGTATGATACTAAATTAAAAAAGTATTTCTACAATTGTGAATATTCTAGCACATAATAGCTCGATGCTATTTATGAGAAACGATTTTAATTTGTAGCGAACCCTTACTATAACCTTAAAAGAGTATTCATAGTTACATCCTCCACATAATTATAGCAAGGCTATCTCTTTATCACCCATTGATATATCAATTTCATGAGAATCAAGTCAAGACTAGGGCAACTCTTGTAACAGCTTCAAAACGATGTTCATGTCAACATCTTGATCATGATTTTAATCAAGCTACTTCTTCTCATTTCATTAATAAATTAAATTTGTAGGGAGAAGTTTAATATCTGGGACGGTATTGATTACATCCTCAAAAAAGATATTCACGTTAATATCTAAGGCATGATATAATTAAGAATTTTGTTCTATCCATCTTTCTTCTAGATATCAGTGGCACAAATATAACCAATTACTTCAAAGTTTCTTATATATATGAGGACTTTCATAGGAAACCTTCAAGAAAATATTAATTTTAGATATAGTTCCTAATTGGGCTTCAACTCTATGAATATTCATGGTGATTGCTTCAAATAGTTTGTAATGGCTTATATACAAATCATTTTTTTCCCTTAATTTATGATGTGACATGTTTATCCAAATAAAGATGAAATAAGTCCCAAATGGCATTGTATTTAATGTCTTTTATCCTAAGTTACAGTTATCATATAATACTATGATAAATAACCTTGGATAGAACCAAAAACATAGTTGGATTTCTCTAGCTTTTCTTTTATACATTAATTTTATAGGGCAATAATTATAGTGATATTTTAGAGTAGGTATAAGTATTTAGAGAATTCCTCACAACCCTCCTAATCCTAAACTATGATTGATAGTTTTGAGACCTTATAAACTACAACTATAAAAGAAAAAAATCTTAAGGCACATAATTAAAAAGCCTCAAAGGTAGTTGGTGTTGGATAGATGATGAGGGCTGGTAGATCACTTTTAGAACATTTAATTGATCAATTAGTGGATGGGGAACTCTTATATGATAATACAAAATGTAAGGCTTAATTTGGAGGAGTTAATTTAAGGTGTGAATAAAGTTTATGAATATTTGATGGTGGGACAACATACTTCCTATAACCTATCCAGAATTAGAAATCCAAGTTCTACCCATTAAGGCTTCGTTTGGGACGGCTTTTTTATTGCTTTCTAAAACAGACTTTTAGTACAAAAATTAAAAAATTTGTACTAAAACTCCGTTTTAGAAAGCAATAAAAAAGCCGTCCCAAACGAACCCTAAATATTTCTCTCTAGAAATCAAAATCTAGCAAATTTATGCTTGATTTGAAAGAAATGATTTCTAATTTTATTCTTTAATTTTGATAAGGATTGTGAATTATTTAATAGGGATACTATGTTCTAGACGTGAGATTGGTCAATTATATCCAGAACTAACTAATATTTAGAATTTAACTATGGTTTTCTATAGATCAAGTAGAACAAAAAAATTCTACTTGAAATAGTTCAAGAAAACTCTCTAGATAAGATTTGGAAGGTTTGAATTTTTATTGTAGAGTTTAATATTATTTGGATTCTATAGTGGACTAAAACTTATTACAGGAAAAGAACAACAAATTGAGAACTTGACTAGGGCTAATTTATTTTTGAAAATTTTGACTATAAAAACCCCAAATAAATTTGAGATTATTGAATTAGCAGATATATAATAATGATTGGAAGATTTTGGTGAAGTATTATAGGGTTTTCGGATTTGTCAATTGCTTGCAAGAATAAATCTAGTTCAACAAAATAGAACGACTTAGTCAATTAACACTAGCAAAGGGATTTTTCTATAGTTTTTTAGGTTTGGAAATGGATTTTGAATTTTCCTATGATGGATTACAAATAAAAGAACAAAACTACACAAGATTTCAATAAAAAAAATTATATAAAACTTGACTCACAAGTAGAGGGTTCACTAAAGGAAAAACACGCATTTCTGGTAGCCAAAATCTGTCAAAAATAATAGTAATCAACCAGAAAACTTATCTTTATGATAGATTTATAACAGAAAATGATTTAACGGTTAAACACACATCAAAAATGCTTTTTCGATGAAAAACATCCGTTGGAAACCTTTCTGGTTGACTTACCGCTAGAATTCCAGCGAAAATGTGTGCAAAGGGACGATATTTTTTGGGATCGCTTTCCAACTGTTTTGTCCGTTGGAATTTCTAGCAAAAATATTAGTAAGAAGTTCTGGTGGCCTAGCCGTCAGTTACTTCTGCCGGAAGAACAGGCACATTTTTTTACTGATAATTTGTCGTTAATTCTGATGGATATTGTCTACCATAATTTTATTATAATTCATCGTATTGACAATTTTTGGTGGATAATCCATCGAAAATCTTTTAGATACATGTATCACAAAGAAAAAAAAAATAGCCCATTTTGCTCATTATTGTACAATACAATAATCCTACAATCATATAGTTAATATATATATATCCTCACATTTCAATATTGAATAGGAACACTGATGCTAAAGTAATAAGACATTTGATTAGAAGAAAATATTTTTCAATTATCAAATAGTTCTAAAATAAATATCAAGTTTGTTATACAATAAAAATAGAACATAAAATCTACAAACACATAGTAATAACACGTCTAATAATAGCACATAGTCTAATCAAAATCTATGGATATACTTCCTATCTTCACACCAAGATTTGGTTTGAGATTTGTAGCCATTGATAAAAAAAAAATTGGCCAACATTTTACTATTTTAATCAATCCCCAAGCTAAATCCAATAGTCCTTGATACTACAAATCACTGCCTTAAGTACTGACCTAATTGATTGATCAAATGTAGGTATGTTATTAGCAAAATTAATGTGTTAACTCATTAAGAGAAATAAGCAGAAAAGAGTAGTCAGAATATATACTATATTTTTGAACCACTTTGGAAATCTTGTTTCATCTATCTTTTGAACTTCAACTGATATTGTTGTACTCGAACCATTAATAAAACTGATACAAATTTTAAGTAGTTATGATTTATACATTATAAATGTATGAAAAGTTAACTCATACTTACTTGAGATATGACTTAACGTTATCACAATTAAGCAAGTCAAACATAGTGTTAGCTCTCATCTCCTTATTACTCAAATAGCAAATTAATGGTATTAGCATATGTGGGCTCACAATATCTGTTGAATAGAGATGTAGTTGAAAACTTACATGAATCTAGATGATCCAGATTTTTAGATTCAATACTCCTTGTTGATTATAACACTAAGTCAAAATAATATAAATAAAAAAAGTCAAAATAATATAAGCAAAATTGGGTTATCTCGTACATTAGAAATACTTCACAAATTAATTTTTTAAGATGTACTTTATTCTTAGCAGTCTTCTAAAGTTTATATAAATACCTCTCAAAAAGATACATCCACCGATACTGAACAGGTCCACCAATAATAACCTCTTATCATAAATACAAAAGTAGATGCTCCATGGAGTTACAAAAAAATTGGAGTAAATATCTTCTAAAGTTTACACATAATAAATAAAATATTATGCTCCATATTAATCAAGTGCTCTTCATTCAGTTTTGAGGAACATAAATCCTTAAAGAAGATACTTAGCTCGATCAAGGGTTTTAAAATTGGATATGACAAAAAATTAAAGGTAATGAATAATAAACATTTCATGAAGATATGTCAATCATGACTTTTAATCTAAACAATCTCGCCAATCTCATGTAAACATATCTACTAAGATTGGAAGATTATGCATCATGTACCTTTAGAATCTGCACCCATTCACAAAATGATCTTCTCTGCTTTAAAGTTAATGTGAATAGTGATTTTGATTTTAGAAGTTTTTTATATTCGCCGTCCTTAAACTATAAAACTTTCATCCTATAAATCTCTTTTAAGTCTATTATTGCTTTTATATTATATTTAGATTTATCCTTGATGTCCATTACTATATTGAATACATTATCAAAAATATTTATTTCTATATGCATCACATCTTAGTTATGTTTGTTCAAGTTTATTCTCCAATATGACAAGGATAAAAAAATACTCTTTTTGTCCAATTGTGGTTGACTCCATACTCTAGCAATTATACTCATGATGATATTTACCCAAGAATGATACTTTAGTCGTTTATATTGAATAAGAAATTTTAGATTGCAGTGACAATAATATTATTATTCATTTTTTTTCAAAATATGAATAATAGACGCTATAAATTGTAAATATACTTCATCATATATTTAGTACTTTATTTTTAAACAAAAATTTTTAAAACTGCCAATGCCAGTCCAAGCCCGGCTGAAAAAAGTTGACGGTATTTTTTGTTTTTTAATTTGGCCCCCTCCATGAAAAGTTTCTGGCTCCGTCATTGTATATTAAATGATGATTAATATTTACTATAATTTAACATATATTTTGATCCTTTTGTCTTACATTGAAAGCAGTGATAAAGTTTTGAATTTCCTATTAGGCTTTTTAACTCATTATATATGGTTTAATGATTTTAGGTCAGGGAAGGGGTCAGGACCAGTTAGAGTGAGGTTGATAGAGTTCATCAAATTTTCTTTAGAGTTTGTTCTGTATTTTCTTATATTTTTTTGTAGCAAGCAGTTTGTGATAGATTAGCGATAGAGTGATATCTAACTATTGTATATTAATTTTGAAAGAATGAATATAGTATAATATTTTGAGGTATGTAATTATTAGTTACTTTCACTAGATATACAAATTTATTATTTAGAAGCTCTTGTTGATTAACTAAAAAGATAAAATAGATAATTGTTTCAAATTTGATTATGTGGCATAACAAAAATACTATACAACAATAAAATAACACTAACCCAGATGCCTTTTTCCCATAATGAGTACACTCTAATATACTACCAATAGGTACCATGGGTCCCTTCTAGATCTTACTAAACTTACTTTTTATTTTCACCCTTAGATATTTTTTCACCTAATTTGTCTTACTCATATCCCACCTAAAAAGTTATTTTCTACTAACAATGCTTTCTCCACTATCTCTAAGAAATATTTAATCTTTAATGAAACAAAAGAGTGCATCAACTCATCTCTAAATTACCTAAAAAGTTATAATACTTCTCTTTAGTCATACTAATCAACTAAGGGGCATACCATACTAAAGTAGTAAACTCAGCCTGATAATGCATAGTAGTTTCAACTCCTTACACTAAACTCATTATGACCTCCCGCATTTCTTGTCTAACAAAAGAAGAGACAAACCACTCCTTGAAAGTATTCACAAACTCTTCCTGAGTGAGCTATGAATTCAATTTACTTTGAAAATTTTCCCTTTTCTATCATATCTTCCATTTCTCTACTTCACCTTCAAATAAAAGTATTACTAAGGATACTTTCCTATTCTCAGGATACTACATTCCATCAAATATCTTCTCATTGATAAATAACAAATATTATGCCACATGTGGTTCTGCTGCTCTTTTGAAATGTAATGGATTCAAACTATGAAGCATTTAGATTTGTTAATCTCCTCCATCCTCTCTAATAGTAGACATCCTACTTTTGGGTTTACCCGTCAACTAAGATGTCAGACTAGCTAACAATGTTGTATGATCTAAACGCATGGCTCCTATTGCACTTTAAACTGGAAAAGTGTGATTGCAGCTCTACATATATGTCTTATCGATCTAGTTCCATGGAACTTAAAGGATTTAATCACAATACTCTCACCTATATAATTACATAAAATAACTTTTAATGATACACATGCATATAGGGCGAGAAAACACTAATTGTAACACATGCTACCTAATATCTATCACTTTCTAATTTATTAACTTTATAGCTCTATTATATATCAATTACTCTAAATCATTGCTCTAATACCACTCTTTACTACCACGATCCTGCCAAACATGACTCATACCACTCTTTACCTCAGTACAAATCATTTACCTAATATCTTCTATAAGAGAGAATTTTTTTATAAGGTACAAATTTTATACTTATTCATAAAGTCTCAAAAAAGAATATGCCTTAAAAAGAATAGAGTTACAACCCTTCTAAAATTTTGTAAGTCATATGCCTTAGAAGGTATATAATCAAAATAAGCTACTACCAACAAAAAAAAATTAACCTAATGCAAGATAGTTTCTCAACATTTTATTAGAGTACTTTGAACTTGAAAAAAAAACTATCTTTTTTTCCTCACCTCAAAGGTGGTATTTATTATTGGGAAGACATAAGAGGAAAACAAAATTTCTAAATGTTATTTCAACATTTTTTAAGATTTCTTTTTAAATAATTGACAGATTTAAAGCTTCTTGTAGTAATTAAAACTAGTTAAAAATTTTTAAAAAAAAATCTTAACAAAATGAAAAAAAAAACATTTATTCATACCCATTGATAGGTATCCCCAACTTTGGCGAGCTAGCCCTTGTTTTAGATTGTAGCTATTATTCTAGCCCAGTTTTTGTGTTCGAGCATTTCATTACATATGTTTTTGTACCCCCTCTTCGCTATTTTCTTTTTTCAATATTCCAAACTTAATGGTAACACTTTTAGTGCCTAATGAAGCCCTTAGATGTAGTTTTAAGTAACTTTAGAAATCTTTAGGTACAATATCTTGATAAATTTTACTCTAAATGGCATCTCTACTTTGGTAAATTGTGAAATTATTATTGAGGCAAAGTTACTTAGTTCATTTCCTCAAGTGGAGGTCCATATTTATATCCATAGTGTGACCATGTCTTTGTAATAATTTTAAAATTATGATTTCATATTATGAATTTTTCAAGAACTAAAAAATAAGACAAACTATACATATTGAACACTTGTTACTAAGCATGTGTAGCATAAAATTTATGTATGGCAATATATATTCTATATTACTCAGCACAAGGAAGAACAAAGCTAATGAGATTTGATGTCTATATCAATAGCAACACAAATGTCTATCATTGCCACTAAGGCCAACACTCATCATCAACACCAATGCTCATAATGATCATTGATGCCAATATTAACACCACTCGACGAATATAAATGTCTGCCATCACCAATAAGGCAGACACCCACCATCGACATTTATATTGATAATCGCCAGCGACAACAGGTCATATGTCCACCATTGACATTAATGATGATACTTTTCGTTCATGTCAATGCATGCTAATGCCTCCCGTCGCAAATAGGGTTATAACTGGCTATCGACAATAACATTGATACATACCATCTCGAATAAGGTCTCATACTGTCAACATTGACACATACAAGCGTGGCCGCCGAACGCTATCTGGAAACCAACCAGAATGTGTCACGTCACACCTGTGCTCGGTACCACGGCTCAGTACTGCTCGGTACCGCTGATGTGGCACATTTTGGTTGGTCTTCAGATGACGTTCTACGTCCGGCCTCCACACAGAATAATCTCTCCTACATCGAAGACCCGCAAGAAGATTTGATACAATGCCATGAAAAGAAATTTTTTCCTCTTCCATCATAATATCCTCCACTTTTTCTTCCAATATATTGCAGCTTAAATTTAAGCGTTTGGCTCTAATAAGTAAATATAAATTCTCATGCTGGCATGTTTAATGCTCGTACTAATTTGCTGCTGTATGTGATGGAGCCAACTCATTCCGCCGTTTGATAATCTGTACTTCACGTGCAACATTCAATTTGGACCGTTCAACTTGTTATGGTACAAAGTCTGATAGGGTGGAGAGATTATTACGTGCGGAGTGCGACGGAGAAAATCATCCGTACAAGTATTGGATATCCGTACTCGGTATCACTGGGTGCCACTAGGTACTCAGTACTTGTGCGGAAGGTGCGCACTCCGCACCTAATAATTTTTCGATATTGTGGGAATTTATTTTGTATTTATGAATTTGTTGAAGCAACATATTTGATCGAAAATTGCATTAATCAAATCGTGTATTTATTTTATTTTGATGTTTTTTTATTTATAAATATTCAAAATTATAATCAAATTAAGAAATGGTTATTTTTTTTTATTTTTTGAAATATCTCATTAAATTTATTAGAAATTTATTGTGTGTAGGGTTAAAATATTTTATTTTATTGTTATGATGAATTAAATTAAAATAAATGTACTCAAGCATAAATACGCTATGGTCCATGATAATAAAATGTTTATTTATTATTATTATTATTATTTTGCTTGTATCTCATATTTGAATTAAAATAGGTCTCTCTCTCTCTAGCACTTTTTTGTAGGGGTGTCAAATGAGTTGATGGGTTAAATTTGGGCTCGGCTCAAAATTGGCCCTACCCATATTCAATTAATTAAAAACTCAAGCCATTTAATAAATCGGTCAAAAAATCTACCCAAACCATACCTGCTAGCAATCTGAATAACTCGAATTTGACTCGTTAACTCATTTTACTAAAAATAATAATAAGTAATTAAACTATAAGTTTAGAATATTTTATTAAATATTAAAATATTATACCCACAAGAAAAAAAAATTAAAGGAAAAAAAAATTAAATAGATCGCAGGTCAAAAGCGGGTTCACATATCAATCTGATCCTAACCCGTTTAATAAAAAGGTTAGGAATCCCGAGCCATTTATTAAACGGTTCAGCCAAAACTCAAATTTTTTGGGTTAGAATCAGGTCTTATTCAAGGATCGGGTTATTTATTGACACTCGTACTGTTTTCAAAATTGAAAGCTGAAAATATTGTATATATATTTTACGGCTTGTTTGGGGCAGCTTTTTTTATGCAAACCACAAACATAGTTTTTATTTCAACCCAGCTTTTTCATTGCTTTCAATAATTTTTTTTGAGCTAGAAGATTGTTTTCTACATCAACTTTCAAAAAAGCTGCTTTCACCATAACAGCTTTACAACCATCATTATAAAAAATTGCAACCGTTCCAAATGGAACCTTAGTAGATTCAAATATGCTTTTTTTGAACAAAATCAACTCCATGATTTAACACAAAATCTGAGTACAATGAATTTAATTTTTCCTATTCAATAGCTTTAAACTATTTTTATATGATTACATTTAAGCATTCAAAGGATATAAAAAGGTTGGTCAAACATTTTTTTTTTGCAGGGTTGTCCCAATCAAAACTTAAAGTGTAATTTGAACAAATATTTTTTATCTTTAGCATAACTTTAAACCAATATTTTTATTTTTAGCATAGTAAAAAATTACATGTGGATATTATTTGAGTCACTAATTAGACTATTTACAAAATTATCCTTCCCTCACATCTAATTTTTAAATTCTAGTGCAAATATTAAAATTCAAATTAAAGTTTAACTGATCTCAATCTTTTTTTTATTTTTGTTAAATTCCTAAGAGTTTGATTATGAAACACGCAAATTTAAAATTATGAAGTTTAAAATAATAATAATATGAATTTCAATATTATAAATAAATAATTTTTTTAAAGTGTTTCATGTATCGTTATAAATTATTTATTATTAGGCTAGAAAAGGCCCAAGTTAGACTTTGTTGGCCCACTAAGACAAATATTGCGCTAGCCCATTTACTTTACCTTTGACTCTTCCAGCTTAGAAAAAAATTACCGGCCCATTTACTCTGCCTTCCATAGAACCTGCTATATCAAATAAGCCAAAATACTCCTTTGGTATGAAATTAATATGCTAATGTTTATTTAAAAATTTTTAGGAAATTTGGCTTTCTATGTCTCATAATATAGAAAATTGGAGAAATAAACTCACTTTCCTATTTCTTAGCATTAAATACCTGAGGATTTCCTTTGAACCAAGGCACCCTTATCTTTTAACAAATACATTTGAAATCTTAGTTGAACAATTTTGCAGTCTTTCGGTCATAATAGCTTATTAACCCTTCTTCTTCACATTAGATTCTCTGTTTCAAGCATTTGCAGAGCATGCATCACTACTAAAAATGTAGGGTTTTCGCAGCATTCATTAGAAGCAAATTAATTATCAGTTCCATAGACCGGATACCGCAGCGGTCTTATACTGCTCCTTTGCGTTAGTAAATCGAAATAAGCCCTAGCTCATTCGATACGTCTCCATGCTCTCGACCTATCGATCTCTTATCTGCGTGCGACTCTCATCCTCCCCAGCCGCCTCCTCCCCAACAATTGATGATGTCGACACCAACGGACGTGCAACGGTTTATAAACCGTTGCTACGAATATTGTAGGTGTTTTAACTGTTGTCGTATGATAAAAAAAGTGCTGCGAAATTCTATTTTAATAGTAGTGTGTCTTTGGCCTATAACAAAAATTCATGATGACGATCATTGTCTATTTATCATTTTCTAAGGTTATTGACATTTTTCAATTTAACTTTTAAGATTAAAATAGGCTTCACACTCTAAACTCTAAAGCCTTCAATGTTAGGCTTCAATTTATATGTTAAATGTTATATTAGAGCCATCTTTTAATATCCTTTGTAGTTAGCATGGTGATAAAATCCAATCGAACAATCTTAAAAATCTTTTAATATTGATTGAAAGTTATCCAAAAGTTATTACTCAATCTTTGACCCCTTCATTAATGATATTAAAGTTTATCAAAATAAGGATATAGTAAGTGTTTGAAGAAGGTTAAATTAATATTAAAATAATATTATAATTCATCTAAGATTATTTTAATATTATAAAATTATCAATTGAAGATATATTGAATACTCGATAAATGGGTTGCTCAGTTTAGTCGATCACGATGATCTGAGATGGTTCAACCATTGTTAAAGGTGGTTCACTCGAAATCCATGATTGTTCAATCATTATCAAAGCTGGTTCAAATATAGTTTTATTTGCACGCATCGCCTCATTTAGGATATATTTATTTGAGTTGGTGTTTCATGTATGCGGATGATTAATCTAATCCTAAGTTTTATAGTAGTTGGGACACATACAAAGCAAGGATTATTAGAGAGATATTGATTTAGCAATAAAAGACTTCTGATCTTATTGCCCACACTAAGAAATTATTTAGAGTACGGGTGTCAATATTTGACAAAATCTGAAAACCCGGCCAAAAAATGTAGTTATTGTCAACCCATTTTTCATGTGTTGGGCCTGGGTTCAGCAAACCCACTCGCTTCAAAAATCATGATAGGTTCGAGTTGATCTGGAAACCCGAGAATGACCTAAAATTGACCCACATTCTGCCACTCCACCTCTCCTACATCGTAGCTGCAACTCATGAGTCCCCTTCGGCCCGTTGTCCCGTGCTCGAGTCCACGTCGGATTGCTTCGCCGCTCCGGTAGAACCCACACTGGACTTATCCTACAGAACTCGCAACGGACCGCTCTGCCACTCCCGCAAGACTCGCACCGCACCCTAGACCGCTAATTGCTTCCTTGCTGGTGCATGTCTCCCCCGCTCCCGCTCTGCCCATCCTCGCATAATGCAAGCTCCGCTTAGCGCGTTCTCATTTGAGGACTCGACCAGGATACCATATCGGGTCAGGTCAACTCGGTAACTCAACGGGTCGGATTTGGGTCTAAACTTCCGACTCGTTTACAAAATCGGGTCGGGTTTGGGTCAACCCGTTTGAATCCAGATCTTTTCAGGGTTCGAACCGAACTCGACCCGAAACCAAATTTAGACACTCCTACTTTAGAGTAAAAAATAGATGCTTTAATTAATCATATGTAGAACTTTTTATATAGAGAACATCTGAAGAGGAACGAGGAAGAGAAGGGGGAAGACGCAGCAAGTGATAAGGTGTTTGAAATTGACCTAACCTTTCATTTTGTCCAGGTTAGGAATGAGGTGTAGCAAGAGAGTGATATATAGTAGGAGTTGGAGGAAGAGGTAAAATAATTAGGGAATCAATCGATTATCATTGTATTTGTAAATTAGGTAGAGTAGGAGTCGACCACCCCCCCCCCCCCCCCCCCCCCCCCCCCCCCCCAATATTGTATGTACAAATCAAGAGAGGGAGCAATAAGGGAATCAACAACTTGTCATTCTATATATAGATAATGAGGTGGACACTTCATTTGTTGTAAGTGTAAAAAAAATAGTGATATGTTGTTCAAGGAGTTTAAAAGAAGACCACAAAAAGAATAAGAAGTATTCACTTGGATTTCACAAATACATGATGTGTTTGTTAGTAGGCTAACAATAGAAGGTTAAATGGGGAATAAGAATATATTAATTTTGGCTTGGCTATTTTGCGAAGGAAAAAAAATATATAACTATTACGCATGCATGAAATTATTATTATTAAATTCTTATAAAATTTTATCACTTTGAGAGTTTGAGGAGTCCTTCGGTTGGATAAAAAAATGATAAATAAAATAAAATACAATGTAAAAAAATGTAATGTAATAGAAGTATTTAGAATCCTTTAGATGAGTATAAGTAAATGCATGTGATTTTTTTTTTCCTTGAAGTAGAATTAATGTAGTGTAAAGCTCAATAAAAGAGATAGAATATGACCAGTGAGCAGCGGCGGGCTATAGTGATGATACTTGACTGTGAGCGACAAGCAACTACGGCTACTATCAGTGGCAAAGATCAGGGCGGTGGCTTACGTCAATAATGTTAAAGAATTTATAGTGTATATAAAAATCAATCAAATCTACTGATTTCTAAATATATCAAAATTGAACAAGATGATAAATTTCAAATACTTTAAAATTTACTTTACATTTATTTTTAATTCAAACCAATCACTAGTATTTTTAAAATCCTTAAATTTCAAGTACTACTTTGCACCGCTTATATTTCAACCACTATGCACCTCTTTTCCAAATAGCCCTTGAATCTATTTAATAAAACAATTTAACTTAGCTTAAAGTTTTATTTATTGAAAATTTATTCAATATATGATACATTTGTTCTTAACCTATAAGATATTACTTGCCATTCATTTTATATATATATATATATATATATATATATATATACATACATACAAATTTAATTTTAATTTTAAAATCAAGAAATAAATAAAAGATTTTAGAAAAATAAATAATAAACAATTTAATAATTTTAATTTTTTAATTATTTTTAAATTATTGTTAGCAAAATTAAATTAGTATATCCATATCAAACCAAACATCCATAAACCACTTTAAATGCTCAAAATTCAGAGTTTGTTGGGATATCTATATCTTTTTGTAAATATAATTGTAAAGCTGTTGTGACGAAAATAACTTTTTTAAAAGCTACAATAAAATAGCACATAAATTTCTTGAAAGCAACAAGAAAATAATAGCCAAATAAAATTATGATTGCAATCTAAAAATCAATGCTGTAAGAAAGTTGTCCCAAACACACCTTAAATTTAAGGGGCTATTTGATAGGGATTTTAAGTAGGATTTAGGCTTCGTTTGGGACGGCTGTTTTAATGCTTTCTAAAACGGAGTTTTAGTACAAAATTTTTTATTTTTGTAATAAAACTCCGTTTTAGAAAGCAATAAAAAAGCCGTCCCAAACGAAGGCTTAATAAAAAAAATGAAATTTTAGGTGGGAGAACTAAATCGTAAAATAAATGAACATTTATTATCACTAGACATGGATATATATATATATTTATATCGGACTTGGCCCATTAATGGATTTGTTTAAACGTTTTGGGCTTTAAGACTTATCCGACCTAATTGGGTAATGGGCCATGTGGTAATCCATATCTTTTTTTTAATTGATAAGAGTAAATTCTTTTATAAATACTTCATCACATCAAAGTATTATTATTCTAAAAATAATTATTTTGGGTTTTTTTTTTAATTTTTTATATAGCCTAGTTAAAATAGAATAATAATTTTCTCTGGTCCATGAAATATGGACTATAATCTACTAAACTTACTAGTGCCTTAAAATGATATAATTATACCACTATTTAACCTGACTATAAATTGAATAATGTTGTAAAAGTGTGAGACAAATGGAAAGGATGATTCTATGGTCTTAATGCCTCATCACAACTCTAAGCATTTGAGGACATACATCCTTCTAATCTTCATGAATCTTACCCTCGAACATATAAAAGGCGATAACCACCGCGATCACACATCATGTGAAATTTAATTATGTAACTAATCATACCTAACTCCTAAAGTTAATAAAAAATATCATCTCTTATATGTGAAGAAAAAGAGCTTAATCATAACATTTATAAAAATCATTTATTGTAAGAAAACAATTTGAAATATAACTCTATGTGCGATGATGAAGCTCTTTAGAGATCATAATTCCTACACCTTATTGTCTATATTTGTTAGTCTCTTCTTATCAAACTATCATCTAAATTCTTTTATCCTCATTCAAATTGTGAATATCCATTTAGTTTATAGTTTCCTAATATTTTTTAATTGAATGCTAATTGCAAGCATTGTTATGACTATGTCATTTGGTTACTCCTTATAGAATTGTGGTATGTGTTATCAACTAAGTTTTGTTTGGGATAACTTTTTTATTATTTTCTAAAGCGACTTTTTAATACAAAAATTTTTAGTTTAAAAAATTTTTCTACTAAAAAATTATTTTGAAATGCAGTAAGAATGCTGTCCTAAATGAAGACTAAGGCTTCGTTTGGGACGGCTTTTTTATTGCTTTCGAAAACGGAATTTTAGTACAAGAATAAAAAAATTTGTACTAAAACTCCGTTTTAGAAAGCAATAAAAAAAGCCGTCCCAAACGAAGCCTAAGACTCAAATGAGTAGTCTAGACATTAGAACTCACTTGTGTGAATTTAGTTTTTAATGTTATTTTTTCATAACTATGATCTTGATTGCCTTAAAAATGGCCAAATTTAGAACACACAATTAGCCCACATTGATTGTCATCAAATCTTCACATCAAATTATAGTTGTTCCAATACTTGCAATAATGAAGATTTTACAAAATATGAAAAAATAAAAAAAAACTTTAAAATTTTATTAAATTAATGAATAATTGAATAACCTAATCATAACTAATTATGCTATCAAAAAAAATATTTTTACATATAGAAAGATAAAAAATAGTTATCCCATAAAAGCAAATTGAGTTCTAGGATCATATATATTTTATGGAATGCATGTAAATCTCTTAATCTTTGATATATCATCAAAAAAATATCTTGATCGGGCGTGAATCTCGAGGCAAAATCAGGCTATAAGCTTCAAAAATTAAATTTGGGATCATCAGAGCTTCGATTTCAGCAAACTTATAGTCAAGTTGAGCATCTTAGAAATACGAACCCAACGACACCAAATTCAACTCAATCTGAGTCCAAATGTGTCGGAATTGAAGACCCGAAGCACTGTTGGAAGGTTCAAACCACAATTTGGATTACCAAAAGGTTTCCAAACATGACATGCTTATAGTCAAATCGAGCGGCTCGACGAGACGAATCCAACAAGCCCAAGATCGCCGAATTTCGATATCATTAAGTCCTTTAAATGTCTATCAAATGGTCCATGATCAAGGGATTCAATATCGGCCGTCCATCCAAACCACTCCACATTTGCCCTTGATTCTCCTCCTATTTATGGGTCATGCCATCCTCAAAAACTATAAATAGCCCCTCATTTCTCTTAAGATGAGACCGAAGCAAGAAGAGAAGAGAAGAAAAAGAGGGAAAAAACTCCTCCTCGACCACCGCCGGAGTTTCGCCAGACGTTCAAGTGACGTCGGATTTCTGTCCAACTTCCAAGTGACGCTAGAGTTTTGCGCGACTTTCAAGTGACACCGAAATTCTGTCTGATCTCTAAGTAACGCTTGAATTCTATCTAATCTCCAAGTGACTCTGGAATTCAGCTCGAATACACAACTTGTTTGTAACTGGATTTCAATCCGAGATTGAATCATTGTAATCTGATCGTCTTAAATTTTAAGGATGAGTCAGCCTCTTGTACCTCAAGCAAACACTAGTGGAATTCTTTCAACTGGGCGTGGCCCCGTAGTTTTTCCCTTTTCATTATTTTCCATGTAAAAATCATGGCGTCATTTCATCTTCTGTTTGTGTGCTAGATATCTGCACAACAGTGAGACGAAAACTTTCTAACTCTATCGTCGCATATATTTTAGCCCGCAACAATTTTAATAATTGTATCATTTAAAATTTATTAAATATTTACATTATATTGATTTTTAATTACTAAATATTACGAAAAAATAATATTATTTTTAATTACTTACATAATTCATTTAATATTATTTAAACATATAAGCCATACTGGGTATCAAATCTTGGAATTTAATGGATACATGATGATCTAAAATGTGACAAATTATTATTGTAGCTCTTCTAATGAGCTCTGACAATAATTTGATGAGCTGTGTAGCCATATGATGATTGCTAGAAGCATCTAATAAATTATGAATTGTTAATACTCTTTTAATTAGTCTTTAAATTTAATTAAGTTATTGAACTAATCATGATTATAGAAAAAATATATTTCAAAAACATATATTACTCACTAATATTGGCCTAAAAGTGTTGAATTCAGAGTTTTCAATGAATCACACTTGATTATACTAAGAATATTGAGTGAGATGAAAAGAGATAAATATGAAGAGAAAAAATAATTATGGACTGAGAAGCACTTATATTTCTCTAAAATAAACTTGATTACTAAAAATTGGGTAAACTGAGCTCAACTTTGATCCCATTTTTATAGATTTGAATTAGGGCTAAATACATGTCAATACAAAAAAAAAAAAAAAAGAAAAAAAAAAGAGGGAGAAAAATATAGAATCTATATAGTGTAATTAGAATATTAGACTTTATAAAATTCATACAGTGAGCTTTGAAGAAGTTGTTGGCTTGGCTTGTATTGGTGTACGAATAGTACACGAAAAAACGATCAATAGTTTCATTAAACAATCATTAGGGCTGACTTCAAGTATCGTATTCTCTAGAACCTACTTGATGAGCCATACTTGACTACTTAGGATGAGCTTATAGATCGTAATCTTCTGTTTTAGTACTCGATTTCATTTATAAATTGACAAGTCCCTATTAAGCTAAGTTCCAGTAGACAAGATTAGCTTTAACTTGAACCCAGTCAACATAGCTTGACTCTTTAATTTTCTAGATATTTAAGTGCATAAAAAGAACTTTAACGATGCCAAATTAGAAAATCGCGGGCCAACCTAAACTTTGCAAGGATGATCACAGGGATTAAATAATTCACATTCAAAATGACCAATAAACTCTCTTAAACAATATTGTCTTATTGTACTCACTATATATATATATAAAATAAAAAATAAAAAAAAACTTTCAACAAGAGAGGATGAGTGACTTCAGAAGCTCCAAGGATTAATCAGCATGATGAATTTATTGATTGGCCTACTATTGAAGCACATGTGATTGGATGACCTTTTTGTTTTATTACAATTAGATTAAAGCCTTGTTTGATAGGTTAATTTATAGGTTGTTGAGGGATATGTCCAAATATCATAGGTGGGTCTGACTTAGCATCCAAATTATGATGAGGGTAGGAGGTAAAAGTTGGGTTGGATCTGATCTGGATTTGATCTAATAGGTCATGGGTCTAATATGTCAAATAGGCAGTTGGTCCATAACCTAAATATAAATACATGCACCACTTGCTTATTTTGATTGCCCAAAATTTCTCTAAGTATGATGTTAATCAAGTTTTATAATAGATTGATTTTTTCATTGTATCTTAATTAAACGCCTAATGAAAAGATTCATTTGTAATATTGTTATATTGCAAGAAGCTTAAAGAATGAAAAGATGTATATCCATTATGAGGATAACAATATAATATAGGAAGAATATATGATGATATAATTATGAATATAAGATTAGATGAGAGATGATGGCGTATATATATATATTATAGTCATGCCACATTTCTCTTCTCATCCCGCTTCTGCTACTTTGCCAGCTCATCGTTCAATCTCTCTAGCTCCTATGCCGACCAACAACGGCAAGCCTTTGGCGGCATGAGTACTATCCCCCACCGCCTAGTGCTCTCGTATGAAGTGCTCTCGCTCGTCGTTTTTCAAGGCAGCTGCGAGTAATGTTACCTCTAACCACAAGTAACTCTCCATTCGTCAATGTTGCCACAAGTAAGGCAAATGTAGACAATACGTCACGTTGAACCATATAATTCTCATTATTTGATTAATTTATTATCTTTTTGGTTTATGATTTCTTATTCTCTTGCTAATAATCTTTCAAATTGTTCAAATGTTAATATATTGGATGTATCTTAGTTGATAGTATTTGCTTTAAAAAAATCATGTGATGTGGTTATTTGTAAAACTTGTTTTAATGAGCAATCTTGGTGGAGAATAGATTAAAATAGATTTTATTATATAATATGATTTCTGTCAATAGAGTAAGGGAGTATATGTAAATATAACTTTGTTTTTCAATTCAAATGTGAATAATTAAAAAAAAATTAGACATTCAGTCATAGTTTAAACTATTGCATTTTTGGGTTTTTAGCTGCGCTTTAAACTCTTATATTAACAAGACTTTTACCAACTAGGAAAGCTAACACAACTAATTTGCTTCCCTAGAAGTTGTAAAACCGCCACAAAATTTTTTGCATCGAACAACACACACAAAGATTTTTTTATCGCTATAAGTAGGGGTGTCAATTTCGGGTCACGGGTCGGGTTCGAGTCGGACCCGGAACTGACCCGGGTTCAAACGGGTCGACCCTAACCCGACCCGGTTAGGCAAACGGGTCGAAAATCCGAACCCGAACCCGACCCGGCGGGTTGTCGGGTTGACCCGACCCGGAACCGTGACCCGAAGTCGCCGCACCGCGGAGCGGCAGCAGCGCATTCGCGCGAGCGCGGGCGGAGCGCTGGCGGAGCGCCGGCGGAGCGCGGGCAGAGCGCCGGCAGCGCGGGCAGAGCGCCGGCAGCGCGGGCGGAGCGGGCAGCAGCGCGCGAGCGCGGGCGGGCAGCAGCACGCGAGCGCGGACGCGGTCGGGCGCGAGGGTGGACGCGGACGCGGTAGGCTGGCTCGGACTCGGACTGCGTGTTTCGGGTCAAACGGGTTGACCCGGCAACCCGTCGGGTCAACCCGAACCCGACCCGTTTTTCAAACGGGTCGATTTATGGAACCCGAACCCGACCCGTTTTGAAATCGGGTCGGGTCCAACCCGGATATTTCGGGTCGGGTTCGGGTCGGGTTTTCGTGTCGTGTCAAATATTGACACCCCTAGCTATAAGCATTTTGGTGGTGATTAAAACTGTGATAACTTAAAGTAAGGCTTCGTTTGGGACGATTTTTTTACTACTTCACGAAGCAGCTTTTCAGCATAAAAATAAATTTTTATACTGAAAAGCTGCTTCAAGAAGTAATAAAAATGCCGTCTCAAACAAAGCCAAGTGTTGAGAAACCCAAATTTTTCGTAGTGAAAACTTATTCATGAATAAAATAGAATGTATAATTTATACTTTCTACAAGTTATTAAAAATTGACAGATGGTAGCATGTGTTTCTTTATGATGTAATATCTTTACTTTTACTATGAAGAGTATATATATATCAATATTTCACCAATCGTCCCTCAACCATCATGATTGCATGCAACCTTTTTGATGAAATTCATCAAAAAAGTTCGGTCCCATCTCTATTATTTGAAATTATGGCTCTATTGACAAAATACTTTATAAATCCACTAACTTATGTTTTCCATCCTCATAATTCAACTCAAATAAATGGTATGCTAAAGTTTACTTATGCTGAAATCTATATCTGTTGAAGTCCATATTAAATCTATCTATTTTGTCTAACAATATTTATAAAAAAAATTTATCAATGTTGGAGTCTATCTATGTTAAATCCATACAAGCTAAGTTTATGTATGCTAAAATCTATCAAAGCTAAATGTATGCATGCTGAGGGTCAATTTGGGATCACTTTCTATGTCATGTTTAGTTTTTTTTTTTTTTTTAAATAAACATTACAAAAAATAAAGTCATTTTGGCGGACAAATCGGATAAAAAATTTTGAAAATCTGCTGGAAATTAGCATTACCAACGGATTAAAATCCAACGGTATTTTGGGTGTTGGAAACTAATTTTCGATGGATAATTTTTGTCAGAAACTGTTCCGACGGATTTCTATTGTATTCCGTCGAAAATTGCTAGTTTTTTCTATAGTGAAAGCAAGTTAAAAAATATTAAAAATAAAATTTGAATGTTTTTAAGTGTTTTCATTTCTTTAAACGAAAACTACCTTGGCCTTCACCCATAGTCATTGACCACCGTGCTGCCGACCATCATCATCGTCTTTTGTAATATTTTATGTAGAAAATAATGCTTATTGCATGGACGCCAAATAAATTTTTATTTTATATTAAAATATTACAATAAAGCAAAATATAAGATTAAAAACATAAATAAAAAGAGATCCCAAATACCTACTGAAATTATATATACTAAAATTTATGCATGTTAAAATTTATGTGTTCTCAAATACCTTTATGCATAAATTTATGTGTGTTGGTCTCTATTTGTGCCAAAATCCTTATATGTTGATTAAAAATCAAATTTCTTTTTTTATTGTTGAGATTTTAAGTTTTCATTAGAATTGGATTTTTGAATGCTCTAATACTATTTAAAGATTTTAGCATTGCATTGAGTTATTTTGATAACATATTTTGTATATTCATTAAAGCTCAATTATGTATAGACTACATAAAATTACTTCAAAGTTAGTCTGTACGATGTATTCTGCTAGGGTTTGATCGCCCTAACCACTTATTCATGTCATACTCTTGGTGGCTTCCAACGCTTGGGTTGGTTTCAGGGAAGTCTCTTCTCTTTCCCTCGACCATGTACTAGGATCTTCTTCTTGATTTTTCTTCTTTTGTCTTGTTTTTTTTTATGGCGGGGTAGCCAGTTGTTTGATTTTGGCTTTAGTTTCCATTGTTGTGGATTTCAGAAGTTCTTGCACTTGCTGCCCCTTTTGAATTCACTTTGGTTGGCAAGTTCTCGGGTCAGAGACCTTCAGTTGATGTTATTAGGTCTTTCTTTTTTAACCTCAAGCTTCATGGTGCTTTTTTTTTTTTGTGTCTGTGCTCAATCCTAAGCATGTTTTGTTTAGGTTTGTGAATGATCTGGATTATTCTAGAGTATTTGCTCGTCGCTCTTATTTTGTAAGTAATTGCTTTATGAAAGTGTTAAAGTGGACACCTTCCTTTGATATTGAAGTTGAATCCACCATTATTCCTATTGGGTGTGTTTTTCCAATCTTAGGCCGCACCTCTTCTCTCCTCAGATCCTTCATGGCCTTCATTTTATGTTTTGCCGACCTTTTAAAACTGATAATGCTACTTCTTCTGGCTCTCGTCCATTCATTGCTCATGCTCATGTTGAGTTAAACAATACCAAACAATTTACGAACAAGATTTGGGTTGGTCCTGATAGCTTGGGTTACATTCAATCTGTTGTGTTTGAGGACTTTCCTTCTTATTGTTTTCATTGCAAATCTTTAGGACACATAAAACTGGAGTATAATTTTTTACATCCTCATTATAATCATGTTATTAATTGTGGTAAGAAAGTTGATAATATTGTGCGTGATAATGGACTTGGTAATGATTCTTCTAGACACGATAATGCTGAACATGCGGTTGTGAAGCCTTTGGATAATGAGCCTTTGATTTATCCCTTGAGAATGAGTGATAAGGGCCTTTCAGTTGAGCCCATTCTGCTGGTTTCGAATGGCCCTGTGACTTCTCCTACTTGCATTCCCATTTCGGTGAATTTGGTGGATTTAGAAGCTTGTGGGGGCATTAACAAGGTAGTTGAGGGCACTTTTGTTCCACTGCCTATTGGTGGGTTTATTCTGGATGTTTCTCCTGCTCATGTCATGAATAATATTGGTTTTACTGATGAGTTAGCTGGTATTGATGTTTTGACTCCTGTGGTTAACATTTCTCATAATGAGTTTGTTGTTAATTTATCTTTGATTCATGCTTGTAACTCCCAGCTTGCTTTCCTATGTTGTTGCCATAAAGATTTACTTGGAAAATGATCCTTGTCATTGTAATTTTGATGATATTAATGTGGATCTCTGTGATGTTAACTGGGTTGAGTTGAATGATTCTTCGAGTGATTTGGTGGTTGGTTTTGGTGGTTCTCCTTCGGCTCAAATGGTTGTGTCAGCTAACAATGTTAATGCGAATGGTAATGAGATTTTTTTTTTATTTACCAATCTCTCTTATTTATAGTGAGGCATTGATTGCTCAGCCTGCTCTAAACTCTAAGGATTCTTTTGTGAATCCTTCTGATTGGTTTGATGGTGAGGGATGTCTCTATCTATAATAGTCAGGGTGAGGGAGATGATAAGTTTGAGTCCTTAGATGACTTGCAAGCTATTTTTGGCTTGAATGTGTTGTGTATTGAAAATGAAGCGTTGTCCAGTTGTTATAAACGGAGTAAGCGAAAAAACAAAAAGAAACCCAAAAAGAAGTAAGGTTTGGGTTTTGTTTGTTTCTTTGGCTGGGAGCTCTCTCGAGTTTGTTGCTTTGGTTATATGGGTTGTGTTTGATTTATTAGGTTGTTTTTGTTTTGGATGAGGGTTTCAGTTTTGATTGGTGAGCTTGTACTTTTTGGTTGGCTGGTTGACATTTGAGATTTTGTTAGTGTGGTTAGCTTTCGGTGGGCTTTTGTTGGCTAGTTGGTTTGGTTAGTGTTTACTTAACTTGTCTTATTTTTCAGGGTTGGACTATGATGAGACAGGTTTTCTGCACGCCTCCCCTGGATGGCCTTGACTTCTTTTGGCAACCTTGGTGGTTGATTCATCTGTTCGGTCATTGGTGACCTTGTTTGGTTTTGGGACTTCTTGTCGATGTATCCTCTGCCTCCAATGGGTGGTCCAAGTGTGGTATATGGGTGGCGATATGAGTCCGACTAATTTCTGTTCCTTTTTTATTTTCTCTCATTTGGTCTTATTTTTCATTTTCCTATTGCTTTGTTTGTCTCTTATTGTGGTATTTAAGCTTTTTTATTTTCATATTTTGGCATCCTCTATCCCTTCTCATCTTTGGAATAAAATTTTTGTTTAAAAAAATATTTATATACTACATTAACATTTGTACTATATTTACTTGAACTAAAATATTTATTAATATTATTTTGTAAATAACATTATATGAAAAATTAACTTGAAATTGAATTAGTTATAAGACATATTGTGCTAAAGATGATTACACTGATATTAACTAAAATTTAGTTATTAATTCATTTTCTTGTATTGATATTAACTTAATGATTTATGGAATCTATTATGTGAAATTATATCGCATGTTGACTAACTTAAGTTGAGGTAGTCATAGTTTTTGCTATGCAAAATATTATAGCATGAATATTTATTTTAATTTCTTTATCTATAAGGGAAAAGTCAGGATTTTGTTTTGCCTCAAGCACAAATTGAAGGTTCACAAAATATCCTCAACAATTTTCATCTATGACTACTACCATTAATTGCTATTAAGAAAAAAAAATTGTTACATTTTGATCTTAATTTGACATAGGAATTGAGGGATATTACTGCATTATAAACGCCAAAAACTTACTAAAAAAAATACAAAGGCAAAACAATTGAGAAAGTAATGAAATTCCTATGGACATAAGGATATGGCTATTTTGACCTAAAACTAATGACATGAATAAATAAGTTTAGACATAAATTACAACCTCTAGTAGTCAAAATTCTTAGTAAAAAATGATTAAACAATACATACATCATTATGTGTGATCAATCATCATTCTTATCATGTACGAGCATATAGTTTGTCTTAGTAAAACCCACTGGTTTGCCCGCCTGCCCGTGCGCATCCGGTGAGATTCGAACTCTGCTCAGTGCAAATTCATATTAACCACCTAACCATTTTGCTGCAATGCAAAATATGTTTTTTTGCTTCATATTTTATATTTAAACTACATTGTATCATAAAATTAAAAATCATTTTAAAAACTGGAATTATATTAAATTAAAATTAATAATTACTTCAACAAAAGTATTATCATTAAAATTAATAATAAATGAAAATTAATTAAATTAAAGTATTATCATTAACATTTAATTAAAACAAATTACTAAATTCATAATTTATTAAAATACTTTTAAAATGAAAATAATATTTTAAAATAAATTAAAATTTAAATAATAATTTTAAATTGAAATCTTTAATTAAGAAAAAAATTAACTTAAATTAGTTAATATAATTTTTATTCTATTTTTTTGTTAAATCATTTAAATAAATAATATTTTTAATATTTTATTTAAATTATTTAAAAGCTGCCAAAAAATCTAGATAAGCCGCCGGAAAATTGACCGTCGGAAAACTGTCGTAAAGCCGCCCGAAAATTGACCGCTGGAAAATTCCGCCGGTAATAAGAGATTTTCCTTTAGTGGCTTATGCACATATAGGCCAGGTTATCTTACCTATTAGTAAATGTGCAGTAATATAACCAAATATTATATTATTTTAAATACATTATAGTTAATACATATCACCTCACATATTAGTTTATTTGTAAAAGTATTGAGTTATGAGGCATTTTGAAAGAAACTCAATAGTGTGAGTATATATCAAATTTATCTCTCCTCTTTATATGCCTAAACTCCACCAAACTCCCCAAATAATATTTTGAGCATCTTAAAATTCTTCAATTTCTTTTATATCACAGGTAAACAAAATCCAATAGCAACACAAAAGAGATTTATATATAATATCTGAACTTACCTAAATTGTATGCATGCATGCACATGAATTTGAGACTTCTTTATTTAATAAATCTCTTCTTAGATTAGTAAATTAGGTGAATCATTACACAAGCCTCACATGTCAAGTCCTTGATGAAAAGAAATTAATTAAGAGTTTGTTTGGGACAACTTTCTTACCGCTTTCTAAATCAATTTTTAAGTTCAAAAATTTTTGTACTAAAAAGCTGTTTTAAAAAACAGTAAAGAAGTTGTACCTTCGTTTGGGATGACTTTCTTGTTACTTCTTAAAACAGTTTTATTTAATTTTTATAATAGAGAGCTGCTTTAAGAAATAACAAAAAAGTCGTCCCAAAAAAAGCCTAAATCTATCGTATTAATAATGATTCTTAGTTGTTGAGTATAAGTTGTTTATTCTATCATGCTAGAATATGCATGTAGGCCATTTTCAGTCATCATATGCGTGCATGGGTTAGCACATGGACAGCTTTGTTGAGAGATTTGAAATTCTTAAATCAAAGCGAGAAAAACTCCTTTGTATTTGTATATAAAAAACGAAGAAAACAGATCTTCTTCATATTTATATGCTAATCCGTAATTTTTCTGAGAGATCGGCAACCTATCATGATCTTTGCTGACTTCTCATGGGATCTTTCCCTGACAAAGGTTATGGTCTGCTCATGAAGACTACGTTCTGTTTGCAATCTCGTAAGTGAAGACCATATATGGCTGAATAGAAACACAAGTCATACACAGGGGCGGATCCAGCTCCTTTTTTAAGGGTGGGCAAAAAAAAAATTTTTTTTGAGGGATGAGCAAAGATGCTTAGGATTGATAAAATTAGGACAAAAAAATTGTTTTAGGGGGGGCAAAATGTGCAAAATACCCAAAATATTCTAAAAAATTCCCTCTAAATATTAAAAAATTTTTTTTTGAGGGTGGGCATTTGCCCACCCTTAGGCCAATGTGGATCCGCCTATGGTCATACACTCTCATCTCTCTCTCTCTCTCTCTCTCTCTCTCTCTCTCTCTCTCGGATTATAAAAAAATCATCAAATACGAAGCAAACTTTGAAGCTATTTGGGACTTTAAAATGCTCAAGTTTATTTATTCTGCAACTGTCCTTATATTACTCAGAAAGACCGATTTGATGAGATGGTTCCCATAATACGAAGAACACATAAATCTTGGTTTCTATGACAGCTCAAAAATCATATAAAACATTATAAAACAAAAAAATAATTTGATTAATAAACAGGCTGTTTGGTTACCTGAAAAAGGATTGTAGTGTAAAAAAGAATACTTTTGACCTGTTTGATGAGTGTAAAAGGAATGTTTGAGATTACCTTTATTTGTTTGGTTTGAAGTAAAATGAATATAATATAAAGTTCATAAAAGTTATGGTCGGTGGCCGACATTGGCAATGGTGTGGCTGGCGGTAATTGATAAGTGGTGGATGGCCAGCTGGGGTGGTGGCGAGTGGCAGCTAGCGGCAGGAGATGGCTAGTGGCAATGGTGGCCAGCGGTGGGTGGCTGGTGGTGGTGATGGTCGCAGTGGCGGCCAGATGGTGGTGGTTGGCAATTGACACGTGGCTTCGGCAATTGCAATGAATTTATGGTGTATTTGGACTCGCTAAAATCGAAGGAATTTCAAATACATCAAAAATAAATTAGACGGTGAATTCCAAATGCACCAAAATTTTATACTACATTTATTTTATTTCAAATCAAACGCCAATATTTTCAAAATCCTTGCATTTGGAATACTTTACACTCCCTTTGCAGGCAGCCAAACACACCCTAGTTATAATATGAATTTAGTAATTTTAGAGTAAAAATACCATGTCTTCTCATGATGATTAGTGGCTTTGGGAGGGTTTAAGATGGGGTGAAGAGATAAAGAGAAACTTTGGGAACTCTCTAGTTATTATCACATTCATTGGAATGAGGTAACACATACTCTTCCTCTCAGATGCCTACTCTCGTAATTTCTTGGGTTGGACCGACAGTGACGCCAATTATGAATGAGAGAAGGCCAATAGAGCTTATTAAGGCTTCGTTTGGAACAACTTTTTGAAGTAACTTTTTCACATAAAATTTTTTTGAACTAGAAAACTGCTTTAGAAAGTAATGAAAAAGCTATTCCAAATGAAACCTAAGTAGCGTAAGCTATTGTAGCTAAAGCTATTGGGTGCCTCTACCCCTCACGTTAGGTGCTCTAATTGTTGTTGGTCTCTATTAAGCATGATTGATGTGGAAAGGGCCGATGCCAAAGACTAATAACCTACTAGCATTTGAATTGAGTTATTTAGAAGGTTATGATTTCTTAGATAAGCTTTGGAATGGAATGGTGCAGCCATTACCATGCAAAATTGACTCAGTCCTTCCCTATTGAGCTTGGATTTGGATCAATTTAGGTCTACAAGTTTCAGATTGAGTTCAATTAAGGTTTACGGCTAGCTATGTGGCAACCAATGTTCGCTACGTACACAATTGAGGTGTCAATTAAGTGAATTTTGGTGATTGCTCAAATAGTTTAACTTGGGTTAACCTTGGATCAAGCCATCTTAGGTTCAGACAAGGCCAAGCAATTGTGGTCTTAGGTTTTAAATTAAGGACTCTAAGGTTAAATTAGGAATAATTAAGATCAATTGAGCTCTTCAAAGTCCAACAAGTCTATGTTGGATTAATTAGGGTCAAGTAACCTAGGATTAATTCAAAGGGCTACCTAAGTTAATTCAATATTTAATAAAATTCATTAAGTATAGTCTAGAGTAACTTAAGGGAGTACTAAATTCAAATAGACGTGCCCTAATGTTTAATTTAAATAAATTTTAATGGTTGATGCTCAACTAGTCTAAATGGGTTAATTAAGCTAGGGTGAGAGAGTTTCTCTTAAGTTATAGTGCATGTTTTATTACTAAGGTGAGATCAATTTGAGTTTGAATTGACCTTAAGCTAGGTTGTGCATAACATAGGTTAGTTAGTTTGAGTTTGGTATTATAGGTCAATTAAGCTATTTAGGCTATGATTCTTAATTATGAGTTAGCCTAACAATTGAAATAGTTTATGGAGGTCTAGTTTAAGACATAAAGCTACATAAGCTTAATGGGTCAAGTATCATAAGAGATAAAAATAATTAATCTAGGCACATAGGATTAAGTCATTTACTCTAATGTTTCAAATATTCGTCGAGTACACATAATAGCTTGTGCTCTATTATAAGTATTAGGGTAGTTTGGGATCTACAAACCACTTAGGGTCTACTAGGCTAAAGTTGAATTAATAAGTGCATTTATTCAAATAAAGGTTTGGTATGTTGTTTATCCACTTAAGGGAAACTTGGTTAGTGTCACATTGATTTGAAATCTGCTAAGGAGCTAGGTCAAGCTAAGTTAGTGCAAGAATAGTCCTAGTCTAAAAAATAAATCAATGCCATATTGAAAACAAATTTACTAGATCAATTACAGAATTACTTGTAACCCAACGATGTGGTAAGTTTATGAAAGTGCATGACGCAAAGGCCAATTTGCAATATAACACTTTTAGAGTTTATGGCTAGTCACTAACAAACTAATGGATCATCTCCAAGTAATAAGATATTTTTAACACTAAAAGTAGTTTCTCAAAGTGATAAAATCTAAGTTTTTTTTTTTCAAATTGGTTAATATCCCACATTAAGCTTTAATGACCAATTGTTAAGGCAATGGTAAGTTGCTAACAACCTTACATCTTGTTGTTAACTTATAGGATACTTAGTTTTTAGTGAGCTTAAATCACCAACAATTTAATTAATAAATATTTTGGGGTCTATTCTGGCCCCAACAAATATGGAAATGTAGAAAGAGACTTTAGTCATATATCCCAAATATAAGGCTTCCTTTACTCCTATTTATATAATAACATCTTCTCTCTTACTTCAGTGAAGCCCTATCAAAATTCTAATGTATTAGTGACTTAACAAAAAACCAAGCAAGAAGAAAGGTAAAAGAATATGTACATTTACAATACTAAAATGACTTCATAAAAAAAAAAAAAGAGCTTATGAGGGAAGTTCTTCAGGCCTTTCTCTTGAATTGTTTTCTCTTTCTCTTTCTCTAATCAAGCTTATTTTGTACTTGTTAGTACGACTTTTACTTTTACCAATGAACAAATTTGAATTGAACAATATAACATATGTATATAATTAATTTATACATATTAAATAAATAATTAAATTATTATAAAAATTAATGAAATTTGATCACAAGTAATCTTATATTATAGATCATAAGGAACTTTGTGGCATTTTATTTCAAGATCATTCTCCTCCTACTATGATAAAAATGTCAAAATGTCTCCATTATATATATGAACATATACTCTATTAAATGATTAAATTTGAATACATTCAATACTTTATCTCAAATAATAATTATTGAGTAATAATTAGCTCAATATATCATGGCCTAATTTTTTTGTCAAGATGGTCTAAGCATTTTCATTTCTTACAAAAAAGAAATTTTTTTTTATTGCAAAAAAGAATTGTTGAGGTTAAGTCCATTATTTATTATATTTCCTCATTTTCTTTCCTGCAAAATGAATTAGAATTTGGCTCCAAACTAGCCTTAGCTAAAATTATTGAGGCAATTAAGCTAAATATTAGCTTGTTTGTCTCCTTAAATTTGTTGAGTACTCATCTTGAATAGTTGCCCTAAAATATATATTTTTATTGTTGGTGCTTATCCTATTTAAGTTTTATTTGGAATAGCTTTTAATCATTATTTTTTTACTATTTTTAATAAATTTTTGTGTTAAGAAATTATTTTAAAAAATAACAAGAAATTTTTCGAAATAAAATCTTAGGCTTTATTTGAGGTAATTTTCTTACTGCTTATTAAAATAACTTTTTAAGTACAAAAACTTTAATTTTTTATTAAAAAAATATTTTAAGAAGCAGTAAGAAAGTAGTCCTAAATGAAGCCTTAGGCTTCGTTTGGGACGGCTTTTTTATTGCTTTCTAAAACTCCGTTTTAGTACAAAAATAAAAAAATTTGTACTAAAACTCCGTTTTAAAAAACAATAAAAAAGCAGTCCCAAACGAACCCTTAGTGTATGTGGCTACTCTTAATTTTCTAATTTTGTGGGTTTTTTTTTCAAGTGAAAATAGTATATTTGGGTGTCCTCATAAAGTTCGTGATTTAGCTTTACCCTCGTTACCTAATAATTCACCTGCGAGATCTAACCGGGTAGTAAACAGGTAAATAGTGGGTCCCACTTCCCACTTGCTCGGCGGCGACTCTTCGAACCTGGATCCATCTGCGATTCGGGGACATATATATGGCAACAAACCGAAACAAAGAAAGTCCGGGAAACCCAAACAGCGAGACGAGGCGAATGGATTCCTCCATGGCGCCTCCCTCAACTCCAGCCGAAAACCCTCAATCCACTTCGTCTTCTTCCTCCTCAAAGCCCAACCAGCCTTTATCAGCTTCCAGAAGAAACCTGCTCTTCAACACCCCACCTCACCGCCTTCATCTTTCTTCCCCGTCTTCCTCCCCCTCTTCCCGCGTCATCTACAGTGATCGCTTCATTCCCAGCCGACTCGGCTCCAACTTTGCGCTTTTCGACATCGGCGGTGACGTAGGAAAAGAATCTAGCTCCAGCGCATACACGGCGGTTCTCCGAAGCGTCATCTTTGGATCAGATCACGGCGTTGTGCCGCCGGAGACTCCCGATCGGTGCTCATCTTCTCCTTCAGCGGCATCGTCAACCTCATTTTCGACTCCGAGAAGGAATATTTTTAGGTTTAAGGCTGAGGTTCCTCGGTATTCTGCTTATTCTGCGGGGTTTGATGATGCCCTTCCTGGAGTTGTTCCAAGCCAGCCTAAGGCGAGCAGGAAGGTCTCGAAATCGCCTTACAAGGTTAGCGTGGATTCAGTGCTTGTTAATGGATCTGGGAATTTTTGTTGTCTTACGACATTATGGGGTTTGATTTGTGGGTTAGGTACTGGATGCTCCTGCATTGCAGGATGATTTCTACCTCAACCTAGTTGATTGGTCTTCCCACAATGTTTTGGCTGTGGGACTTGGCAATTGCGTTTATCTGTGGAATGCCTGCAGCAGTAAGGTAGCATGTTGTTCTGAATTCTCGCTTAACCTAGTGGATTGAGTTGCCGTCTGATCTGAAAGAGTTGGGTTGCCGTCTGATCTGAAGGAGTTGGGGGAATATAAATCAGTTTTACTTTAAAGTTATATTTTGGCTATTTGCTTTTGATGTCGCAAATTTGATTTACCTAAGGTATTATTTACTTTCTTGTAAATTGAAATCATGTTTTGAAAAATGATGATTTTGTTTTCACTCATAAAAAAGAAGTCCGAGAGAGTTTGTGGAGTTTAAAGTCGAATGTTGGTTTCTAATTGGATCCAACCAAATGAGGAAAGTAGCAAATTTCGCTGTTTTCTCTAACATTTTACAAAAAAATGTGATCAAATGCACGTTTCAATTTACAATTATATATCTAATCCTTGTGAAAAAAAAAAAAACTGCTCAGCACCGTGACTCACCTACCCACTCTATGAGAAACTGTTAATTTCTCCTCAGTCAAACAAAAAAGAATTTTTTTTTTGTTACTGAAAATTGAAATTCTCCTCAACCAAACAAGTGGGAGTAAAGCAATTTTTTCAATTCCTTGATATTTTTGTCAACATTTCCTTTTTATTTCATTTCTTATAATTTCATCAAATCATACAGAGCTTAATGCCTTGCTGAATTTTTGCTTGATGTTATGCGAATGATAGGTTACGAAGCTATGTGACTTCGGTGTGGATGACAGTGTCTGTTCGGTGGGGTGGGCCCAACGAGGCACTCATTTGGCTGTTGGAACGAGTCTTGGGAAACTGCAGGTTAGTTCTCTGGAAGTTCTGACTTGATAAGCGGATGGCGTTTAGGGCAAATGAAGTCACTCTATTATGATGATGCGTATCGATTTTTTAATATTGGATTATAGACTGTGCATTGGATCTTGTATAGCTGTTCCACGCACACTCCTATAGTTTAATTCCCAAATAACCATTTATGTGGCTTCTAAATCATTGATTGAAGTATTGCATGCATCATTAATCCAAATATTTATGGAATTACCCGTAATATCAAACTTGTAAAGTGGATCAGTTTATTATAAAGACATCTGTTATTTTTTGTCCTGCTTCATCCTTCATCTTAATTGTTATTTGAAAAATAGGATCATGATACTTTTTGTCAAAATGATTCGGTGATCCCAGTATGATGCATTTTGCTTTTTGGGGTCCGTGGAGCTTTAAAATTTTCATGTTTGTTAAGGAGATGAATTAGATGTTTTAGATGCCATATCAATGGCATGAAGTTCTTCTAACCAATTCATAACAATTTGTTGCTGTTTCTGTCATAAAGATTCAATATTATATCCCATATAATTTATGAAATTTCCTGCCATTCTTGAAAAATGGGAAGTTGAATTTTAAGGTTCTAAATTGCTACCACGAGGTTGGCTGAGAAATTAAACTGAATCCATCAATGCTGGTGTAGGCTTTTTTCAGAATAACAAGGCTCGCATTTATGCTTTACATTCAACTAGCTGGCCTACGTTGTGATTTTTTATTGTATGAAATCATTTTTTTCTCAATTGTGCATCTTCTATATGCTTATTTTTATAAAAATATTTATTAATGTTGAAATCATCTTTACTGTATATCATATTACTTTTAGTTAGACTATTTCTTCTACGATGCCTTTGTTATTGCTCAGTGGCTGCGGTACTTTTTTTTTTGTTGATTTTTGGAATATTTTAAGATAAATACAAACAATGAATACTATTGGCATAGATATGGGATGCCTCACGCTGTCGGAGGATAAGAACTATGGAGGGCCATCGTCTTCGCCTTGGAGCTCTAGCATGGAGTTCCTCTGTGTTATCTTCAGGAAGCCGCGATAAGAGCATTCTTCAGCGTGATATTCGGACACAGGATGATTTTGTTAGCAAGTTAACGGGACATAAATCGGAGGTAATGAAAGCTGCCTAGTCCTTGTTCATATGTTTTTTAAATAGTTTTGCTTGTTTATTTATTATGATTTTTTATGAAGTGACATGATTCCAGTAATATTTTGTTATCTTTCTTCCAAACCATGGCATGTCATGCCGATATTTTATTGAATAATTAAAGAAAGAGCTGTAACTTCCTCTGTAATTTTTGCCATTGGAGTTTTTTGTTTTCTTAGGAGCTGCTTTTGTTGTGAAGGTTTGTGGGCTAAAGTGGTCTTATGATAATCGACAGCTGGCATCTGGTGGAAATGATAATAGGGTGAGTTCCTCTCATTCTCATTTACGCATTTAAACACTTCCTTGGAGCACTACATCTTTATTTAATTTATATCATCAAAACTGGCTTTTCTTTCAGCTTTTTGTTTGGAACCAGCATTCAAACCAGCCTGTACTCAAGTATTGTGAACATAAAGCAGCAGTCAAAGCTATTGCATGGTCTCCACATGTCCATGGTCTTCTAGCATCCGGAGGAGGAACCGCAGATAGATGCATTCGGTTTTGGAATACTACAGCCAATTCTAACCTGAACTGCATTGATACAGGAAGTCAGGTAGCTAGTTATGTTTTCAATTAATTAAACGGAAAATTGAAATATTTTTAGTATTTTTAAATGATTATCTTCAGTCCCAGTGAGAGTTCTGGATTCCACTAGGAGCATCCGGTAGTTGAAATAGCAAAAGTTTTAAAAATTGAGGAATTCTACCCAACTGTCCTGGTATTATTCATGAAAGGAAAACCTGAAGAGCCTAAGTGTGGTTTTAGCTGCAAGGTTGTTGAGCTCCTCAAGCATGAAAAGATTGAGTTTCAGAGCTTCGATGTGCTTTCTGATGAGGAAGTAAGGCAGTGTCTGAAAATTTTTCTAATTGGTCTAGCTTTCCCCAGCTTTACATAAAAGGCGAGTTAATTGGAGGATCTGATATAGTTCTTGAGATGCATAAGAGTGTAAGGTTAAAGAAAGCCCTTGTAGAGAAGGATATTGCATGTCAAAGAATCTCTTGATCTTTAGTTACAATAGCCTTGAATTTCTTGTTAACATTGATACAAACAAAAGGTGATGCTGAGATGCTTCATTCAGTCAATCATTTCCCTTCCCTGAAGCTCTGAAACAAAACCTAATCTTAGAGTGGATTGTTTCTCCACAAACTATGACAGATATAACATACACACACACACCTCTATTGTGTTTAACAATTGCATTAATCTCCTCAGATCCGCTGACATCTTTGGCAGCTCTTAGTTTTTTTGGGCGTGCTCTATTGCTAGTTGGTTTGCGGGGTAGATTTCATAGAAGGAAAGGCAGGAAAGAAATAGATTTTGAAGTTAGGAAGAAGAGCATTCATTTTCTGGCATTTATAAACAAGGAAATCAGCATGTAGGAGACCTATCTAATAGCATGACTCATCTTACTGTTAGCCAACTCTAAAAAAAAGAGCAGGAGTCAACTAAGAAGCCTTCTTTTATTTGCGGTAAAAATGGATGTGCTATTAATCCAGTGCTTCCATAGTCCGCGGGGGGGGGGGGGGGGGAAGGGGGCAACCCATCCATCCAGTCCAGCATGGACCGAACCTGCCATCCAGTTGAGCAGAGCCTCGAGTAGAAAACAGGGAAAATTCAGCACCCCTTGTGCGGCCTAGCGAAGCTGTGATTCATTATGTTAGGAGGACTAATGAGAGAATTATTTAGGGAAATATTTTCAATTTGAATTTTAGTTAAAGGAAATATTATTTAGGGATGTTTCCTAAAACAGAATGAAGGGTGGAAAAGCTGTTGGACCGGATGATATTCCAATAGAGTTTTGGAAATGCTTAGGAGATGAAGGGATTTCTTGGCTTACTAAACTTTTTAATACTATTTTGAAGACTAAAAAGATGCCAGATGAGTGGAGAATGAGTGTATTAATTCCTATTTTTAAGAATAAAGGTGATGCACAGGATTGCACGAATTATAGAGGTATTAAGTTAATGTGTCATACTTTAAAATTATGGGAGCGAGTTATAGAGCATAGGTTGCGGCGTGATACTAATGTTTCTCAAAATCAATTTGGATTCATGCCCGGTAGGTCGACTATGGAAGCCATACATTTATTAAGAGGTTTGATGGAAAAATATAGAGGAAATAAGGAGGATCTACATATGATATTTATTGATTTAGAAAAAGCATATGATAAAGTTCCAAGAGAAGTGCTATGGAGAGTTCTTGATAAGAAAGGAGTCAATAATGCTTATATTCAAATCATTAAAGATATGTATGCAGGAGCTATTACTTGTGTTCAAACACAAGGTGGTTTGACCAAGTATTTCCCTATTTCGGTTGGGTTACATCAAGGATCAGCCTTAAGCCCATATCTTTTTGCTTTAGTCATGGATGTTCTCACTAGACATTTGCAAGATGATGTACCTTGGTGTATGCTTTTTGCTGATGACATTCTTCTTGTTGATAAGACTAGAGAGGGAGTTGAAGGTAAACTTGAATTATGGAGGTCAACCTTAGAGTCTAAAGGTTTTCGCCTGAGTAGATCTAAAACGGAATATATGGAGTGTAATTTTAGTAGTAATAGTCCTAGTGAGGGGATTGTGACTTTGGACGATCAAGTCATTAATAAGAATACACGTTTTAGATATCTTGGATGTATTGTTCAGAGTGATGGTGAAATAGATGGGGATATTATCAACAGAATTCAAGTTGGATGGTTGAAGTGGCGGAATGCATCGGGCTTATTATGTGATAGAAATGTACCCCTCAAACTTAAGGGAAAATTCTATAAGATGGTAGTGAGGCCTGCAATGCTTTATGGTGCCGAATGTTGGCCTTTAAAAGAGAAGCATAATACTAAGTTAAGTGTGGCAGAGATGAGGATGCTTAGATGGATGAGTGGCTTTACCCTTAGAGATAGGATACGAAATGAGCATATTCGTGAAAAGGTTGGAGTAGCTCCAGTAGAAGATAAGATTAGAGAGAGTCGCCTTAGATGGTTTGGTCACATAAAAAGGCGGCCTTCCGATGACCCGGTTAGGAGAGTAGAGGTATTAGATGTGACTTGTGTTAAGAAAGGTAGGGGTAGACCTAAAAAGACTTGGTTAGAAAATATTAGGAATGACCTTTCTTTATTAGATTTAAACGAGAATTTGACTTTTAATAGGACACAATGGAGAAAAAGGATTCATGTAGCCGACCCCACGTAGTGGGATAAAGGCTTGATGTTGTTGTTGTTGTTGTTGTTGTTGATGTTTCCTAAAACATGTTTAATTGTTTAGGAAGGTGATACGGCGGTTCCTTTGGAACCGCCCCTTGAGGCGGTTCTTTCTGAACCGCCTCAGCCAGCCCATCATGGGCCGGCACTTGTATACCAAAGGAGGCAATTTCTCCTCCTTTCTTGCCCAAATTAAATTACCGCCTAAGGGTGGGGTCCACGGGATTTGAATTTATTTGAAAATTATTTTTAGGAAAGATTTGAGGAGGTGGAAAAGTCTTTAAATAGGAGAGGTAAGGGGAAGGGAAGGGCATGCAAGTATTGTTTTCTTTTTCGAGTTTCTTGGGTGTTTTGGGCTCTAGACTCTCTTGTCTAGAGATTTGGGAGAGACAATCCTCCTCTCGAATTGAGGATCACTTGTATCTTGATTTCGTGTTGTTTTTGCTTTGTTTCCCTTATTGCAATTTAGTGATTTGGGGCTGATTTCGCCCAGATTTTGGCTGAATTCTCGCCGTTTTATCTCCAATTAGTGATAGGTTTGCTTGCGAACTCAAGTATTCCCTTAGGGTTACTTGCGAACTCAAGTATTTCCTATCAAATTGGTATCAGAGCCGTCTTGGGGCCGGTGGAGGGATGTTGTCGGCCAATTCCAGCAGCAGTTTTTTTGGTCGGAAAAAGAAGAAGTTGCTGTTTTTTGACTCCAAGATCCATATTTTGTGAATCTACAAACTCCGGATCATAATGGCGGCCAAGAAAGTTGATGCTTTGGAGGAGAAACTCGAAGGAGAGATGAATCACAACAAAGAAACCGTGGAGGAAAGAATTTCGTCCATGGAGGGGCAGGTGGCCGATCTCAGGGACATGAAGAAAAGAATGTTGGAACTTCAAGCACAAACGGCGGCATCCGAAGCGAAGGGCCCCGAAGCGAGAAACACTAATTCTGAAATCCGAAAGGAGGAAGAAGAGGTGGAAATTGTAGAAGGGGGGAGAAGAAGACCCTATGTGGAGCCTTTCCATAGGGAAGAAAAAGGAGATCGACATGGAGAAAGGTATGGATATGGGGGAGCGGAGCAAGGAAGGGCTGAGTGGGAAAGCCATGAGGGGTTTTATGGCCTTCGAGGTACTAAATTTGAAGGGAGAAGAGGGGATTTTGAAAGGGGTTTGGACTATGACAGGGCAAGAGAAGATCGGGAAACTTGGGGTGTACCTAGCACTTGGGAAAGGGGAAACTATGGAAGAATCCGAGGCAATGGGGGGATCAAAAGGTAAGAAAGTTGAAGATGCCCATATTCGAAGGAGAAGACGCGTATGGGTGGATTTACAAAGTGGAGCGATACTTCGCCGTCAATGAGCTAACAGAGGAAGAGAAGCTAACGGCAGCCGGATTATGCTTAGAAGGGAAAGCCCTGTCATGGTTTCAATGGAGAGACCAGAGGAGACCGATCAGAAATTGGAGGGAATTTAAAGACTCCATAATAGAGCGTTTTCAAACCGATCAAGGAGGAGACTTCTATGAGCAGTTCTTTGCTCTAACACAGGAGGGATCAATAGCAGATTACCGGGAGCAGTTTGAGCACCTAGCTAGCAGGGTGGAGCGACTCTCAGATACAATATTGGAAGGAAATTTCATGAAAGGGTTGAAGGCGGAGATCCGAGCAGCAGTAAAGATGTTGATGCCCCGTGACCTAGGGGAAGCCATGAAGTTGGCCCAACTGGTGGAAAATCAGAAGAATTTGGAGAAGGGAGCCAGGAGTAGCAGCACCAGGGGAACGTACAGGATGACGACTACTCATCTCGCACCGAAAGGCCCTGCAACAGGAGGAAATAGAGAAGCCACCAAGGAGAAGACAGGAGGAAACAGATGAAACTTCAAACGACTGACAGAGAAAGAGATGCAGGAGAAGAGGGCTAATTAGGGCTTATGCTTCCGATGCGATGAAAAGTACACACCAGGACATCGGTGCAAGGACCGAATTCTTCAGGTTCTCACCGTCTGCGATGACGAGGAAACTGAGGAGGGAGGTGAGGAGGAGACAGAAGGAGAAGAGGAGCTACACTTGGATTTCGCTGAGGTTTCCCTAAACTCAGTGGTGGTGTTCACTACGAATCACACCATGAAAGTGAAGGGAGAAATAGAGGATATGGAGGTGGTGGTGCTAATTGATAGTGGGGCTGCCCACAATTTCATTTCCACCCAAATTGTAGACCAGCTGGGAATAAAATTGGTGGACACAGGCTGTTACGGAGTGATGATGGGTACATGGAAAATAGAGAAAGGTCAGGGGATTTGCAGAGAAGTATGACTGACGATCCAGGGGATACAGGTGAGGGAGGACTTCCTTCCACTAGAGCTGGGGAGCACGGACGTCATTCTGGGGATGAAATGGCTGCAAACTTTGGGTGACACCAAGGTGAATTTGGGAGCACTCACGATGGAGTTGATGGTGGAAGGAAGGAAGGTACTAATTAAGGGGGACGCGGGGCTTTCCAAATCCCTAGTTTCTCTTAAAACGATGGTGAAAGATATCCAGTTGGCAGGCGGAGGATATTTAGTGGATTTGCACAGTTTAGAGGGAGCAAGAGTGGAAGAAGGAAGAGACATACCCCTCTCCATCCAACCATTGATTCAGCAGTTCCAAGAGGTCTTTCAGCCACCTCAGGGATTGCCACCGCTGAGGGAGTAGGAACATGCCATCGTGTTGAAAGAGGGAGTGTCACTCATCAGTGTCCGACCTTACTGCTACCCTCAATTCCAGAAAGATGAGATAGAGAGGTTGATTAGAGAAATGCTGGAGGCAGAGATCATCAGACCCAGCATCAGCCCTTTTTCTAGCCCTGTTCTATTAGTAAAAAAGAAGGATGGCAGCTGGCGTTTTTGTGTGGACTAGAGCACTCAACAAGGAAACTGTACCAGACAAGTTTCCTATACCTATCTTTGACGAGCTACTCGATGAACTAAGTGGAACCGTGATTTTCAGCAAGATAGATTTAAAATCAGGTTACCACCAGATCCGAATGAAGGAGGATGTACCTAAAACAGCCTTTAGAACTCATGAAGGATATTATGAGTTCCTGGTGATGCCGTTTGGCCTTACCAATGCTCCAACTACTTTTCAGGCCCTCATGAACAAGGTTTTCAAACCTTATTTCAGACGATTTGTACTGGTATTCTTTGACGACATCCTAGTCTACAGTAGGACAGAAGAGGAACATTGGGAGCATTTAAAAAGGGTGGTAGAGGTACTGCAAGAGCACCAGTTGAGGGCTAACTTGAAGAAATGCTGCTTTGCACAAACCAGTGTAGAATACTTGGGCCATGTGGTATCAAAAGGAGTTGCAGCGGATCAATCCAAAATTGAAGCTATGATAAGGTGGCCAGTACCGAAAAATCTGAAGGGATTAAGGGGATTCCTAGGATTGACGGGTTACTACAGGAGGTTCGTAAAAGGGTATAGCTCCATAGCATGGCCACTCACAGAACAATTAAAGAAGGACGAGTTCCTATGGGGAGAGGCGGCTACAGCAGCATTTGAGAGCTTGAAGAAGGCAATGACTACGGTGCCGGTCCTAGCATTGCCAGATTTCACTCAGACCTTTATTGTGGAGACTGATGCTTCAGGGTACGGGTTGGGCGCAGTACTGATGCAGAGTCGCAGACCCATTGCCTATTTTAGCCAGGTATTGACTGCTAGAGCCCGACTAAAGTCAGTGTATGAGAGAGAATTAATGGCCATCGTATTAGCCATCCAGAAGTGGCGGGCCTACCTGCTAGGGAGACATTTCATAGTCAGGACAGATCAGAGAAGCCCGAAATACCTACTGGAACAACGGATGGTGACGGAAGAGCATCAAAGTTGGCTGTCCAAATTGCTAGGGTATGACTTTGAGATTCAGTACAGGCCAGGAGTAGAGAACAAAGCGGCGAATGCCTTGTTCAGATGCATGGGGGAGTTGCAGACAGTGTCATTATCCGTTCCTTTGATGCTTGATTGGGAAGCTATCAGGGAAGAAAGTGCTAGAGATGAAGAACTGGGAAGAATCAAGGCAGCTTTGCTAAAAGAAGAGGGTAGCCATACAGGGTACTCATTAGAGGGAGACAGACTACTATATCAGGGGAGATTTGTGATGCCTCAGACCTCGATCCACATCCCAAATTTACTCCAGGAATTTCATGGGAGCGCAATGGAGGGCCATTCAGGAGTGCAGAAGACCTATAAAAGATTGGCGGCCGAGCTTTACTGGAAGGGAATGCGTAAAGATGTAGAAGAGATGGTGGCAAAGTGTGAGATCTGTCAGAGGAACAAGTATTTGGCGATGTCACCAGGAGGACTACTACAGCCTTTGGCACTACCAGGATGAGTCTGGGAGGAGATATCCATGGATTTCATAGATGGGCTGCCCCGTTCAGAAGGCTTCACAGTAATCTTGGTAGTGGTGGATAGATTGAGCAAGTACGCTCATTTCATTCCCCTCCGACATCCTTACACCGCGGTGACAGTGGCTTCAGCATTCATTAGAGAGGTGGTCAGATTACATGGCATATCAGAGGCGATTGTATCAGATAGAGGTAAGGTGTTCCTCAGTCATTTTTGGATGGAATTGTTCAGGTTACAGGGGACAGTTTTAAAGAGGAGCACCGCTTACCACCCACAGACAGATGACTAAATAGAGGTGTTCAATAGGAGCTTGGAGACCTATTTTAGATGTTTTGTGTCGGAGACACCCAAACTTTGGGCCAAATGGCTGTCCTGGGCAGAGTACTGGTACAACACCTCTTTTCACTCAGCTTCACAAATGACTCCATTCAAGGTGCTGTACGGAATGGACCCCCTCACTTAGTACACTTTGGGAGTAGCAGTACTCCAGTCTCTTCAGTAGAGGAGTACTTAGAGGAAAGGGATCGAGTATTAGAGGAATTAAATAAACATCTACTGAGAGCTCAACAAATTATGAAGAAACAGGCCGATGGGCATAGGAAGAACATCCAATTCGAAGCAGGAGAGAAAGTGTTCTGAAAGCTCCGACCATACCGCCAGAAGACAGTGGCCAACAGAAGAAATGAAAAGCTCGCCCCAAGATACTTTGGACCTTATGAAATATTAGAGAAAATCGGAGCAGTGGCATATCGGCTAAAACTACCACTCACGGCAACTATTCATCCGGTTTTTTATGTGTCACAGCTGAGAAGAGCTATTGGAGATTGGAGATTATACAGCCAGCTCGGAGCTACCAGCCACACTTACATAAGAGTTAGAGGTGATTATGGAACCCTTAGAGTTGATGGGGGTTCGTCAGAAAGAAGAAGGGGCAAAAGAAGTACTGATCAAGTGGAAGAATCTTCCAGACTACGATGCCACGTGGGAGCCATACGAAAGGGTGAAGCAACAGTTTCCTAGTTTTCACCCTGAGGACAAGGTGATTCTTTGGGAGGGCGGTATTGATACGGCGGTTCCTTTGGAACCGCCCCTTGAGGCGGTTCCTTCTGAACCGCCTCAGCCAGCCCATCATGGGCCGGCACTTGTATACCAAAGGAGGCAATTTCGCCTCCTTTCTTGCCCAAATTAAATTACCGCCTAAGGGTGGGGTCCACGGGATTTGAATTTATTTGAAAATTATTTTTAGGAAAGATTTGAGGAGGTAGAAAAGTCTTTAAATAGGAGAGGTAAGGGGAAGGGAAGGGCATGCAAGTATTGTTTTCTTCTTCGAGTTTCTTGGGTGTTTTGGGCTCTAGACTCTCTTGTCTAGAGATTTGGGAGAGACGATCCTCCTCTCTAATTGAGGATCACTTGTATCTTGATTTCGTGTTGCTTTTGCTTTTTTTCCCTTATTGTAATTTAGTGATTTGGGGCTGATTTCGCCCAGATTTTGGCTGAATTCTCGCTGTTTTATCTCCAATTAGTGATAGGTTTGCTTGCGAACTCAAGTATTCCCTTAGGGTTACTTGCAAACTCAAGTATTTCCTATCAGAAGGTTCCTTAAATTATGTTGTATTGTTTATGTTTAATTGTTTAAGAAGGGTTCCTAAATTACGTTTAATTATTTTGAAATGTTTCCTAAATCATGTTTAATTGTTTAGGAAGGTTCTATTTATGATTTTTTTTGTTCTAGGGCTATTTAATGGAGAATTGTATAAGGTATGATATTGCTGAGTTTATTTTTCTAGTTTTTGTTGTGAGTTCCTAGCAGTATCTAGGGTTTGTGGGAGAGCTGATCTAACTTTTGAATAGTAGATCAATTGTATCTTGCTTTATTATTGAAGGAGAAATAAGAAAATCAGCCCTATCATTGTGTTCCTATGCTATTCTTCTCTTTTGTTTTGTTTTTTTTTTTTTTTTTTTTGAACTTTTAAGATGCATCAGAATGTTAGGAACATATAAGACATTTTCTAGAGTTATGAGGAGGATAGATTATTTCCCAATTAGAGGACAATGTGATTCATCAACAAATATCACAGGAGGGAGAGTTTACATGGTAAAATAATTGTCGATTAGTATCATTTTGGAAGATTCACCAAAATTTAAGGCATAAGATGCATCAAAAAGTGAATTTGCAGTAAAATCGGTGGAGAAAATTGCCCTTGTAGTTGTTGTGGATTGGGAATTTGATATTAGGCATTCAAATTCCTCTTTGGAGAGAGGCAATTCTAGACTGAGAACTAGTCGAATCAAAGTTGTAGTGGTAACATGCTAAGCAGCGGGAGGATATTCAAACTTATCCCAACAACAATCAGATGATTGATTAGTTCTCTGATAGTGTTAACAATGTGGAAATGAATTGTTACCATAATTACCATGACTGATTTTATTGCTAACAAGGCATTATGTTCAGTGCTTTTAGAAGATAGAGTAAGAAGCTTAGTAACTCAGGGAATGTCGGAGAGAGTTATTGTGATATTTCTGACCGTGGAGTTGACTATTAGCTTGGTTTGAACGAACTGGAGCCATGGATGGAGACTAGAAAGTAACATGGCAATAAATAAATTATTTTATTTTTGACAAAATGGTGGGATGAGCTTGTTTAATTGATTCATTAGTATGCATGACTTTTTTACTTTTAAATTCAAGGTAGATTCAATTTTGATTGAAAAGTTAGGTTCACTGGTAGGAGTAGATCCAGTTTCTAATAAAAGTTTAAGCTCATAATTAATAGTAGATTCAGTTTCTAATAGCATTTAAGTTCAAAATTTCAGATATAATCTTAGTTTCAATTTTAGGAACAAATTCAATGAATTCATACTCAATTTCAACCCTTGTTTAAGTATGATTTTGTTCTTGAATATGTTCTATTATAGTTGCAAATTCAAATTCTTCAAAATCAACTGCAAATTCATATTGCAACGGCAAATCATTCTTTATCTAACATGTCATTAAAAAAATAGTTCAATTTCTTCACTATGATCAAATTTGAATATTCATGATTCATGTGGTATCATATGTTTAACAGGATTGAGAGAATGTAATGACTCTACTTTAGGAATTTTATTTACATTAGGGGTGTCAATATTGGACACGACCCGAAAACCCGACCCGAACTTGACACGAAAATTTCGGGTCGGGTTCGGGTTTACCCGAAAACCTGAAAATGACCCAGATTGACCCGCTGTCCGAGTTGCCCGAGTGACCACCGTTTCCCGTGGCCAATTCAGCGTGGCCGCGTGACCCCCTAGCACTTGCTCGCTGACCGAGCTGCCGCCTCCGCGTGACCGAGGCCTGCCCGCCACTGCCATGCTTGCCCGCCGCTGCTAGTCAGCCCGTGGCCAATCACATTGTCGCGCCTGATGCGCCGAAAGCGGGTGACCACCGTTGTGTCCCGAGGTCTGCGTGACCGTGTCCAGGCCCGCATGCAAAGTGCGGGCTAGCCCAGCTAGCCAGCTTGCCGCGTCCAACCGTGTCCAGCCATCCAGGTCCGCGCCCGAATGTCCCCGTCCAACCATCCAGGTTAGCGTGCCCGCGTCCAGCCATCTAGGTCTGCACCCTTTCGGGTCGCGTCGGGTTGATCCGAACCGAATCGGGTCGGGTTCGGGTCTTGAAAACTGACCCGTTTATAAAAACGGGTCGGGTTCGGGTTGACCCAAACGGTATTTGGTCAGTTCTGGGTTCGACCCGAACCCGACCCGTGACCCGAAATTGACACTCCTAATTTACATTTTCAATAGACTTAAATGCTCCTAATATGCCTCATGATTTAAAGATTTAGAATTCTTCGTAAATTCCAGCTCAAGTCATCCTTAATTTTTTGCTAAAGACCTTGCGTAATGGTAACGTGTTAGACTTAAGGCACTCCTTATGTAGCTATAATACCTATGGAGTTAAAATAATATTCAAGGATTCTAAACTTGCATTGTTCACAAATTTTAAAGTGATTATGTAATTGGTGTATATGTTCATTGAATGAGAGACATTGCTCTTAACTTTATATCTCATGCCAGCTCATGTGATTTTGTTGCACACGGAATACTTCGCCAAAATATTTAAGCACATCCCACTAATTTTGCTTCAACAACTTCAACCATTATAATGTTTAAAGATTTCTCTAAATTATCGATTCAGACTTCAAAAATCTATGAAGTTATACTCCTTGTCGAATGTAGGAATGAAAGTCAAAAACACCTGCAGTACAATCAAAAACATAGGTAAGGAAGCCAACATCCTAAGGATAGGTGTATTGTGAAAGTCAAAAACACATACAGTACATGAATCAAAGAAACAAATTGCAAGACGAAGCCCAGCTACCGTGCATAATAGAGGAACACATAAAAGGAAATAGAGGATACGCTTGTTATCAAGGGAGAAATAGTGAATCAAATAGTATAAGCAATGTTTAAAATTGCGTAATCGGGTATTGAGGCGTTTTTTGTTTGTGAGGCGAGGCATAAGCCTCAAGACGTTTTGACGCGTAAGCCTCAAAATAAAAAAATTGCGGAAATATAAAATGATAAATTTTGTATATTCTAATGAGTAAATAATATATAAAACATAAAAATGCACAAGATATGAAGTGAAGTTAAAATATCCCAATAATAAGACAACATGAAATATAGTTCAACTCAAACTCCATCTTTTCTAAATCACAGTATTCTTTTCATTAACATATAATTCCAAAAATAAATAACAATGACATATCACATAAGAACTCATAAGTCATCAGCACTGTCATCACTAAGGGGGTCTTCATTTGAATCATCATTATGATGAACTTCTCTCTCCCCTTCTTCCTCTCCTATAGAGTCCAATGTTTCCCAATCTGGTCCTTCTTCCTCAATATCAGTTATCTTCCTCTTCCCTAAATATTTTTGAATAATATCAAAATAAATAATTGTGGTACCAAACATTGTTGTACCTGCTCTGTATCGAGCATGTACCTAGTGGTACCAAACATTGTTGTACCAAGTGGTACCGAGCAGGCAGACTGATTGTGGAATCTTACTCAACAGAATATGGAGGTCCTTATGTCCGATCTTGTATTTCAAAATAAGGTGATAGATGAAACCACAAAGAAGAAGAGCTTTCAGCGGTTGGTCGAAGGAGACTCCAACCCAACTCGCGGTAGAAGATAACTCCCAGCAATAGGCGAAGAGCAACTCACGGTGGAAGGTAGTCGATGCCGAACGAAAAGGGAAAAAGGTCGCTCGAAGAAGAAGGAAGAAAAGCTGTTTTCGGCAAATGACAGAAGACCGCGCGGGGGTTGGGGAGTCTGAACTGAACAAATATATATTATGTTAGTTTTTTTTAATTTTTAGAGGCGGACGCCTCTCAACCGTGAGGCGAGGCGTGCCTCAGTAAACTTGAGGCGTACGCCTCAAATCCTGAATTCATTGGGTGGGCTTTGAGGCTTAAAGGTGCGAAATTGCGTTACGACGTGCCTCTTATTGTGCAATTTTAAACCATGAGTATAAGGAATTAGCTAAGTTCAAATTACCAGCACATACTGATAGACCGGCTGAGCCGGTCCAGCCTCACCCCTTGCGGGTCTACAGGAGGAGGAGGGGGGAGGCAGCCGGCCCGGGTGAACCAGGGGAGGGTTCGGCCGAACCCAGGGAGCAAGGGGGGAGAGCCACGGTGGGCCCCTTGGGCCCACCTATTTGAAATTTCTGATCCAAGGGGGGCGGCCAGCTTTTGGGGGGAAATTGGAGGGTGGTTGATGGGGGGTAATTTGGGGAAGAGGGGGAAGTGGTAAGGTGGTATGAAAAGAGCCATTAGGGCTTATTTTGGGGATATCATGTGAAGAAAGTTCTTTCTCTTTTCATTCTTGTTTACTCTAGGGTTTCTTTTGGGAGATTTGGTCCTTCTCGAAGTGGACTAGCTTTGTCTTTTGTTTTGTCTTGAAGATTATTGCAAAGCTCTTTTGTTCTTCCTCTCTTCCTTCTTGTTTTGTGTTGACTTTGATTTGGTGGAGAAATTCCCACCTTGAAGGGAGATTAGGGCAAACCCTAATCTTGTGCAACCAAGGCGTATCAATTTGGTATCAGAGCTCTTGATCCTAGACGGCATGGCGTCAAAGAAGGTGGAAGTTTTGGAGGGGGAGATGGGCCAATTGAAAGAAGAGGTGGGGGAGAAACTCTCGTCGATGGAAGGCAAATTTTCATCCCTTGAAGAGAGATTTGGGGGAATGGAAGAGATGATCCGAAAATTGTTAGAAGCTCAAGTTGCTCCACCAAACCCTAAGGAAAAAGGGAAATCTCCGGTGACGAATCAAAACCCTAACCCTAATTGTCCAATTAGGGAAGAAGGAGTAAATCAGAGTGAAGATGGTATGCAAGGCCAATGGCAAAGGGAAGGAGGAGAAGGGTCTAGAATAGGTGGCCCTTGGGGGATGACAGGTGGTCAGGGAGGCCGGCCATACATGGGATCGGTAGGCCCCCACGGCACACGTGAAGGATGGCCAAATCAAACGGGGGGGTTTCCGGAAGGAAATCGTGCCACGTGGGAGCAAGGAGGAAGAAGAGAGGACTACGGCATGGGCTATGGAGAGCCAAGAGAACCACTATGGAGGGGACTTCAAAATCCTTACCCGATGGAGAGGAGGGGAAGACCCCAAGGTGAGGGATTTACTCAGGGGACATGGGGAGATGGAAGAACCTTCCACCGAGCTGACAACCGCATGAGGAAATTGAAGATCCCTATTTTTGAAGGGGAGGATGCGTATGGATGGATCTACAGGGTGGAGCGTTATTTTGCGGTGAATAGTGTTACAGAAGAGGAGAAGCTTATGGCGGTACCGATATGCTTGGAGGGGAAAGCTCTGGCTTGGTTTCAGTGGCTTGAAGGGAGGCAACATATTAGGAGTTGGGAGGAGTTCAAAGACCTACTACTTCATAGATTCAGGGTGTCAAGTGAGGGCACTCACTATGAGCAGCTGTTGGCTCTAGTGCAGGAGGGCACGGTGGCAGAGTATAGAGAGCACTTTGAGCTACTATCAGGCAGACTGAGAGGGATTCCGGATGACCTTCTAGAGGGGAGTTTCATGAAGGGGTTGAAGCCTCACATCAGAGCAGCCATCAGAGTAGTGGCTCCACAGGGGTTAGTAAGGATCATGGAGACTGCACAGTTGGTGGAGGACAAGCTGAAGGTGGAACCACCGAGGAGATCAGGGGTGTCTTACCCCACTTTCCGACCACCACCCATGGGTGGAGGTACAAAGGCGGTTACCATCCTCCCTCCTAGAGAGGTAACCACGGCAAGAACCACCACAGCAGTGAACCAAGGGGGGTTCAAGAGGTTAACTGACTCAGAGCTGAAGGAAAAAAGGGCCAAGGGCCTTTGCTACCGCTGTGATGAAAAGTTTACACCAGGGCATAGGTGTAAGGAGAAGTCACTACATGTGATCCTAGTGGAGGATTCAGAGGGGGAGAAGAGGATACAGGAGCAACTGAGGAGGGTGGAAGTGAGGAAGAGCACCCTCACTTGGCTATGGTGGAGGTCTCACTCAACTCCTTAGCGGGACTGACATCGCATTCCACCATGAAGCTAGAAGGGGAGATTGCAGGCTACAAGGTGATGGTTCTGATTGATAGTGGGGCCACCCACAACTTCATTGCTTGCAGATTAGTGGAGAAGGTGGGGCTACCAGTGACACAAGGGAGAGGTGTAGGTGTCATTTTGGGCACGGGGAAGAAGGAGAACTGTAAAGGGCAGTGTAAGGGAGTGACCCTAACATTGCAAGGAGAGGAGATAGTTCAAGACTTCCTACTACTGGAGTTGGGAAGCACTGACGTGATACTTGGGATGCAGTGGCTCCAGTCCTTGGGGGAGATGAAGGTGAATTGGAAGAAATTGTACATGGAGTATGGGAAGGGGAGCAGGAGAGTGACGCTACAGGGAGACCCCAGTTTGTGCAGATCCAGAGTGGCCTTGAAGTCCATCTTCAAGACTTTGAGGGATGATGGAGAGGGCTATTTGATAGAGCTACAGCAGGTGGGCATAGGAGTAGAAAAGGAGCCAGAAGACATACCTGAGGTGATCCAGGATCTTCTACAACAGCACTCCACAGTGTTTCAGATGCCCCAGGGGCTACCCCCTATCAGATCCAGGGAGCATGTTATTGTGTTGAAACCCGGGGTAGCACCCATCAGCGTGCGACCCTACAGATATCCTCATGCTCAGAAAGAAGAGATTGAGAGGTTAGTAGCAGAGATGATGGAGGCTCAGGTTATCCAGCCCAGTGTGAGCCCTTTCTCTAGCCCGGTACTCTTGGTAAAAAAGAAAGACGGAAGTTGGCGATTCTGTGTGGACTATCGGGCCCTCAATAAGGAGACTGTGTTGGACAAATTCCCTATTCCGGTGGTAGATGAGCTTGGGGGAGCCACCATCTTCTCCAAGGTGGACCTGAAATCTGGTTATCACCAGATTAGGATGAAGACTGAAGACATTCAGAAGACAGCGTTCCGAACACATGAGGGTCATTATGAGTTTCTAGTGATGCCATTCGGGCTCACTAACGCTCCCTCTACCTTCCAAGCCTTGATGAATCAGGTCTTCCAGCCCTACTTGAGGAGGTTTGTTCTAGTTTTTTTTGATGATATATTGGTGTATGGCAAATCTCTGCAGGACCATGTCACCCATCTAGAGGTGGTACTCACTACCTTATTGGAGCATCAGTTATATGCCAACCAGAAGAAGTGTTCTTTCGCGCAGAAGGAGGTGGAGTATCTGGGGCACATCATTTCAAAAGGTGGGGTGGCGGCTGACCCCACTAAGATAGAGGCCATGATGAAGTGGCCTACACCAAAATCCCTTAAAGGCCTAAGGGAATTTTTGGGACTTACTGGCTACTACAGGAGATTTATTAAAGGCTATGGTTCCATAGCAGGCCCTTTGACTGATCAGCTGAAGAAGGACAACTTTCAGTGGGGAGAGAAGGCAGAGGAAGCCATGAAGACTCTGAAGGAAGCCATGACTAGTGCCCCAGTTTTGGCTCTTCCAGATTTCACCCAGCCATTTGTGGTTGAGACTGACGCTTCGGGAGTGGGCTTGGGAGCAGTACTCATGCAGAATCACAAGCCGATTGCTTTCTTCAGCAAGATCCTATCACCGAGGGCGAGGTTGAAGTCAGTTTATGAGCGGGAACTGATGGCCATTGTGTTGGCCATTCAAAAATGGCGGCCTTATCTATTGGGGCAACGATTTATAGTTCGTACTGATCAGAGGAGCCTCAAGTACTTACTAGAGCAAAGGCTGGTGGCAGAGGAACATCAGAGGTGGCTGGCAAAACTATTGGGGTATGAGTTTGAGATCCAGTATAAGCCCGGAGCTCAAAACAAGGTGGCAGATGCTCTATCCCGTGTGGAGTGCTCACAGCTGATGGCACTATCTGTTCCCCAATTGGTGGATTGGGGTGAATTGGTGAAGGAAAATCAACATACGAAGGAGTTACAGGGAATCCGAGATGCTATCCAGAAGGGAGAAGGAGGGTTCAAAGGGTATCACCTAGAGAACTCTCTTTTATTATACAGGGGGAGGTTAGTACTACACCGCGACTCAGCATTTGTCCCCATTCTTCTACGGGAGTACCACGATAGCCGTATTGGTGGACATTCAGGGGTGGAGAAGACCTATCGGCGGGTGAAAGCCGAATTCTTTTGGAAGGGGTTAAGAGGAGATGTCGAAGATATGGTGAGCAAATGTGATATTTGTCAACGGAACAAGTATCAAGCTTGTGCCCCTAGTGGATTGTTGCAGCCCTTGGTGCTTCCAAACAAGATTTGGGAGGAAGTCACCATGGATTTCATTGAGGGGTTACCCAAGTCGGAGGGATATACAGTCATTATGGTGGTAGTGGATCGTCTGAGCAAGTACAGCCATTTTATTCCACTACGGCATCCTTTTTCAGCTCCTACTGTTGCATCTACTTTCATCAGAGAGGTGGTTCGATTGCATGGGGTCCCCACTTCTATTGTCTCAGATAGAGACAAGGTTTTCTTGAGTTCATTTTGGAAGGAGCTTTTCAAGATGCAGGGCACATTCTTGAAGCGGAGTACAGCATACCACCCACAGACAGACGGACAGTCCGAGGTGGTGAACCGGAGCGTGGAGACTTATTTGAGATGCTTCGCTGGAGAGAGGCCTAAGCAATGGGTCAAATGGCTGCCATGGGCGGAATATTGGTACAATACTTGTTACCATACCGCATCTCAGTTTACACCTTTCAAGATCCTTTATGGGAGGGATCCACCACCCTTGGTGAATTATCAGAAGGGGACGACTCCTGTCTATCTAGTGGATCAATATTTAGAGGAGAGGGATAGAGTGTTGGAAGAATTGAGGGAGCACCTATTGCGAGCCCAGCAGATCATGAAGACCAGGGCAGATTCACATCGCAAGGAGGTGACATTTGAGGTGGGCGAAAGGGTGTACCTAAAGCTGCGGCTTTACCGACAGAAGACTGTGGCTAACAGAAGAAGTGAGAAGCTCTCCCCACGATACTACGGGCCTTTTGAGATCGAGAGGAAAGTAGGGATGGTGGCCTACCGCCTCAAGTTACCACCTCAATCCTCCATCCACCCGGTTTTCCATGTGTCACTATTGAAGAGGAGCATAGGGGAGAACATCATGGCCACTCCTACCATACCACGAGGCCTCACAGGAGATATGCAATTCTTATTAAAACCACTACAGGTGAAAGAAGTAAGGAAGAATGATCAAGGCAAGAGGGAGGTACTCATCGAGTGGAAGGACCTTCCGACGCATGAGGCTACGTGGGAGATATATGAGGCTATGCAAGAGCAATTTCCAGACTTCAACCTTGAGGACAAGGTTGATCTTCTAGAGGGCGGTATTGATAGACCGGCTGAGCCGGTCCAGCCTCACCCCTTGCGGGTCTACAGGAGGAGGAGGGGGGAGGCAGCCGGCCCGAGTGAACCAGGGGAGGGTTCGGCCGAACCCAGGGAGCAAGGGGGGAGAGCCACGGTGGGCCCCTTGGGCCCACCTATTTGAAATTTCTGATCCAAGGGGGGCGGCCAGCTTTTGGGGGGAAATTGGAGGGTGGTTGATGGGGGGTAATTTGGGGAAGAGGGGGAAGTGGTGAGGTGGTATGAAAAGAGCCATTAGGGCTTATTTTGGGGATATCATGTGAAGAAAGTTCTTTCTCTTTTCCTTCTTGTTTACTCTAGGGTTTCTTTTGGGAGATTTGGTCCTTCTCGAAGTGGACTAGCTTTGTCTTTTGTTTTGTCTTGAAGATTATTGCAAAGCTCTTTTGTTCTTCCTCTCTTCCTTCTTGTTTTGTGTTGACTTTGATTTGGTGGAGAAATTCCCACCTTGAAGGGAGATTAGGGCAAACCCTAATCTTGTGCAACCAAGGCGTATCACATACCTACATTATTCAAAACAGCTAGTTAACAAGAACCAAGATCAGAGGATATGCTGAAGCTGAGGAATGGAATCTCTAGACTACAGAATTGGATGAGAGTTGAATCAAAACACTTGCAATAGTAAATCAAGCCTGTCAATATTATCAAAATACAATAGAATACTTATTATTCTTATAGATGCCATCATCACTATCATTTTGCTTAAAAAAAACAGCTAGAAAATAGAATTATGAAATAAAACAACTAAATGTAGACATCATAACTCATAATATTAATTTGCTCATGTTATTGCTCGCGTGTTGTGCTTCCAGTGACCATGCACTTTCTAGATGGAGAAAGCAAAAGACTTTGGTGGGCAGCTGTGGTAAAATTGGAGAGATCAGGAAATGCTAAAGAGGAGAGATCAGTGGAAATAGAAGGTAAAAAGAAGTTTAAAAGAAACCATAAATGTATTTTGTAGCCTTGTAGGCCTACTCCGTTGCTAGGTCCCAAGCCCTGAATGAAAAAAATGAAGGATTACGTTAAGTAGTCGACAACCAGCGTAAAACTTATATTAAATAATCATGACATGAAATTAACTCCTGATAGGACACAATGAAAAAAAATGATTCATGTAGCCGACCTCACGTAGTGAGATAAAGGCTTGTTGTTGTTGTTGTTGTTATAGGCCTACTTTATTTCTTGCCCAGATTCCAGACTATAGCAAAACCACTTTGCCAAGCTGACAATAAATGAAATTTAGGAACATCCTAAGGGAGAGAGCAGCCAAAAAGGAGATCTAGGACTATTTCTTCCATCAGAATCTGGTTCATATTTGAATTAATCTCACCAAAAGGAGATCTAGGACTATTTCCTCAGAGATGCTGTTCGAGGTCTAGGACAATTGAGGTTGACTTATTTCTTAAAATGGTTTTATTTTCTTAAAATGTTTATGGTTCATATTTGAATTGCTCATCCTGTTTTTCCAAACAATATATTGTTTTAGTTTGAGTCAGAAAATGAATCACAGACTTGATGCCATTACGTTGAACATGGGGCTTTTTCTCAAATTTGGAAGGACAACATTATTTGACAATTAATTAGAGAGAATTTCTTGCTTCTTAAATACATTACAGCATATCCCTAAACATAAAGGGATGACTTCAAGCTCACAAAGATGATCCAAAGTCCAGATCGATTGTGAATTGGATCAAGGGTAGAAATATAATAGATAATGAAAAAAATAATTCCTATGAATATGATGTACATTCTCCAAGAATTGGCACTTTTACTTCTTAAAAAGAATAAAAGGATTGATGTTATATATCGTCTACTCTCATTGTTTGCCTGTTGATGAAGGAAAGAGTTTCATGCTTATGCATGATCTGAGCTTTTTTTTTTTTTCAAGGAAAAAGATTGGCAGACATTATTTGTTTGAAAGAAACCAATTAAGATGGTGGTGGATAGATCCTCATGATCTTGTATCATCTCAGAAATGAGAAGATTCACCTTGACCAATTTAAGCTGATAGATAAATTGTCATGACTTTTCCTGTTTTTTCTTTGTGAATGACATCTTCATTATTGGTAGAGAGGCCTCATCCTTGCTAACTTTATTGCATTCATTATACATATTCTTTAGTTGCACGGTCTCATGATTAATTGATGGAACAGTCTCATCTATTTTCAGCCATCATTCAGGATCTTAGATCTCTCACCAAGGCCCCCGACATTTCACTTTAGTTGTCTTGGGCTCTTTCTTTTTGTGGGACTTATATCCGGTGCTTTGTGAGCCTCTTCTGGATATGATTTACCATTTTTTTATGGAAGTTTAAGCTTTATCCAAGGCCTTCTTTCATTATTATTTCATGTGCTCCCGAAAATGTTTTTTTTGAAATTTCTCTGGTTTAAGATGTCCATTTTTTGCTATGCTTTGTTCATGACATATCTTGGATACCTACTTTCTTACAGCGTTAATCATAAGCCAATTTTTTGAAATGAAATTCCTTGTGAAAGTTAAAAATTTGTGATTTTCTTACGACTAAGGATCATGTTTATGCAGGTATGCAACCTTGTATGGTCAAAGAATGTAAATGAGATTGTGAGCACCCATGGGTATTCCCAGAATCAAATAATAATTTGGCGGTACCCAACCATGTCAAAGGTGCTGAAAATCCAACCGAGAAGCGAATTATTGATGAATCTTAAAAAATTTTTAATCTCACTCACATGCATCTCCTTTGCAGGTTGCCACCCTCACCGGCCATACATTTAGAGTGTTATATCTGGCAATATCACCTGATGGACAGGTTAAACTTATTCGCTTCTGTTTTTGGGTGTATGACTACTTGCTTTTGTTATTTTTTTTGTCCTTTTCTTGAATGTTTGCTTTTGCAGACAATTGTCACTGGTGCAGGAGATGAGACGCTAAGATTTTGGAATGTGTTTCCATCACCTAAATATCAGGTTTTTGGCGTTCAAACCTTAATGAAATACTTTGTTGTGATGCTAATATTCTAAGCCTTGGTAATCTTAAACAGTTTTAAGCTCCACAAAACCATTATATAGATTTCATTCTATATCATTTGATGACTCGGATTCTATGCTTTTTGTTAGTCAGCTCTTTGTTTGTTTCTATTATGAATTGCTAAATAAGAAAGCCTGCTGTGTAGTAACACTAATTTTGATTGCAGAACACTGAGAGCCAGATTGGTGCTTTCTCTCTTGGTAGAACCCATATTCGGTGACCAATTGGAGTAATCTGAACTATTGAAACTGCTATAAGATGCAGGTTTTACTTTAGTTGGCTGGGTGTTCTAGCACTATTCAGGTCAAGTCTACTGTCATTGATTTTCTGCCTGACCTCCAACTAATGCATTCCCACAGCTAGCCTTATTTATCCCAGATTCCAAGTTTTGCGAAGCATTGCTTAGCTGTCGACAAGTGTAAATATACACTTATGGGAACGGTTTGCAGGTAGTTATACTTCTGCGTGATTTAAGAGATTAAATTATATTCTCCCACACTTTAGTGTCATAGTCATCACAACGCAGAAATGCAATGTTACTCTCGCAAATCCTTTTGATAATCAATTTTGTTGTTTATGTTCATTTGTACATTTATTATGCAATCCATATTTCGCTTGAATGTTGACATAACTACAAGAACGATTGAGTATTGATACACATATACCAAGAACAATTCCAACCCCTACTCACAAACACGCCCACCCAAAAATACTCGCATACACACAAAAAAAAAAAAGGTCTTTCAACGTGCATGTCATAGTTCTTGTCGTAACTCCTTGAGTAGAAGACTTTGATTTGATAATTACCATGAGAGGACGATAGTACTCACTGTTTGGCTGGTTCATATACCACTTTATGTTAGACAAATAAAAACTAGTTACTGGTACTGTTGAAGCAAACAGAGCTAGAGTCAAATAAGTCCAATATTACATAGTTAAATGAAAGCTACTTTAGTCTTTTGCCGAGTATATATATTAATTGTTATTGAAAAGTCCTGCTAAAACCTCTCCAATGGGAGAGAATCAATAAAGCATCATCTAAAAGGAATCGCCTCAGTATACTAGCTCATCAGACATTAAACACATGATGCAGAACCTTAGACCTAACATTTACTTATTAGCATCTTACCAAGATAACTAGGTGGTGGGTTGGCACCAGCTGGAGGATAGCCATATGGTGGCGGATACAGCTGCTTATAAACCATCGGCGGCAATCCATGAGCTGGTGGTGGTGGCGGTGGCAGCCCATAACCAGGTTGAGCAGGATAGCCAGCCGTTGATGGCAGAGGCTGATCAATTTGAGACATCTGCTGAACGTGGAACAACCATCGTTGACAACCCAATCTTTCCATTTTCTCGTCCATTTCAATCTTGTGCTGTGTCTTGCACTTATGGAGCAACCAAAACATAAATAAAGTTTGATGAGAGAGAGAGAGAGAGAGAGAGAGAGAGAGAGAGAGAGAGAGAGAGAGAGAGGTGAATAGAGGGAGAGAAATGAGGTGAGATAGGGAGAGAAAGATTGAGAGAGAGAGAGAGGAGAGCTTGAAAGTGAGGTATGCATATTTTTATTTGATACTATGGTGTGTGTTTGTGAGAGAGAGAGAGAGAGAGAGAGCTGAATAGAGGGAGAGAGAAGAGGTGAGACTGTGAGAAAGATTGAGAGAGAGAGAGAGAGAGAGAGAGAGAGAGAGAGAGAGAGAGAGAGAGAGAGAGAGAGGAGAGCTTGAAAGTGAGGTATGCATATTTTTATTTGATACTATTGTGTGTGTGTGTGTGAGAGAGAGAGAGAGAGAGAGATTTGAATCAATTTTAAAGTTGGTGTTTTCTTTTGCTTGTCTGTATGTGTACACAGACTCTACAGAATGAGGAAAGAAAAGATGGTTTAGATATCCTTGAAGGCTTAAGAAACTAATTTTGATTGATCGTATGGTATTCTTACGTCCAGTAAGCAAAGTCAGACAGAAAATTAAGTAGTATCTGAGAAGCACCTGGCTTTCTTCAATTCCGGAAATCATGGCTATGCAGGAAAATAAGCATGCTACTTGCTGAAGGCAGGGCATGAATCCCTGAGTGTAGAAACCATAATTAAGGGAGAGAACTCAGATTAGGGTTGTCAAACAAGGAGGAAACAGCAAAGACATACAACGATGAAGTTATCACATTGAGTTGTCCTTTATATTGAATTCATATTGAAGCAAAAATCGTGTGGAGGCAACAGAGTTGCCGAAGCAGCAAAAGGCCTGTGAGACAAATTTCAATTAATCAGAAGTGACCTTCTTGGCTACCATATTTATATGTTTAAATTCGGTGGATATTGATTACAGGCATGAAATATTCATGCAAATTCGTTGCAAGATCATCCAAATATTACTATTACATTGCATTTTTTTAAAGTATGGAAGGCCGGCTAAATGCATTGGTCACTCCATATTTCCTATTTTCCAAACTTTTTCACAGGAAAATCTTGATCTAAACATGTTAGATAATAAATGGTTCAAAGTTTCATGTTTTGCTGCTTATTATGCCCTACATTGCGGAAATGCCGCGCCATTAATAAATTGAAAGGAATATGTGCTCTGTCTACTTATTAGCAAAGGATTTGAATCTTTTGTGTAAAATCTTATAAGTAAAAAGAAGTTAAAATCTTAAACATTGAAGCACCTTTTGGTGTGATAGTTAATTAGAATTTTATTAAGAAACTCTGTAGTCAAGCGTGTTCATTTTGGAGAAATTTTGGGATGAGTAATTTCCTGGGAAGTTACATTAATAGGATAAAGCCGTGAGGCCCTTAGACCAAAATAGATAATATCTCGATAGTTAAATAATTTCGATTGTTATATTGTGCAACAATATAATTAATTTCTAATTTTAGTTTGATCCAACTGAAATGTTCCCGTGCAGATTGCCCTAGTATTGAGCCATGAAAAGCTTTTAGTGCTAGATATATTGACTTGATAAATAGTTTCCAAGCTCAGTGCACAGACAAAATCTCAAGATTATGTGCTAAGATAATATAAATTAGATAAAAACTAAAATGATTTCTATTCAAAACCATAATCTGTAAATTAATCTGACTCATTCAATAAACATATAATGAATTTAGCTTAATAAAATGATTCAGGTTATCTCAGTACAACAACAACAACATCAAGCCTTTGTCCTACTACGTGGGGTCCTCTACATGAATCCTTTTTCGTCATTGTGTCCGGTTAAAAGTCAAATTCTCATTTAAATTTAATAAAGAAAAATCATTTCTAATATTTTCTAACCAAGGCTTTTTAGGTCTACCTCTACCTTTCTTAACATAAATCAAATCTAATACCTCAACTTTCCTAACCGGGTCATCGAAGGCCTTCGTTTAATGTGACCAAACCATCTAAGGTGACTCTCTCTAATCTTATCATCCATTGGAGCTAATCCAACCTTTTCACGTATATGCTCATTTCGTATCCTATCTCTAAGAGTCAAGCCACTCATCCACCTAAGCATCCTCATTTCTGCAACACTTAACTTAGTATTAAGCTTCTCTTCTAATGGTCAACATTTGGCACCATCTTATAGAATTTTCCCTCAGGTTACCTCAGTGCAGAGACAAAATCGTTGGCAATTTTCCTCACCACGCTCGCCACTACATGGAATATAACCACCACAGCAATCGTATCTGAAGCAAAAAAAATCATAAAAAAATCTGCAAGGCACAAAAAAAATCTTCAGATAGGGAGTGCAGCCTCAGTATGGTTACAATGTTGATAATTTCAAATACAGGTGAAATTCTTCTTTAATGTCCACCAACCTTCTTTTTTTTTCTCTCTATTTTTTTTCCAAAGTTGGTCTCGTATATCTATAAATATGGGTTGATATGCATTATAATTTTGAGCTTTAGAATAAATAATTTTATGAAGAATTTATTCTTAATCTATAAATATGGGTTGATATGCATTATAATTTTGAGCTTTAGAATAAATAATTTTATGAAGAATTTATTCTTATTTACTTGCCGCTTGGTGGCTTCAAGTTTGTCTTCTCTTTGATGAGATAAAATTGTTATCTTTATTTTTTTTATGTTACCTACAAATTATCTTAAACACCTGCTCTAAATTATTCGCAACTCTTCCTCCATCCATAAGCATCATTTAAGACCAACCTAAATCATGAGGAACAGCTAAGTAATAACAGAATGAGCATGAGTTTTTTTATGGACAGTCACACTTGATGTCAATTTCAGCTTTTCCCATTTGAATTTACCATTGACAGTAACTCTGTTTCGGTTGATTGCTTCGTTCTACTATTTCAAAGTTATTTTGCTTAGCGATCAATCCTTCTATGCTTTCTATTAAAACAATATCTTTGTTACAGCCACTATTACGTTGCACAATGAATATTTTCATTACATACTTCATTGGGTTTTTGCCCTTCCCTACTTTCTATTGTTTGCTGTTCAGATTTTTGGTGTCGCCATTCCTTTTTACCTTTTGCTTCCTCTCTCTATTCATTTTAAATCTGCATTCATATTATTTCTTAGAATTTCTATGATAGAGATCATGATTTTTGTCATCTACTAAGGCTTCGTGTGGGACAGCTTTCTCATTACTTTCTAAGGTAGTTTTTTAGTGTAAATATTTTTGAATTATTTGATTGAGTATATTATATATATAAGAGTTTACTTTTTTTTTTTGGTTGGATTTGAAGTAAGAAAATACAAAATAAAATTGCAGTATATTTAAAATAATAATTGATCAATGGTAATGGATGATGAAGATGGTGACAACGAACGGTAGATGCTAGTAGCCAGCAATCTAGGATGTGCGGCTGGCAGCAACGGCGGTCGACAGTGGGTGTGAATGGTGGCAGTGGCCAAAGGTTATAGGTGGTGGTGGTGGCAACAAGTTGTGGTAGCGACATTGACAGCGGATAGCACTATCCGATAGTCGACTGGCATAACTTTTGCCTATGTCTTGTCTATTTGAAATTCATTAAAAATAGATGAATTCTAAATACATTCAAAATGAAATAGAGATTGATTTCCAATGCACCTAAAAGACTTTGCATTTGAATTACATCCCATCTAAAACTCAAAACACACACAAGTCAAAAGCTTCATACACACATCTTTTTTTTTTTTAATAATTATAATCATCACCTTTTTTATTTTTGTGATTTCTAATTGCCATAAATATTAAAATTTTGCATGGATGAGGATAGCCATGCTCTCAACACATGGCAATGAAAAGGGTTACATGTCCATGATGTAGACCCCACATTGGGTATTAAAAAATTGATCCAAGACTATTGAAATTAAACTACACAAGAAGATATACTGTAGAGGCTGATTTAATAAACCAATGGGGACTAGAAAATCAATTCAACTGTTGGCAAATAGTTCAATAGAATCAAATCAAATATTTAGATATTGTTCTCATAGGCCACATCATCACAATCATATTAGATATTTAAGTAAAAAAAGTAAAAGAAGATGTTTTCATATCATCAAATTGCTAATTTGGTTCATTACATACTTAGATTTGGCTTGAAAAAGTTTGTCTTGATGAGTCTAACAATAAGAAAGTACAAAAAAAAAATGCTTAGGAAAATAAGATAAGAATGAATCAATCAAAGTCTGGTTTTTATTAGGAACTTATGTAAAGAGTAGATTTTTATAGAATTTTTTCAAAGAAAGTTTAAAAAGAAGAGTTCTTTTTTTTTTAAAATTTGATGTAACTAGTTGAGCCTAATACTAATGAGCAAATTAAATTAAAAAATTAAGATATAAATGTTTTGTTTTTTGTAGTATAATTAAAAGCAATCACAAATGTATTCCTTATGTTGATGTCCAAATTATCATTGAAATTTACTAACAATAATGGATGTGAGGCATAACATCTTGATCAAGGCCATCTCTACTAAGTTAATGTGTGCTTTATTTCATGCATGATGAATTATTATATCATTTTTGTTGTGTTTGAGTATTTCATGAATTTTTTATCCTGATTTGTAAAAACTATTACTGTGCATATCATGGAATGAGTGGACTAGTCAGCCTCTCTCTCTCTCTCTCTCTCTCTCTCTCTCTCTCTCTCTCTCTCTCTCTCTCTCTCTCTCTCTCTCTCTCTCTCATGCCCTTTTAACACTAAAGCTTTTTGCATCACTTAATAGAAGCTTTTTGTGGCAATGGTAATCACAAAATAAGAGCTAGCATCAATTCTAAAATCTCTACTAAAGATATTTTGTAGTTATTTTTTAATTATTGGGTGTATATAATATGCGACATTACCTTTAGCAGCGATTTAAACCACAACAATATTGCACCGAAGTGCCACATCAGCGTCGTTGTGCTACATGCTGCCCCCTAGAATTTGGTATAGAATCTTCAATATTATGGTGCCATTTTTTAGCACCACTACTCATCCATATCCAGCGCCCTTGTGTATGTCGCCCAACGCTGTAGTACTCCATGAAGATTTTCATTATTATTATTTTTTCAAATAAGTTCTTTTTAAATTTTTGAATTGTAATATATTTATAAAAATAGCCAAATAATATGATATTTCATGTCAAGCAATTTAATACAAGAAAAAAACAAAATTCACTTGGTCTTGATAATATATTTCCTTCTCTTTCTCATAGATCGAGCATCAACCACCAGAAGAATGTTCATTGCCTTCATGTTAGTAGTTAGTAAACTATTAAGCAATTAGGACTTAAAATTTTACATCTCATATCATAATAAATGAACCTCCTTTTCTAGGGAAAATTATTACGTCTGGTGTCCGAATTCGTCCGGACATCAATCTAGATGCGCCACGTCACCCAGATGCACCCGGGGCCAGTGTATAGGGGTGACGTGGTACGTCTGGATTGGTGTCCAGACGGTCCGGTGAGCGGACGTAATAATTCGCCCTTTTCTAGTCCTACAACTCAAGCAAAGTTATTGTCATTGTTATTACTCGCTCTTGTGATGTTGCTACGTGAAAAGTAATTAATTAGTTTGAGTGACATCAAACTCTCGTATTCAAGTTCTTTTTAGGTGTTCGGGTCCCTAACTATATTGAACACTTTATTGTTAGCCTCCACATTTCCAACATTTAGTATAAAGCCTTTTTCAATAAGAAGCTTAAAAGCGTGTATCTAAATTAGAAGAAATATAATTAAAATTAAATTAAGCAATTTCACCAAGTGTTTTAAGTAAATTAAACTAATATTACGTATCTCAATTTAGTAAACTTATAGTAAGTTATGCATCCTATTAATTCTTAATAATTACAATCTAGATAGACTATAATAAAAAAAATTTAAAATAAATTAATTATTAATGCATTATGAATAAAAATAACACTAAAATAACTTCATACCATATTTACCCCCCTACAAACCTAGTGTATGAGGATAAGTTTGTTACTTAGCATTATAGTATTTCACGTAGCCCTTTTATGTTATATACAATAAACTTAATTGTAATATTCCTTTTTAGGAAGCACTGAGAATTAAATTTAGGTTTGGCACTACCTTGATCTTCTGGTTGTGATCACTGTCTAACTAGTTGACACCGTTATGCATCATTAGAAGTATATGGGACAGCCTCCATAGTTTTTTACTAGGTATGTTGACCCAACACTCAGACCTTAATCTTGTTCTATAATTTTGCCGCTACCAAGGGATTGAAGAATCCAATGATTTATAGTATCACATAAACAATTTAAATCTTTAATTTGTAGCTTGATGGGAACCATAATTGATTAGAATAAGAACACCAAAGAATCTCTAGTGCACACTTATGATCCATATATAAGATTCTATTTATAAGAAGAATGAGAATTATGCACCACCTAATTTAACATTTATTGCATTTTTAATATTTTACATATTATGTTTATCTTCTTAATCTAAAGATTATGGTTATGCTTTATTTTTTTCCGCCAACCATCATTCATGATGTTTATCTCTTAGTATGTTTATCCTATTTTGTGGATATCTATGTTCTCTATCAATGTGAGCTCAATGAATATTCCTTTTAAGTATTTTTTTTTATCTTATTTCATGACATGGTGATGGCTATGTTGCTATTAGATTTATTTCAATTTAGTTATTGTGTTTTAAGCATAAAGAGAAAGTTTTCATATATAAAACTTTTGATAAACAAGTGGAGCTCTAGTCATCTATTTACCCACATATCCAACCACTCTATTAGCCTTCCATTGGTTGTAGAAGAAATTTTAAATAAGGGAATCCTAAGTGATTTCCATTGTGTAGTATAATGTGTATCATTAACATATGATGAAGGAGAAGGAGATAGAGATGATTAGCTATATGAATTAAATTGAGATGAAGATAAGTGAGAAAGAAGTTCTATGCTTAGCAAATTTTCATCAAGAAGAGGCAAAATTATTGCAACTTTGTTCATTCTCAAGTAGTTGTATATTCTTATAAAATATTGAATTCAATAGAGAATATGCATGAGTGAATGAGTTGGATGTGACTCTTCCACTTGTGACAATAGCCCGAGCTCTAAGAAAGTAGGGATGTGCAGGATGTTGGAATAAGCATGATGAAGGTCAGGTTGGTCGTGGCGTATGTTTAGTGACGACCAATGCAGTAGGTGGCAGCAAGTTGATTGTTGTGCTCAAGTGTTCATGAATAAATGGCCAAAGTGAGCACAACCAGGACATTGTTCGAAGATAAAGAAAAAGATCTTTTACGGTGATTTTAACCATGGCAAAATAAAACTATTTTGTTAAATTAGCAGCGATTTAAATTGCTATTATAGATGAGATATATTAGCAGTTGGAGAGCTGTTATTACAAAATGCTACAATTAGAACTACTTTTAGTAGTGGGTCCTACCAAAAAAAATTTTTTTGCCCACCTTAAAAAAAGAAGCTGGATCCGCCTTCTTATATATGAAATATTTTCGTGATCAATGAGGTCATAGATATTCTTTTAACTAACAGAAAACCCTAAATGCTTAGTAAATTCATTGGGGCCCACTGATCACAATCCACGTGATATTTATGCTCAATCTGATGAGATGCTTGTTGGGGATAGATTGCTAGTTCTTACTTCAAAATAATATATTATGAAAATGCTAAGCTCTTCGGCAAATAAATGAATTTTTTAAATAAATTATTACTAAATAGGGCTTAAGATTTCATTTGGAATAATTTTTTTTTTTACTATTTTATTTTTCAGAACTCAAGCATAATTTTTATTTGGTCATTATTTTTTCACAATTTAAAAAAAAATTGTATTAGAAAACTATTTTTTACAGTAATTTAAAGGATTTATTTTCTCTACGGTAGTTTTATAAAGCATTAAAGACGTTGTTCCAAATGAAGCCTAAGATTTCGTTTATGATACATTTCTTACTATTTTCTAAAACAATTTTCTAGTTAAAAAAAATCTTGAAAATTATTTTAAAAAGCAATAAGAAAGCCGTCTTAAATCAAACAAAGCATAAGACTTTGTTTAAAACATTTTTCTTACTATTTTATTTTCAAACGTCAACCATAATTTCTATTTGTTTATTATTTTTTTACTATTTTAAAAAAAAATTTATACTAAGAAGCTGCTTTCTACAACAGCTTTAAAATGTTGCCTTCACTATAACAGTTTTACGAAGCAATAAAAAGGCCGTCCCAAAGAAAATAAAAAAGTGAGGAAAAAAAAAAGCTTAATTTATTATTAAATAGGATATTACACTAATCTTTATACACACGTCATGTAATGCATCACCATGCTTTGAATTTTGAATGGTTGAGTTTTGAAACATATATATATATGAAATTTGAAGAGGACTTTTGGGACAAATCATATAAATTTGTGGCCTCACAATTTAATTAATTACCGCAGGGAAAATTTGACTTTTTATTTTTTACAATGTAGAACTTTGGTTTAATATTTTAATCATATTTTTTGTTTGACTAAATATTCTTGAAAATGATTTTTAGAATAAAATATTTATAAACATATGATAAGAATTTTTCCTCACCAAATCATATCTCGCTTGAATTATATGGATGAACACCATTTTTTGCTCCTCCCAATATATCACTATCTTTCTTCTTTCTCTTGTGGGGGGATTTTGTAGATCGTAACATTATTTAGAAATTTTGATGACTAGTTGAATATGACTTTGATGTGTATGAGACATAGGAGTCTGAACTTAGAAAATAGAGCAAACTCGGCGTCACTCAAAATCAGGGATAGATCGCTCAAGAGAGAAATTCGAGATAGATGCAAGATTTTTTCTCTTGCCATACCTGCCTATCTATCATTGGTAGCTCAGGAATCCGCTAGACCCGACTTTCTCTTTCAAATGGATTGATTTGTCAGTTTATAAGCTACTAAGCCAGAAACCAATGTTAGTTTTATTGATATAGCTTTTGGCTCATTATTGAAATATCTGGGCAGCACATTAAGAATGAAGTAGTACGATCGGGGGCGTTGAAAAGAGAGTTTAAGTACAATTATCATTGCTTAGGAGCATTCTCTTTTTTTTTTTAGGTCATTCTTCCACAAAGGTAGCAATCGAATCTCTTTGAAACCCGGGAAGCCCTCAGGAACCATTTTCTCTTCTCTCGTTGATCCTTATTCAGATAAGCAACTTTGATCTCTGGTCAATCCTTTTATGTCACTTAGTATATAAGGTAATTATAAGGTTGGATCGACTGGCGCGTGCACGCCAATCCTACCAAGCATTACATCGCCACACCAAGGCGCTTTTGTCCAAGGTAGGAGCATACTAGAGAATGTTTCTCTAGCGCATGAGTGAACACATGAAGTGAATAGAAAATGCAGAGGTGCGTAGCAATAGATCGAATTCTATGTTCAGTTGGATTTGGAGAAAGCATATGTTAGGTTCTAGTGGGACTTCCTATTAATATGGTGTGCTAATCAATAGACTTTTATGTTCCTCAGATATTAAAGGGGATGCCAAATGCAACAAATCCACATATATAGAGCTTCCTTTAAATGTAAAAAAGTGCTAGAAGAAATTGTTAACATTTTTAAAATGATTCTTTAATTATATTAGTTAAGAGTAAGAAAGTTTATGTGATAATGAGTTATTGATGTTATTTTAATTGAAACATGAATGTGATAATTGGTCAAAATAGGTTTGAACTTTGTATGAGTAAGTGGTGGCTTGGTTTGAATAAGTCATTTTTGTTATGACCCTATTTCAATTAGATTCTAACTTTATTTAAATCAAAATTGAACCTTGTTTGAATCGGATTCAAACAATAATTAAATCAAATTAATTTGAACCATATTTTTATCTTTGCCAAACATTATTTGAATATAGTTATAACATGGTTTGAACCTAGCTTTATCATTATTCAAATCCCTTCGACTGTTGCTCGATTCTTCTTTGAACCTTGTTCTAGCACATTTTGATATACTTTCCAACAATGTTCAAAGCAAGTCTGATCTTGGATCAAACTTGATTTGAATCTTGTTCTAACAAGATATTGATTTTTTTCGTACTTATTTTTAAAATATTTTTCTTATGCTGCACATAAATTTTACATTAATTTTCTTAAGTTGTATGATGGAGAATGGAAAGGGTGTAACCTATTAGTTGAACATTTATTAAAAATGAAGCAAATTATTGATGGTTCCAAAAAAATATTATCATGGAAGATATCATAGATCTTGTGATGCCCTAGAATCTAGGGGAATAATTGAAATCCTAAGCCTAAATTACACACTCAACCACCAGTAGATATTACTAGATCTTCTAAAAATCCAAATACTAAAGCAATATGAACATGCTTAATTTTATCAAAAAATAATTACACCAGTCCAATAAACTTTCGATTGTATACACATCAGAATAAATAAAATCTGGATTACAAAAATTAATAACTTGATCACTCAAACTTAGAATATCCTATTTCTATACTTTTTACTCTATCGACCCCTTCCCTTTCCTTGAAATATCAGTAAGAATAGAGTGAGCATAATCAGGTCAATAAACTTTTTCTCCTAACTCATCAAATATATCAAAATCCAAATTAAAATGCTAAATTGCAATATAATAAAAAAATAGTAATGTATAAAGAATAAATGAAGTACTGGTAAAACATGTTTTCATAAGATTTCTATGTATACTTATTTTCAAATGTATCACTTACTTGTAATGCCACTTTCATAGAGATTTTCAGATACAGCACAGAATACTTGCCATTTTCAGAAGTACTAGCACTTAGTGCTTCTTTGTGTGTCATGAATAAATCCCAGAAATTCATTTTCTTCTTATGATAAAGGAAACTAATTTATCATATGGAGTTATATTCAATTTTTTTTACGGTTGAGCTTGTGGCTTTTGAACACCAGCTATTCATTTATATTATTGTTATGGGTACAAATGACGTGCTTTTATTTTTAGTAACATTATCTATCTTCCACAATAAACTATTAAAGTAAAAAAAAGATGGCATGTAGAAAAGCATTTCCAGAGAAAGAGAGAGACAGAGCATAAACCGAGAAAGTAGAGAATAAAGGAAATGTAATATTATGTTTTTCATATTCATTACAGCATTCCTGTATACATATATATAGCACTTAATATTGTGATAAAGTACACGTGGAAGCTATCTATTGGATACATCTAAATAACGGTAGATAATATATCTCTGTTCTTAACATTCCCCCTCAAACTGGGTGTAGGAAGAAATAGTCAGTTTGCTGCAAAGGATTTTGAACCGAGGTGTAGACAATGGTTTAGTAAGGATATCCGCGACTTGATCAACTGTACTTATTGGTAGGAGACGAATAACCTTATTTAGAATATGATCACGTATAAAGCGTTGATCAATCTCAATATACTTGGTGCGAGCGTGGAAGACGGGGTTGTTAGCGAGAGCAATTGTGGACGTATTGTCACAGAATACGTCCACTGGTTCCGATTGAATGACCCGAAACTCAGCCAGCAAGCGTTTAATCCAGATGGTGTCAGCTGTAGCGGAAGCTAAGGCTCGGTATTCCGATTCGGTGGACGACCGGGATACCGTATTTTGTTTCTTGACAGTTCAGGAGACCAATGTATCGCCAAGGAAAGTGCAAAAGCCGGACGTAGATCTGCGGGTTGCCGGATCTGAAGCCCAGTCAGCATCCGAGTATGTACGAAGGATAAGAGTGGATTTAGTAATTGGCAGCCCGAAGTCCAGTGATCCCTGAATATATCGGAGTAGTTTCTTGAGCATGACCGTGTGTGTGATGCCCCAAGATCTAACTTGGAAAGAATGTCAATCAATTTCACAACAATTTACCAGAGTTATCTATAAACCTTCAGTAAGCAATCTATCGCACATCTATAAAATTTAAACATCAATATACAAGTCGATTCACATCTCAAAACATCATATACAATACTCAGGAACTAAACTATCAATACAAGTAGAGAAATCTATCCTGTCCTGAGTACAAAAGAATCATCTATCGATCAAAAGAACTAAAACCTGAAGATCTGGATCAATTCCTATCTCCTGCTCCCGAGCCCTGACCTGAAAATATCAACCACATATAATGAGCTTTACAAAGCCCAGCAGGTCACCTAATACCTATAACTGAAATCAAAGCACGGCTATGCTATCAATATGCATGTCAGTCAATCACAATCAATCAATCTATATCAGTCAATGGTCAATGAGTCTATGCAATCCGGAAATCAAATCAGTAATCGATGCAATCCGAAAATCAATAGTCAATAAAACCAGTCAATGCAGCGGTAGGCAATTCAATCATTTCAATTTAATCAATCGATCAGTATCCGTCAAATCAATACGATCTATTTAATGAAATCAATCGAGGAAAGCAATACGATAAATTTCAATCCATTCTGACAAGAAATCTATACAACAGTCAATACGGTGTAGAACAGTAGGCAGTAGCGAGTCTATAAAATCTATAGGCAGCAATATCAATGAATCTATACGATGTCCATGTCCATGCTATCAATACAGTATCTATATCTATCAATGTCTATATCAATGCTCAGTAGTATCAATGTTCAGTAGTCAATCGATGAAATCAGTGAAATCGTACGATACAGTAAACTCGATCAAATCCGTAAAATCCGTAAATCAATACATTAAACATGCAATCAATACGATAATACTGAACAATGTATAATCAATGGTCATGTTGCTGTTGTAGATTTCATATTGCTGTTGTAGATATCAATACATTGGTTCTATGAAAAGAGTCGTCACTCTATTGCCCGTCGGCCGCCCGTCGGCATATAATCTCCTTATGACTCCCATCGTTATATCCATGATCCATGATCTATGATTTAAAGGAAAGCCCGTCGGCCCACCATCCTGTACAGGTATCATCTCCAACCAATGTTCAACCAGGTTATACGTGTTTCAGTATCAATAAGCAATCAATAATCAATATTAGAACAATCATATCAATAATCATATTCATATCGATTCAATCTAACAATTTCAGTCAAATCAGGAATCATACAAAAATCGGGCAGAGTAACGGCAGTCGGTCAAATTTACACAAAAATCCTGCAAAAAGACACGATTTCCAAATTCTACCAAATTACAATAGAATATCTATAACATCAATGCAAGACTATTATTCTATAGAAACCAAGTCCGAAAACATCCTGATAATTTTCTATTCAATTAAAATCGCGTAGAACCAATTCCGACCGGAAGAAAATTCGTAGAATACAGTCAAATCGTGTAGAATAATCATATCTATAACATATCAGAAGTTGTGCGGTGAAAGTCGGGTCAATCTCAAATCGGGTCAATTATTCGACTACAAAAATATAAATCCGGACATATCTCGATAAAAATACAACATCTTTGAAAACAGAAACAGGATTCGGAGTCCTTACCACGAGATCTTCACTTTTCCCAACAGCAGCGTCGGACGAAAAGTGCTCCGCGGTCTCCGAAAACCAGCTTTTCTCTTTTTCCTTTTCTCTTTCTCTCTCTTCAGATATTTCTCTCTCTTCAAAATATCTCATTTCTATATATATCCAGACTGATCGTCCTGGACGATCGAGCTTCGTCCCAGACGATCCATGAAGAGAAGAATTTCGTCCAGACGAAAAATTACATATCGTCCCTGGCGAAGGGTTCACTGACTTATTTTCGTCCAGACGATCCTGATTTCGTCCAGACGAACCAGACAGCCAAACAGGATTTTTCTACACAACCTGTACCGATCGTCCCGGACGATTCAACTTCGTCCTGGACGATTCTGGGAGGAAAATCCAATTCAGAGAGGAACAGTAAGGGAACGAGATATTACAATCTCCCCACCTTAGAAAAATGTCGTCCCGACATTTCCCTAAAGGTACGAAGCAAAACACGAAGCAAACCAAATCGATCGAAATCCAAATCCAAAACAAAACTCGTCGAAATCTATACAGAACACACAATGCAATCAATCAAATGTCAATATGCAATGTTCATATGTCAATATCAATCGGTTAGTCAAATCAATCTTACCAGTAGAACCTTCTGGTCGTTGCTGATCCTCACGATGCTGTAAACTCTGTAGACTGTAGATGCGTGGCACCACTGGAGGAAGTGTAGGAGGTCGTGGTGCAACTGTCTCCCTCTGATCCCTGACAGCTCTATCATCCATCCTGTTTGCTGATCTCTCACTGTAGGCCCTCGAGCCAACAGTCCTCTGCTGTCCTGTACCCGTGCCAGAATCAGTCCTTCCACCCAGTCCTTTTTGAGGACAATCTACTGCTCTGTGCCCTTGCTGTCCACAGTAAAAACACTGTCCCGTCAATAGGTAGCACCGACCCGCATGTCGTTTACCACAGTGACTGCACTCACCAGAACCACCAGACGATACTACCGATGCAGACCGGGATGCAGATCCCGATGCAGATCCCTTCGAACCCTCATACCTGCTTCTCTTCTCTCTATCTCTGTATCTATAAGAATCATCTCGTCGTACCTCATCTCTCCTCCTTCTGGTATCCTCGTACCTCGGTACCGGTGTTGCCAAATCAATCTCTATCAATCGAGCTCGCTCCACTAGCTCAGAAAACTCATGGATCCGGAAAGGTACTAGTGGTTGCCTCAGCTCTCTGTTCAATCCGTGCAGAAATCTATAACACTTATCTTCAGGAGTAGGAATCAAGTGAGCAGCGTACCTCGCAAGTGCAGTAAACTCGGCCTCGTACTGCATTACTGACTTGCGGCCTTGCTCCAATCTCATGAAAGCTTCCTGCATCTGTCGCTGAGCTGACGGTGGTACAAACCACATCCTGAACACTGCAGTGAACTCATCCCAGGTGATCTCAGCATTGGTTTTCCCCTGGAATTTCTCTCTCTGCTGTCCAATCCACCATCTCTCCGCTTCTCCTTCAAATAGGAACACAGCTAATGGTACCTTTCTATTTCCCGGACACTGCATGCTGTCAAAAATCTTTTCTACTCTCAGGATCCAATCCTCAGCAGCCTGTGGTCCTACAGCTCCTTTAAACAACGGAGGCTTCAGCTTGTGGAACATCTGCAAATGTCTGTCTACCTCTTCTTCCTTGCTTCCACTCATCTTGCTCTGGGCATCCCCCATAACATGTGCAATCGCAGTAGCCAACTGCATCATACTCTCTGAAGGCATTGGAGCTGCGCTGTGTTGCTCATTTGGTACACTGGATTCTGCTGGAGGATCCATATCTTTTTCACCTGCACAATTCAAAACAAATGATACACACATGCAACGATGTATGCCAATGAAGCTCTTAAAGCTACCCAATCTACCCAACTCTCAATCCAAACCTACAACTCTGGTAACAATCCATTCTTCCAATAACACTGCTCTGATACCAAACTGTGATGCCCCAAGATCTAACTTGGAAAGAATGTCAATCAATTTCACAACAATTTACCAGAGTTATCTATAAACCTTCAGTAAGCAATCTATCACACATCTATAAAATTTAAACATCAATATACAAGTCGATTCACATCTCAAAACATCATATACAATACTCAGGAACTAAACTATCAATACAAGTAGAGAAATCTATCCTGTCCTGAGTACAAAAGAATCATCTATCGATCAAAAGAACTAAAACCTGAAGATCTGGATCAATTCCTATCTCCTGCTCCCGAGCCCTGACCTGAAAATATCAACCACATATAATGAGCTTTACAAAGCCCAGCAGGTCACCTAATACCTATAACTGAAATCAAAGCACGGCTATGCTATCAATATGCATGTCAGTCAATCACAATCAATCAATCTATATCAGTCAATGGTCAATGAGTCTATGCAATCCGGAAATCAAATCAGTAATCGATGCAATCCGAAAATCAATAGTCAATAAAACCAGTCAATGCAGCGGTAGGCAATTCAATCATTTCAATTTAATCAATCGATCAGTATCCGTCAAATCAATACGATCTATTTAATGAAATCAATCGAGGAAAGCAATACGATAAATTTCAATCCATTCTGACAAGAAATCTATACAACAGTCAATACGGTGTAGAACAGTAGGCAGTAGCGAGTCTATAAAATCTATAGGCAGCAATATCAATGAATCTATACGATGTCCATGTCCATGCTATCAATACAGTATCTATATCTATCAATGTCTATATCAATGCTCAGTAGTATCAATGTTCAGTAGTCAATCGATGAAATCAGTGAAATCGTACGATACAGTAAACTCGATCAAATCCGTAAAATCCGTAAATCAATACATTAAACATGCAATCAATACGATAATACTGAACAATGTATAATCAATGGTCATGTTGCTGTTGTAGATTTCATATTGCTGTTGTAGATATCAATACATTGGTTCTATGAAAAGAGTCGTCACTCTATTGCCCGTCGGCCGCCCGTCGGCATATAATCTCCTTATGACTCCCATCGTTATATCCATGATCCATGATCTATGATTTAAAGGAAAGCCCGTCGGCCCACCATCCTGTACAGGTATCATCTCCAACCAATGTTCAACCAGGTTATACGTGTTTCAGTATCAATAAGCAATCAATAATCAATATTAGAACAATCATATCAATAATCATATTCATATCGATTCAATCTAACAATTTCAGTCAAATCAGGAATCATACAAAAATCGGGCAGAGTAACGGCAGTCGGTCAAATTTACACAAAAATCCTGCAAAAAGACACGATTTCCAAATTCTACCAAATTACAATAGAATATCTATAACATCAATGCAAGACTATTATTCTATAGAAACCAAGTCCGAAAACATCCTGATAATTTTCTATTCAATTAAAATCGCGTAGAACCAATTCCGACCGGAAGAAAATTCGTAGAATACAGTCAAATCGTGTAGAATAATCATATCTATAACATATCAGAAGTTGTGCGGTGAAAGTCGGGTCAATCTCAAATCGGGTCAATTATTCGACTACAAAAATATAAATCCGGACATATCTCGATAAAAATACAACATCTTTGAAAACAGAAACAGGATTCGGAGTCCTTACCACGAGATCTTCACTTTTCCCAACAGCAGCGTCGGACGAAAAGTGCTCCGCGGTCTCCGAAAACCAGCTTTTCTCTTTTTCCTTTTCTCTTTCTCTCTCTTCAGATATTTCTCTCTCTTCAAAATATCTCATTTCTATATATATCCAGACTGATCGTCCTGGACGATCGAGCTTCGTCCCAGACGATCCATGAAGAGAAGAATTTCGTCCAGACGAAAAATTACATATCGTCCCTGGCGAAGGGTTCACTGACTTATTTTCGTCCAGACGATCCTGATTTCGTCCAGACGAACCAGACAGCCAAACAGGATTTTTCTACACAACCTGTACCGATCGTCCCGGACGATTCAACTTCGTCCTGGACGATTCTGGGAGGAAAATCCAATTCAGAGAGGAACAGTAAGGGAACGAGATATTACAGTGTGTATGGGTTCGGATTGTGCATATGCTGAGAGAGCATGTTGACCGCGTAGGCAATGTCCGGCCTTGTCAATGTGAGGTACTGGAGGCTTCCGATGATCCGTCTGTAGGAGAGTGCATCAAAGATTGGTGGATCATCTGGTTTTAAGGCTGTAATTTTTGTGATAGAAGGATTAGCGACCGGATTACATTTTGGTAACCCGGCCATTTGTAATATAGATTGTGCATATAGACGTTGAGATAGAAAATACTTATCATGTGTGTAATCGATCTTGATGCCGAGAAACTGGTTTGCCGCTTCGAGATGCTTCATCGTGAATTTCTCCTTGAGCTTGGCGACGAGTGCCGTCATGGCTTGGGCATTGTTACCCGTGAGAAGAATGTCATCTACATATACCAGTAGATAAAGGTGCGTGTTGCCGTCGTGAAATAGGAGGAGAGATGGATCTGCCTGACTGTGCGAGAACCCGATTTCACGAAGATAAGAGGTAAAGGTAGTGTACCACTGTCTCGGGGCTTGACGCAAGCCGTAGATTTCTTTTTGTAGGCGACATACGTGCAAAGGATTCGTAGCATCTTCAAATCCCTTGGGCTGCTGCATATAGATTGTTTCGGTGATGTCTCCGTGCAAAAATGCGTTAGCCACATCTAGTTGTTGAATCTGCCAGTTGTGAAAAAGAGCGATGGTAAAGAGAACGCGGATAGTAGGAAGTTTGGCAACAGGACTGAATGTGTCCTGATAGTTAATGCCATACTCCTGCTGATTTCCTTGAGCTACCAATCGCGCTTTAAACCTGGCAACCGAACCATCTGAATTGTATTTTGTGCTATACGTCCACTTGGAGCCAAGAACGGGTGCATTAGTCGGAGGCGGTACTAAAGTCCAAGTGCCCTGTTTTTGAAGAGCAAAAAATTCTTGAGCCATTGCTTGACGCCACTCGAACTGTTTGGAAGCTTCGCTGTACGTGGTCGGATCGCTGGGAGCTTGATTTTGATGAAGTAAGTTAAGACGCTGAACTGGTTTGAGAGAACCAGAATGCGATCTTGTAGTCATCTGGTGTTGTATGTGGTTGGTTACATGTGGTATAGCCGTGGCATGAGATGTAGGGAACGGTGGTATGATCTCCAATTGGTTAGAGGAATTACTGGCACCTTGCGATGCAGATCCAAGATTATGGACCGGCTGGTGACTTTGATGCGAAATGGAGTGAGGTATAAGCAGGGAAGTAGGAGGTTGAGGTCCAGTTGGAGTAGTCTTGGGATTACTGTCATGGTAAGGGAAAAATAATTCATTAAATTGAACATTTCGAGAAACAACAATTTTATTAGTGACCGGATTAAAACATCTGTAGCCTTTTGAAACGTCCGAGTAACCCAGGAAGATGCAGGGCTGAGATGTTGGCATAAGCTTTGTGTGGTGTACCGACGGGATTAGAGGAAAGCATTGACATCCAAACACACGAAGATGTTCATATGATGGTTTAATATTGAACATTCTTGTGAGCGGAGTCAAGTTCTTGGTGGTCATGGACGGCATGCGATTGATTAAGTAAACAGCCGTTTGTGCTGCCTCTAGCCAGAACGTCATTGGAAGAGCAGCCGTCTGAAGAAGGGTTCGGGTAGTAGAGATAATATGCCTGTGCTTTCTTTCCTCAATGCCATTTTGTTGAGGAGTGTAAGCACAGGAGTATTGATGTCGGATCCCTGCACTTTCAGTGAAACCGTGAAAAGTATTGTTCACAAACTCATCACCACCATCAGTACGAATAGTTTTGAGTTTGAGTGAAGTTTGACGTTCAATGAATTTAGTGAAAGAAATAAACGTGTTAGTAACATCAGATTTATGCATGATAGGAAATAACCAAGTAAAGCGAGAAAAATCATCAACAAAAATGACGTAATATCTAAATCCTTGGTGAGACTGAACCGGAGAGGGACCCCATACGTCAGAGTGGACAAGTTCTAATGGAGAACTCGTTCGACTCACCGAGCGATCAAATACAAGTTTTTGACCTTTACAAGACATACAAGAATTACAAACAAATTTAAGCGGTAAAATGCGTAAAGTAGGATTGTAATTTGAAATGTGTTGCAGGACTTGGTGATGAGGATGTCCAAGTCTGAAATGCCAGTTGACGGTAGATGCACTGGATGCTCTCAAAGCTGTAGCCGGTGGTCTTGACGCAGTAGATGGGATCTTGTAAACACCTTTGCTGCACGGTCCTTCAAGGATAACCTGGTTTGTCTTCCGGTCCTTGAATACAAAACCATTCTCATCAAACGTTATCGAGATAGGATTATCCCGTACTAAATTTGAAATAGAAAGAAGATTGTAGGAGAGGGAAGGGATATGTAAGAGTGTTGAAAGAAATAGCTTACTAGCCGGGGTAGGAAGAATGCCCGAGCCCGCATGAGCAATTGGGACAGACCTTCCATCCCCAAGCGTTACCGTTTCATTTCCATTGTAGGGGTTGTAAAATTCTAGATTTTCGGTGGTATTCGTCATGTGAGAAGATGCCCCGGAATCAAGATACCAGTCAGCTATGGACAAGCCGTCGTTCTGAGCCGCTAGAGCACTGTTGGTCTTGACCGAAGGAATCGTTGGAGAATAATTTGGATTAAGACGATGCCAGCACGCCTCGGCACTGTGACCTTTCTTCTTGCAAATTTGACAGGTAATAGCCGGAGCAACAAAATTTTTTTGAGTTGAGGTATTGTTATTTGTCGGTCGGCCACGTCCACGACCACGGACAGAATACAATGCTGACTGATTGTCCGGTATTTTAGGAAATTTTTGAGCCGCCGTCTTGAGATGGATTTCCTCACTGATGAGGAGGGCATAGAGAGTATCTGTAATACCCCAAGATCCGTGTAGCGAAAGGATTCGTCTGACCGTTCTGATCGAACTCCATTCCAGTTGCCTTGCTCGGACCTGAAATTTTTAAACCACATATAATGAGCTACAATAGCCCAGCAGGTCACCAAAGCCTTACAACTGAAATCAAAGCACGACACTGAAAACAATATGCAGGTTAATCAAATCAAATCAAATCAATCAGTCGAACATAATCAATGAGTCAATGCAATACAGAAATCAATAGTCAATAAAATCAATCAATGCAGCGGCAGGCAAATCAATAAATCAATTCAATCAATCAATATTCGTCAATCAAAACGATACGGTCAAATCAGTACAATCTAATCAATGAAGTCAACCGAGAAAAACGATACGAGACAATGAATCTATAAAACAGTCCATACGGTGTAGAACAATAGCAACAGCGAGTCTATAAAATCTATAGGTAGTAGTACAATGAATCTATACAATGTCCATATCATCAGTAGTATCAATCAATGCAGTCAGTGAAATCGTACGATACAGTAAATCCGATCAAATCCAATAAAGCAGAAATCAATAAATCAATACAGATCAGGAAATCCATGCGATGCAATATCAGATACAATGCAATTTCATACAATGGTCTTACTCGACAAGCACAAACACTAGCTATGATGCTGTTGTAGTTATCAATCGTTCAATATCAATAGTGCTGTTGTAGTGGTCAATCTATATCAATAGTGCTGTTGTAGTTCGTTCAATAATGCTGTTGTAGTGGTCAATCTATATCAATAGTGCTGTTGTAGTTCGTTCAATACACGTTGGTTTCTATAACCAACGTTCAACTAGGTTTCCACTTGTCTTTCAGGATCAATCAATCAATGCAATAATCGATGCAATAAGCAATAATAAAGAAATCTAAAACGATCATATCAATAGTCATGCACATGTCAATTCAATCTATCAATTTCAGTCAAATCAGGAATCATACGAAAATCGGGCAGCGTAACGGCGGCAGTCTATCGAATTTACACAAAAATCCTGCAAAAAGACACGATTTCTAAATTCTACCAAATTACAATAGAATATCTATAACATCAATGCAAGACTTTTATTCTATAGAAACCAAGTCAGAAAACATCCTGATAATTTTCTATTCGATTAAAATCACGTAGAACCAATTCCGACCGGAAGAAAATTCGTAGAATACAGTCAAATCGTGTAGAATAATCATATCTATAACACTCTAAAAGTTGTGCGGTGAAAGTTGTGTCAAATCAAAATCATGTCGAAAAGTCGACTACGAAAATACAAAACAGATCCCAACTCGGTCAAAACACAATATCTTCGAAAACAGAAGTAAGATTCGGAGTCCTTACCACGAGATCTTCACTTTTCCCAACAGCAGCGTCGGACGAAAAGCGCTCCGCGGTCTCCGAAAACCAGCTTTTCTCTTTTTCCTTTTCTCTTTCTCTCTCCTAAGATATTTTCGTTTTTATAAAAATTTTTCTCTCTCCTCAAAACGAGCTGATTTTCTTATATCTGTGAACTGATCGGCCAGGCCGATATTCACATCGTCCCGGGACGATCAGACCAAATCCTGATCGTCCTGGACCTCACCCAGGGCTATTGTCTGGCCGATAATTTCTACAGTACCTATCGTCCTGGACGATCTCACGATCGGCAGCCCGTGACCATTGTATGACATTGTATGATCTTGCATCATATGGATTTCCTGATATGTATTGATTTATTGATTTCCGATTGATTTATTGATTTGATGGATTTATCGGATTGATTTCTTATCGTACGGATTCATTGACTGATCATTGATAATCGTCGAGCATTGATACTATTGACCATTGATTATTGTTATGGACATAGATATTGTATAGATTCATTGATGATTGATCACTGAGCATTGATATGGACATTGATAGATATAGATACTGCATTGATAGCATGGACATGGACATCGTACTACTGCCTACTGTTCTGCACCGTATTGACTGTCGTATAGATTTCTTGTCGGAATGGATTGAAATTTATCGTATTGCTTTCCTCGATTGATTTCATTGATTAGATCGTATTGATTTGACCGTATTGATTTGATTGACGGATATTGATTGATTGCGTTGATTTATCGAATTGCCTGCCGCTGCATTGACTGGTTTTATTGACTATTGATTTTCGTACCGCATTGACTACTGATTGGATTTCCACTGCATAGAATTGATGATCATTGATTCATTGATTTCCGCTGCATAGACTCATTGACCATTGACTGATTCAGATTGATAGATTGACATGCATATTGATAGCATCGCCTTGCTTTGATTTCAGTTGTAAGGCTTTGGTGACCTGCTGGGCTTTGTAAGCTCATTATATGTGGTTTAAAAATTTCAGGTCCGAGCAAGGCAACTGGAATGGAGTTCGATCAGAACGGTCAGACGAATCCTTTCGCTACACGGATCTTGGGGTATTACAGTATCAAGGGACAGCGAGCCTTGCATAGTACGAATGGTGGTTGTGAATGACTGATACGCCGGAGGAAGTCCATTCAGGATGTATATGATGACATCTTCGGGATCAACCGACGAGCCAGCGGAGGCGATTTGATCGACAATTTTCTTGATCTCAGTAAGATACTGAGTCATGGACATCGTTTGTATTGAGATATTGTTGTGTTTCAATTGAATCACCTTTGAGCGGTTAGAGGCCTGAAACTAAGTGTGAAGAGTTGCTCAGATTTCTTGGGTTGATTCAAGATGAATCACATATGGAAGCACAGCCGGTGATATAGTAGAGCACATCGCCGTCGCCAAATTTTGATCCGTGACCAGCCATGATTGGGGATCTTGATTCGGATCAAGATTTTCAGACAGGGTTTTGGAATCAAGAAACCCGGCGAATCCATTAGCCTGAAAAAGCTTGGCTATTTGAGTGCTCCAGATCGGAAAGTTGTCCGGAGTGAGGGCGTGCGGCACCAAGAACTTGAGGTTAGAGATGACGAACTTTAGTGAGGAGGAGATGGCGGAGATGGCGCAGCGGCTACGGTCGTTGTACCGATAGACGAGGAAGCCTGGGCGTGATTTGCCATGGCCGTGAATCTCAAGAACGACCGACTCCTGATACCATGTAGAAAAGCATTTCCAGAGAAAGAGAGAGACAGAGCATAACCGAGAAAGTAGAGAATAAAGGAAATGTAATATTATGTTTTTCATATTCATTACAGCATTCCTGTATACATATATATAGCACTTAATATTGTGATAAAGTACACGTGGAAGCTATCTATTGGATACATCTAAATTACAGTAGATAATATATCTCTGTTCTTAACATGGCATATATCTCATAGTTTATAGGATTATTATCTTGACATTAAACTTATAATTAGTTACCTCTATTATAATGAAAGAGAGCATTTTTTGTAATGAGAATTGTCAAGCATCGAACGTACAATAGAATAAGTGATTACTAACTTAATGGTTGTGTAGTGCCATACATTTAAAAGAATCAATTTAATTTGATTTCTAATGAACTTGTAATGCAACTCCGTAAAAAAGGGATAAAATAGATTTTAAAGTTTATAATCATTTGTCAATTTATTATTCGCAATGAAATATAAGATTGATTTTAGTCATATAATTTTTATTTTTTATATTTAATCAATTATGTAGTAAGTCTATCCATCTTTAAAAGAGAGGTTTGTTACGCCCCAGTGTTTGCTACTCACTTTGATTTAAAAAAAAAAAATAGTGCAACATGCATAATTATGCATGACAATATAAATTAAATTTGACTTTATTTCTAATATCTAAATACAAGAAAAAAAAATTTTTAAAAAAATCGCCTACATATTTTAGTATAAACAGAACAAATCTCTAGGGCTGTCAAAACCGGGTCACGGGTCGGGTTCGGGTCTAACCCGAAATTGACCCGACACTGTTCAACACGACCCGAACTCGACCCGTTTTTGCAAACGGGTCGGTTTTCCGAACCCGAACCCGACCGCTTCGGGTCCGGGTCAACCCGAACCCGACCCGATTCGGGTATTTTATTAATTTTTTTTTATTTAATTCAATTTATTTAAATCTAAATCAAATTAAGATAAGATTTACTTCAATTAATTTAAAATAAATCAAGATTAATTTAATTTGGGCAACAATGTTTATAATTTTTTGAAAATATCATTTACTTATTTCATAAAAATCCATTTAAAATCCTCCTAAATTAATTAAAAAAGAATCAAACCGGGTTGATTTCGGGTTTCTGGGTCAACCCGAACCCAAAATTTTTAAGTTGGGTTCGGGTCGGGTATTCAGATCAGATCAAATATTAACATCCCTGCAAATCTCCATGCAAATTAGACGATTTTAGCATGAAAGGAACTCTGTCAAACAATGTGAGCGTAGATATTTTACCAAAAACTTAAATGTTCAAATAAAATTATTTTTCTCAAACTCCGTATTTTGTTATTCTTTAGAAAGCTTGTAAGGGAATTAATAAATAATAATAAAATATTTTGTCCAAATCAATTATTATTATTTTAGATTTTCCAGAAAAGAATATCATTCGAGAAGCCAGCCTTCATTTTCCACGTGTATATGTAAAACAAAAAAATCTTCGACACGCGGCAATTCAATTTTCCGCTATATAGGCCGTCTTGTCTTCAATAGATCCCACTAGAGGGTTTGGTGGTCGCCTCCAGTCGCCTTCTCAGTCTCGTCGGCTACATTAAAGATACATCACGCTTTGGCAAGGATTCGGAACCCAAAACTCCTTCCTTTCCACGCTGATTTTCCGTTGAAAGTACGGAGAGGAAAATCTAAGCCAAACGCATCCCTTCTACAAGTAGCTTTCGTCTCACTCTCCTGGCTCCTCCCATCTCATCTTCAGTCGATGCCCACTGGGATTCGAACAGTGCCACGATCATGGTTTCGAGTAAGGAGAAGCTGTGGAGCCGAGCTTGGAGATGGGTAAAAACTATTTTTTTCGTTGCCAACATGCTCGCTTCCCTCTTCTTCGTCTGCGCTCCTCCGCTTCTCGTCGTCTTGCTGGATCTTCTCATCCCTTCCGCCCTCCTGGCCGCCGCGGCCGGCGGCCCAGGGCCCCGATGTTGTCTGTTCAGCTCAGAAGCTATCGATTTGGGGCTTCGTTCGTTGACTTGCCGTTGCTTTCTGCTGCAAGATCGCTCCTTCTACTATGTATGTTTAGAAGCTGTGATATTGCTCACTTTATGTTTGATGAAATTTTTCTGAGAGAATTTGGGTTGTTTGCAGGTTTCTACATGTGTTGGAGTGCGAAGGGGCCGTATTTAGGATTGGCGACAGTATGTGCTGTGGTGTCGGCGGGGTATGTGATGCTTAAAGCAGTTGCCATGTTTGGAGCTGAAGCAGGAACCGCGAGACGCCATATATTGTCGTTTGGGGAGAAGGAGGGGCGGCCGGTGGTGGAGGCTCTGTTCTTGAGCTCTTTTGCTTTGGCCATGGCTCACCTGGTGGCCGCTTATAGGACCAGTTGCAGGGAGAGACGAAAGCTGCTTGTTTACAAAATCGACATTGAGGCGGTATGAACGAATTGAATTTCCTTCATGTTTCCTCTATTTCATCAGTGTTTAATCATCCATTGTGAAATTGTAGTGGTTCTTATTGACTAATTTATGCCTATCTGTCTGTTAATTGACTATGATTCTGATTAATCATTACACTGGAACTTGAGTTTTTTTCAATTTACCAGTCATTTAAATTGAGCTCGAACTAAACAGAGAAATTCAAATTCTTACCCTTGTATGTTGTAATCTAGTTTAAAGAGCAAATTAGAAATACAACTAATTGAAGAAAGTTGAACACCTTTTACCATTACACTAAAATTGGTTTTGATGTATTAAATTCTTTTGTTTTGCTACTAATGGTTCTACATATTAAAGACGATGGAATCCAAAAATTGAGGAGTTTTTGGATAATTTAAGTTTAGAATGACCCCTTTATGTATTTTTGTTGGATCAGCCACGCATTCATGAGTGCAGGCCAAAGGTGATTGTGGTAGTGGTTATAATTTTCCATGGTTTTAGAGGTTTAGGTTAGATTTTGATTGAAACCTGTTGGAAATCATTATGAAGAGTTTCATTTAGTTTTGTATTTCGATTTGAACTCGACTTTGATAAGCATTTTTATTTCATACCTTCAATATATTTTGTAAAATTTTATCATATCAAAGTGATTGAAAGTACAACCAAAATAGAAATTCAAAATTACAAGAACTATCAAAACACAAGAAATTACAGTGGGATAAAAATTAAACAGAAAGTGGGTTTTAGAAACTTGATTGTAATGGGGGTATGATATATCATTGATTAAAGTATTTTTTTTTTTTTTTAAGAAAATGATCAGAATGGTCCACCTATTATTTATGGGAGGCTTTTTTAATCTCAGACTATAATTACTATATAAAACATCTTATTTTACCTCTACACTCCTTAAATAGGTGTCATAATAGTCCCACAACAACATTCTATTTATGGGGGGCTATTTTAATCCAGACTATATAATAAGTTTGATTTAATCCTTAAAATAGTTAATCCTTAAAAATAGGAGCCAAAATAAATTTGAAGTCAAAAGTGATGGAAATTGAAGATAAAGTTAATGCATACAGTTAAAAATGAAGGTATTTTAAGAATATACATTCTTTTCTTAAAATTCTTACAAAATCTAATTTCCTCTTTACCTTGTTTCGATGAGTATAGTAACTGACTTCACATACAATAGGAATGGATTGGAATCGAGCAGGTTGTAGAACAAGATAATTTTTATAATAAATAATTTTATTTGTTATTTTTTATCTTTATTTCATTGTAATGAAAAATATTGAGTGTATTTTTTTTATAATATTAAATTTTTTTATTTTGTTTATATCAATTTTATTGAGATTATTGATGAGTATGAAGCAGTTAGTAGTATGCATCAACATATTCTTTTAACTATTACATGTTATACTAAATACAATACTCTTATGTGTCCTAATAGATACCCTTTAGTGCGACAACATTTTTCTTAGTGTGGATTTGGTTTATTTGGCTGAAGGTGACTGGTTTGTGGTTTTGGTGGAAATTGGGAGGTGGCTTTACCCCTTCACGCTTGAATAACTTGTAATGCCGAAGGACTAAAATTTTCAATTAGTTTACTTTGCGGTTTTTAACCGTTAAGTGTCCACATTCATTGGGCAACTTTGTTTCAAAAATAGATGGCAACGTGTTATAGTGGTCTTCTCTTGGACTAAATAATAAGTAAATGTCATTTTCAAAGGTATTTATTTTTCTTCAATCTATGACCAAGAATTGTATGATGCAGGTGTCTGTTTACAATAATGACTTCAACTACCATAAAATTGCATTAAGCTAGTAAAGAGTGATGGCCTTATGGAGAAGGAGACAAAGTTGTCATCCTTATCTGGAATTTCAGGTAATATAGAAAAATTCAATTGTTATCTTCAATTCTTTATATTGCTAATCTATGCACCAATCATATACAAATGGAGCATTATGATATCATTACTCCTTTACCATTGCTCTATTAAACAAACTTTTCTATTTTTTTACTGGTTGAGTAGCCCGAACTTCATTAATTAAGGTTTTGTTTGGGACGGCTTTTATGTTGCTTCTTAAAGCAACTTTCTAGTACAAAAAATTTAATTATTGAATTAAAAAGCTGCTTTAAGAAGCAGCAAGAAAGTCGTCCCAAATGAAGCCTAAATTGCATTCTGACATTCATGTTGGATGGATGTTCTCTCATCACTGTGAGATTATTGTGTGAATATTGTGCAATAGACGGGGTTTTGCGCGTTGGTTCAGTATTTGTTTTCTCTATTGTACTATATTGATCTCTATTAAATAATAAATTGATGTGAAACCTATACAGAATAATATAGAGCACAATATGTACTAGAAATCGATGTCTTACTCCTTAAGATTCGAGAGAACAAGATAAAAATAGCCTGACAAATTTTCCAGACCTTAGAATACTAATATTAACACTGACGGTATGAAAATATCCTCATCAAGTGATGAGTATTTGTGCTCACCTAATAATTTCTCCTCAATATGCAGTTTCTAATTTGAAAACTACAAGTCTGACACCTTCTAATCCCCCTAAGAATATGATTATCCATATTTGATGAGCTTTCTATGTAAAACTGCTAGCATTTAGACAATTTAAACCTTCAAGTATTACTTCTTGATGCGTAATCTTGATGAATATTGTCTTGTTACTTTTTTGCAGTTTAAAGGCCTGGAGTTATGGTCGAAAGAGCTAGAGAATGGCTGAGATTCTTCACAATTATTATGCACAGCAAAGGATCCATTGCCATCTTATATAAATAGTCTGATGAGTTTAATGGCCAATTTTTCTGGATTATTTTACTTTTTACTCTTTGGAGCAACATCTTTCTGAAAGTTTGTGTAAATAGGCAAAGTGATGCATGCTTCATGTAGCTTAAATTGTACATATTCATCTTGAATTCAATTAGATACAGTTGTACAGTAATTGTTATAGAAATAGAAGCCATTTTGATATCATTTCAACTGTTTCAATTTCAAGCTGGACCTTTTGTTTTTTGAGTTGAATTGAATCGAGCTGAATTTATAAATGTCAAACTGAAGTCGAACCATTATAACAGAACTGGATCAGAACATTTTGGTTTGGTTTCAGCTTAGTTTTCATTTCAAAATTGATTGTAATCAGCATAAGGTTTTGCTATCTTCCTCTGTATCTATCTCTTATTGAAGAATGATGTTTTTGATAAAATCTGTGAGAAATGTTTTATTTTTTTCCCATGGTTACTAATGCTCATTTCAATTTGTACATAAATTGTAGATCTCAAAACTGAAACCAAACCAAAATGTTCACTTCTTTGTTTTTATTTTTTTATAGCTTCCTAGAAATCTTGCAACCACACAATTAATATTGATCTGTTGGTTGAGAGCTTAAGCTATAAACTAAGAGGCCTTGGGTTCGAGTCTTGTATATACGATGTGTATGTGAGTCTGCCATAATTGTCCTAAATCTCAAAAAAAAAAAAAAAAATCTCGCAAGCTGCGGTTGCCTTGCCGAAGGGCAGCGCGCCTTTGAGATTTTAGAAAGCACCGTGAACATGCTAATGATTATGGGCCATTGAACAATAATTGTGTAGAGCAGTTGAGGGGATTAAGCTTGATGATTATAAGCTAACGGGCAAACAACTGATAGCCAAAGAGAAGAAACTGTTTGAGATAAATTGAATTGCATAAGCCTATGGCTCCGACCTGACGACAACATGAGGAAATTGCATGGAATGAACCTGCTAGCCGATATGCTCCATTGAAAAAAATTAGGGGTGTCAAATACGACCCGAAAATTTGATTCAAATCCGACCCGAAAATTTCAGGTTATGGTCAAACCAAATCCGAAACGGGTCACATTCGGGTTCAATAATTCGACCCATTTCAAAAATCAGGTCGGGTTGACCCTTTGACTCGAAATTGACTCGTTTTTTACCCGAAAACCCATTTTTGACCCGGCAACCTGAGATTGACTGATTTTTGAAACGAAAAGCATAGATTCCTGTTTTTGGACCCGAAAACTAGCATTTTTTATTGGCACCGGGTCATTCGTTCATGTCGAGTTGACCCGAACTCAAAGCGGGTCGGATTTGGGTCCGAAAAATTGACCCGTTTGCAAAAACGGGTCGGGTTCAGGTTGACCTGAATAGTGTCGGGTCAGTTTCGGGTTCGACCCGAACCCGACTCGTGACCTGAAATTGACACCCTTAAAAAAACATGATTGATTTTGATGGCAAATTATTAAATATAATTATGTTTTGATGGCAAATAATTAAATATAATTTAAATTCAAAATACTCGGTGACTGGAGTTAGATATTAGCCAATTGCGATGTAGTTTGGACATTATCGATCTAGTATGAATATTGAAAATATTGGTTAGAGGATATCCAATTTTATGGATCAACGTGCATTGGCAAATGGTGATGATAGTTGTCTATAGTTAGATGCTGGAAAGCGTTGGGAGTTGGACAGTAATAGATGTCGAGTGATATTGGTGAATTGTGAATATCAGGTGATGTTGGTTGACAAACTTTCAATGTTGTGGGTCAATGGGCATCAATGAAAGGTGATGGAGGGAATAAAGAGTTGTACACTAGTGGAGATTTCGAATTGGATGTTAGTAGACTTTATTTAATCATGGATCTTGAGAAACATCAAAGGAGATTGGTTGGCAGATCTTAGGAGTTTGACTTGAGTGTTCATTGGTTTGCTACAAGAAGGGGTTTCAAAATAGTTTTTTTGGTCGGGTTCGGGTCCAATCCAGAATTAACCCGATTTCAACTCATCTGGCTCAAACCCAACCTGATTAGGTAAATGCATTATGTCTAGACCCAAACCCGACCTGGCGCTAATCCAACCAGTTGACTCGTTTGAGTGCAATGGGCGAGCGAGCAAAAGCAATAAGCACGAACGTGATAACTGCGATGGACGAGCTTGATGAAGGACAATTTCAAATGGGGGGAGGCAACCACTCAGGCATTTGAGCAGCTAGAGAAAGTCATGACTAGTGTCCCTGTGTTAGCACTGCCATATTTCAACCAACCATTGTGTAGTAGAAATCGATGCATTAGGCTATGGGTTGGGTACAGTTCTCATGCAAGGGAAGAGGCTCATTGCTTATTTTAGCCAAGGGGTGACTATAAGGGCTAAATTGAAATCAGTATATGAAAGGGGACTGCAGGAGATTTAATTAGAAATTCAGAAGTGGCGGCCTTACTTATTGGGGCGGCCCTTCATAGTTAGTACCGATTAGAGGAGTTTGAAGTTCTTGTTGGAGCAGAGGATGATGACAGACAAGCATCAGTGGTGACTTTCCAAGTTGTTGGGGTTTGACTTCGAGACCCTATATAAGCCCATGTTAGAAAATAAAGTGGTAGATGCTCTCTCAAGAAATAGTGAAGATCCCTAGGTTATGGCTCTATTGGTTCCCTTGGTGGTGGATTGGGAGAAGCAAGATAGCGAGCATTATGAAGAGTTAAGTAAAATTAGAGGTGATTTACTACAGAAAATGGATAGTAATCCTGGTTATTCCTTGGTGGGTCAGAAGTTGCTATACCATGGACAATTTGTATCATCAAGGACATCACCACACATCCCTCACTTATTACAAGAGTTTCATGGCATAGCTATTGGGGGACATTCGGGAATCCAAAAGATATAATCGATTGAAAGTGAAACTATACTTGGTGGGAATGCAGAAGGATGTGGAGAAGATGATGATCATTTGTGATGTATGCATAGACACAAAACCATGCTATGGATCCCGGTGGTCTTTTACAGCCTTTAGCTTTACCCAAGAATGTATGGGAAGAGATGACTATGAACTTCATTGAGGGAATGCCTAAGTTAGAAGGATTCACTGTGATTCTAATGGTGGTGGACAAATTGAGCAAATATGTTCATTTCACTCCCTATGCCACCCATACACTGGGGTGTCAATGGCATCCACTTTCATTAAAGAGGGGGTATATTTGAATGGCATACCGAAGTCCATAGTAACTGATGGGGATAAAGTCTTTTTGAGACATTTTTGGAGGGAGTTATTCAAGGTGTAGGGGATTATCCTGAAGTGGAGTACTGCTTTTACATGTTGGCTAAATGGCTAGTGTAAATAATGTGTTTTTATGTGTTCATTTGTTAGTGAAATGTGTTGTGTTTTAGTTGTATTTGTACATAAAAATATAAGAAATAGGCAAAATTTTTAAGTATAGCACCGCACCGCGACGTCGATTATAATATTGTCATGGCGCCATCATTGACACCATAGGAGCACCCAAATATGGACATGTCAGAGCTCAATCTTTATTTTACAGCGTCGTAGTGTCGCAAAGCCTAACCAACTATCCCAGCACCACAACGTCGGAGGAGTCAATGCTGCAAATCCTAATCTCTACCTGTATAGTGTCGTAGTGCCAAATTCCAGCTCTAGTAATTAAGAGAGTGCCATGTGGACTTCGCAGTACTCAAACGTCAGCAGCACCACAACGCTACAATTGTAACTATTTAAGCTACGATTGATCAGCGAAGTGATGCGTCGATTCATTAAATAGTAGGTTCATGTCAGCAAGCACCACAACGTAGAAAACCCTTCAGCGTCGCGACATTAGTTTATTTTATGAGTGCCGCGTCGCAAGTGTCTCGAGCGTCGTGACTCCAGAATTTATTTCATGTATTTTTTCTATAAATAGTCTATTTGTCTCGAGCTAATTCCCAAAATTTTGAATTGATGAAATATAAAATTAATAAGCTTCATGTTGATTCTCTTAATAATGTGCATTCAATGGAATACTCTATTTCTATTCTTAATTTAATTAAACATCTTACTCCTTAAATAAAATCCTAAATCAAATCAAATTTTAAAATATAAATATAAAAATTAATAATTACATTTATATAATAATTAAAATGAAATGCCATCTATTTAAATTATATTTGAAAATTTTAAATTGAATACAAAATGATTTTTACATAACTCTTTTGATCATACCTCTCCAAATCCGATAGTTCAAAATACCTCAAAAGATAGCATTTAATATCAGCCATTTGATCAAAAAATAGTATTTAATATCCATTTGATCAAGGACATTAAGGAGAGAATCAAGCCTCCAACTTCGGACTCCTGCTCACACTCGCCGCCGGCCGGCCCTTTCGGCCTACCGCCCTTTCAGCAGCCGACCTACTGCCGTACCAGACGCCGAGAAGCCATACGGCTCCCCTTCCGACACTTACGCAAGCAGTTCGTCTCCGGCCATCTGATCCTTCCTAGCGGCAATACTCCTCGCCGTCGGCCTCCTATACGACCACTTGTCGCCAACCGGATCTGCATGATCTCCGGCTCCATGTCTCTCCTGCTCTTGCCTACGCTACTCAGGTCGCCGCCGTCCTTCTCGCCGTAGCCACCAAGTCGCTGCTTCCAGAGCTCAGCCTCACATTCGTGCACGCCATCACCTGGTACGGTCCAGAACCTTTATGTATTTAATATTTTATGGGTTACATGATATAAGGTCATCTCCAACAGAACGCTAAATGAGTGTATGGAGTCGTTCTGTCGCTCCAACCGAACGCGAAAATTTCTGTCATTTAATTGCAGGTGAACAGTGTTTGAATTAATGCAAATTAGTTTATTTTATTTTTATTAAATCCAAACGGTGCCAGTGAAACGTTGCTTGCTATGTCGGTTTGTTTTGTTTTAATTTTCTTTAAAAACCATTGTCCCGTATGTGTGTTAATGAGTGAAAAAAAAAACTGTCTGTGAGATATTTTTCTGCTTTTTCTCTGTTACGCGAAACATTTCCTTGTCTTTGCTTTTCTCCAATTTCTCCAATTTCTTCCAACATTATGGTATCAGAGCCACGGTTCGATTGAAGTGGGCGTCGAATTTCTGAAGTGAAGTAAAGTTTTAGAAGATCTTGTGTATTCTTCTAAAAACAAGGTGTGTGATTCTCATTCAAGTATTGTGAGAAATTTTTCATGGCAATAAGCACTTCTTCTCAACCTTTGATTCCCATCTTCAATGGTGAGAAGTATGAGTTTTGGAGTATCAAAATGAAGACCTTGTTTAAGTCACAAGATTTATGGGATCTTGTGGTGAATGGTGTGCAAATTGGAGAAGATGAAGGGGAGAAATAATGATAACAAGAAGAAGGATTCAAAGGCTTTGTTTTTCATTCAACAAGCTATGGATGATAGTGTATTTTCAAGAATTTCTATGGCAGAGACATCAAAGGAAGCTTGGGATATTTTGGGATAAAGAATTTCAAGTTCACTAAGAGTAAAGACAGTAAAGTTGCAATCTATGCGACGTGACTTTGAAACTATGAATATGAATGAAGGAGAAGGTGTTCAAACTTATCTCTCTCGGGTATCAACAATTGTGAACAAAATGCGATCATTTGGAGAGCAAATATCTGATGAGAAGGTAGTCTCCAAAGTTCTAAGAAGTCTTCCAACAAATTTTGAGCATGTGGTGGCTGCTATTGAAGAATCCAAAGATCTTGCTGTGTATTCTTTGATGAAATGATGAGTTCGTTGATGTCTCATGAGGAGAGAATAAACAGAAGAGAATTGAAGACAGTGAAAAGGCATTTCAAGTGAAGGAAACTTCAACGAGTGGCAACAAAGAAGGAGGTCGTGGTAGAGGAGCAGGAAGTGCTTATAGAGGAAGAGGTGGTCGTGGTGCTTTCGTGGAAGAGGATCTTATGGAGATAAAAGATCAAGTAGAGGTCAAAAGCAATATTATTATTGTAAGAAGTTTGGCCATATTGAGACAAATTGTTGGAACAAACAAAGGAACCAAGAAGGCAAAGATAAAGTGCAGTGTGAATTTTGCAAGAAGTTTGGACATTCAGAAGATAGATGTTGGTCCAAACAAAAACAAGCCAATGTTGCAGAGAAGACAACAGATCAAAATAATCTGTTTATGACACATTTCCAAGGTGATTGTAGTAATTCAAAAATTTGGTTCCTTGATAGTGGTTGTTCTAATCACATGACTGGAATGAAGACTCTTTTCAAAGAGATTGATATGTCAAAGAAATCAGAAGTCAAATTTGGCGATAATAATGCTGTTCAAGTTGAAGGCAAGGGGAGCATTGCTGTTGAGACAAATGATGGCAAGGTAAAACTATTACATGATGTTTTGTATGTTCCAAAACTTGCACATAATTTGTTAAGCATTGGGCAATTAATTGATTTGGGTATAAAGTTGAATTTGATGAAAAGGCTTGTAAAATTGAAGATAAAAAAAGGTAAGCAACAAATTGCAAGAATTCAGATGGCTCCAAATAAAATTTTTCCACTCAATATTTCAACAGTTCAAGATAAAGTTTTGATAGCCAAGAAAATGTCTGATGCAGAATTATGGCATTTAGATATGGTCATTTATATATGGGTGGTTTGAAATTATTGTATCAAAAGAAGATGGTTTATGGTTTGCCTAAAGTGGACTATGATGGTATTTGTGAAGCATGTATTATGGGAAAGCAAGCTAGAAAGTCTTTTCCATATGAAAAATCATGGAGAGCAAGAAGTTGTTTGGAGTTAATTCATGCAGATTTATGTGGCCCAATGAATACACATCTCATGGAGGGTGTAAATTTTTCTTTTATTTGTTGATGACTATAGCAGAATGAATTGGGTGTATTTTTGAAGCATAAATCAAAAGCTTTTGAAAAATTTATGCATTTTAAAGCATTTGTGGGAGAATCAAAGTGGCAAAAACATTTAAAACTCTACGCACATATAGAGGTGGAGAATTTACATCAATGAGTTTGGCAAATTTTGTGATAAGTATGGAATCTTCAGGCAATTAACTGCTCCAAATACACCACAACAAAATGGGGTCGTGTGAAAGAAACAATAGAACGTTGTAGAAATGGCAAGAAGTATGTTGAAGATGAAGAATTTACCAAATGTTTTTTGGGCTGAAGCTGTTGCAACTGCTATTTATATTTTGAATATTTCTCCAACAAAAGCTGTTCAAAATATTACACCCTTATGAAGCATGGAATGATAGAAAGCCAGTTGTCAGTCATTTGAAAATATTTGAAGTATTGCCTATGCATTGGAGGATGGCCACACATAGAAGCAAGTTGGATAGCAAATCAAGAAAGCTGATATTCATTGGCTACAGCATTCAGTCAAAGGCATACAGATGTTTGATCCACATTCAATTTGAGAAGATCATTATCAGTTAGAGATGTTTTATTGATGAAGATGGTATGTGGAGGATTGGAGTGAATCTCTAATTCATGATAAAGGCAAAGCAGTTATTGAAATTTGAGGAGAATCATCAATTGATTCACTAAGGAATCAACAAGTTAGTGATGGTTTGTCATCTAATTCATCTCCTTACCATTTTTTATGGAAGTTTAAGCTTTATACCAGGCCTTCTTTCATTATATTTCATGTGCTCCCGAAAATGTTTTTTTTGAAATTTCTCTGGTTTTAAGATGTCCATTTTTTCTATGCTTTGTTCATGACATATCTTGGATAACCTACTTTCTACAGCGTTAATCATAAGCAATTTTTGAATGAACATTCCTGTGAAGCGTTAACAATTTGTGATTTCTTACGACTAAGGTTCCTGTTTATGCAGGTATGCACTTGTAATGGTCAAAAGCAATGTAAATGAGATTGTGAGCGACCCATGTATTCCCAGAATCAACATAATCAATTTGAGGCGGTTACCAACCATGTGCAAAGGTGCATGAAAATCAACCGAGAAGCGAAATTATTGTGATGAATCTTAAAAATATTTTTTCTCACTCACAGAGATCTCCTTTTGCAGGTTGCACCCTCACCGGCATACATTTAGAGTGTTATATCTGGCAAAATTCACCTGATGGTACAGGTTAAACTTATTCGCTTCTGTTTGGGGGTGTATGACTACTTGCTTTTGTTATTTTTTTTGTCCTTTCTTGGAATGTTTGCTTTTTGCCAGTCAATTGTCACTGGTTGCAGGAGATGAGGACCTTAAGATTTGGGAATGGGTATCCTCACCAATATAGGTTTTTGGCGTTCAACCCTTATGAAATACTATTGTTGTGATGCTAATATTCTAAGCCTTGGAATCTTAAACAGTTTTAAGCTCCACAAAAAGCACCATTATATAGATTCATTCTATATCATTTGATGACGGGTCGGATTCTATCTTTTTTGTTAGTCAGCTCTTTGTATTGTTTATTTATGAATTGCTAATATAAGCAAAGCCTGCTGATGTATAACACTAAATTTTGATTGCAGAACACTGAGAGGCAGATTGGTGCTTTCTCTCTTGGTAGAACCCATATCGGTGACCAATTGGAGTAATCTGAACTATTGATAGCGCTATAAGATGAAGCGTTTTACTTTAGTTGGCTGGGTTTCTAGCACATAGTCAGTCCAAGTCTACGGTCATTGATTTTCTGCCTGACCTCCAACTAATGCATCCCACAGCTAGCCTTATTTATCCCAGACCAAGTTTTGCGAAGCATTGCTAGTCTTGTCGACAATGTAAATTATACACTTAGGAACGGTTGCAGGTTAAGTTATACTTCTGCGTAGATTTTAAGAGATTAAATTATATTTCCCCACACTTAGTGTTCATAGTCCATCACAACGCAGAAATGCAATGTTACTCTCGCAAATCCTTTTGATAATCAATTTTGTTGTTTATGTTCAGTTGTACATTTATTATGCAATCCATATTTCGCTTGAAAGTTGACAAACTACAAGAACGATTGAGGTATGATACACTATTACCAGAACAATTCCAACCCCACCACAAAACCCCACGCCCACCCAACAAATACCGCATTCACCACAAAAAAAAAAAGGCTTATCAACGTGCAGCATTAGTTCTGTCGTAACTCCTGAGTAGAAGACTTTGATATTGATAATTACCATGAGGGACGATATACTCACTGTTTGGCTGGTTCATAAATACACTTTTGTTAGACAAATAAAAACTAGTTTACTGTACTGTTTGAAGCAACAGAGCTAGAGTCAAATAAGATCCAATATTACATAGTTAAATTAAAGAAGTCTTAGTCTTTGCCGACGTATATATTATTAGTTGTTAATTGAAAAGTTCCTGCAACAACCTCCCAATGGGTGGAGGAATCAATAAAGCATCATCTAAAAGGAACGCCTCAGTATACTAGCTCATCAACATAAACACATGATGCAGAAACCTTAGACCTAACATTTACTTATACTATCTTACAAAGATAACTAGGTGGTGGGTTGGCACCAGACTGGAGGATAGCCATATGGTGCTGCTACAGTGCTTATAAACCATCGGCGGCAATCCAGAGCTGGTGGTGGTGGCGGTGGCAGCCATAACCAGGTTGAGCAGATGCCAGCCGTTGATGAGCAGAGGCGATCAATTTGAGACATCTGCTGAACGTGAACAACCCATCGTGACAACCAATCTTTCCCATTTCTCGTCCATTTAACAATCTTGTGCTGTGTTTGCACTTTGCACTTTTATGGAGCAACCCAAAACATAATAAAGTTTGATGAGAGAGAGAGAGAGAAGACGAGTCGAGGAAGGAGAGAGGAGAGAGAGAGAGAGATGAGAGAGAGAGAGTGAATAAGGAGAGATAACTGGGTGAGAAGGAGAGAAAGATTGAGAGAGAGAGAGAGGAGATGCTATGAAAGTGAGGTATGCATATTTTATATTTATGTTGTATATGGTGTGTGTTGTGAAAGAGTGAGAGTGAGAGCGAGACGACGACGAGGCGAGATGAGAGAGGAGAGAGAGAGAGAGTAGAGCTGAAATAGAGGGAGAGAGAAGAGGTGAGACTGTGAGAAAGATTGAAGAGAGAGAGAAGAGAGAGAGAGACGAGGAAGAGAGAAGAGATGAGAGAGAGAGAGGAGTAGAGCTTGAAAGGTGAGGTAATGCATTATTTTCATTTGATACTATTGTGTGGTGTGTGTGTGACGAGAGAGAGAGAGAGAGAGATTGGAATCATTTTAAAGTTGTGTTTTCCTTTTGCTTGTTCTGTATGTCAGTACCACGAGGACACTAAAGAATGAGGAAAGTCAAGTGGTTGTAGATATCTGAGGGCTGTAAGGTACACACTAATTTTGATTGATATCGTATGGTATTCATTAGTCAGTAAGCAAAGAGTCAGACAGAAAATTAAAGTAGTATCTGAAAGCACCTGGCTTTCTTCAATCCGGAATCATGGCTAATGCAGGATAAATAACATGCTACTTGCTGAAGGCAGGGCATGAATCCCTGAGTGTAGAAACCATAGCATACTAAGGGAACAGTGAGAAATCAGATTAGGGTGCGGATAGTCAAAGCCGAATGGAGAGCAACTGACAGACGAGTACGCAAGAACGATGAAGTTTTCCATTTAGTTGTCTCTTTATTATGAATTCATATTGAAGCCAAAAATCGTTGTGGAGGCACAGTGTTGCCGAAGCACAAAAGCCTGTGAGACAAATTCATTAATCAGATGTAACCTTTGGCTTACCATATTATATGTTTTAAATTCGGTGATATTGATTTACAGGCATGAAATATTCATGCCAATTCGATTGCAAGATCATCCAATATATTACTATTTCATTGCATTTTTTTAAAGTATAGAAGGCCGGCTAAAGCATTGGTCACTCCCATATTTCTATATTTCCAAACTTTTTTCACAGGAAAATCTTTGATCTAAACATGTTAAGATATAAATGGTTCATAAGTTTCATGTTGCTGCTTTTTAAGCCCCTACATTGCGGAAATGCCGCGCCATAATAATGTAAGGAATTGTGCTCTGTCTACTTTATAGCAAAGGATTTGAATCTTTTGTGTTAAATCTTTATAGTAAAAGAAGTTAAAAATCTAAACAATGAAGCACCTTTTGGTGTAGTATAGTTAATTGATTTTATTAAGAAACTCTGTAGTCCAAGAGTGTTCAATTTGGAGAGAAATTTTGGGATGAGTGTAATATTCTGTTAGAGTATACCAATAATAGATAAAAGCTGTGAGGCCCTTAGACCAATTAGATAATATCTCGTATAGTTAATAATTTCGATACGTTATATTGGGCAAAACAATATAAGTTAATATTCTAATTTTAGTTTGATCCAATCTGAAATGTACCGTCAGATTGACCCTTAGTAGTTGAGCCATGAAACAGCTTTTAGTGCTAGATATATTGACTTGATAAAGTAGGTTTCCAAGCTCAAGTGCACAGACTTAAATCTTACAAGATTATGTGCTAAGATAATATAAATTAGTAAAAACAAAAATGATTTCGTATATCAAAACCATAATCGTAAATATTATCTGACTCATTCAATAAACATATATATGAATTTAGCTTAATAAAATGATTTAGGTTATCTCAGTACAACAACAACAACATCAAGCCTTTGTCACTTACGTGGGGTCCTCTACATGAATCCTTTATTCGTCATTGTGTCCGGTTAAAAGTCAAATTCTCATTTATATTTAAAAAGAAAATTCATTTCAAATATTTTCTACACAAGGCTTTTAGGTCTACCTCTACCCTTTCTAACATAAATCAAATCTAATTACCTCAAACTTTCTACACCGGTCACGAGGCCTTCGTTTATAATAGTGACCAAACCATCTAAGGTGACTCTCTCTAATCTTATCATCCATTGAGCTAATCCAGCTTTTCACGTATATGCTCATTTCGTATCCTATCTCTAAGTGTCCAAGCCACTCATCCACTAAGCATCCTCATTTCTGAACACTTAACTTAGTATTAAGCTTCTCTTCTAATGCGTCAACATTTGGCACCATCTTATAGAATTTTCCCTCGTTACCATCATTGCAGAGACAATATCGTTGGCAACTTTTCCTCACCACCGCTCGCCTACTACATGGAAAATAACACCACAGCAAATCGTACAGAAGCAAAAAAAATACATAAAACAATCTTGTGCAAGCACAACAAAAATCTTCAGATGGAGTGCAGCCTCAGTAGGTTACAACTGTTGGATAATTTCAAATACAGGATTGATATTCTTCTTAATGTCCAGCCAACCGTCTTTTTTTTTTTCTCTCTATTTTTTTTCCAAGTTGGTTTCTCGTATTCTATAAAATATGGGTTGATTATGCATTATATTTTATGAAGCTTGTAGAATAAGTAATTTTTATGAAGAATGATAGTTCTTTAAATCTATAATAAGGTTGATGCATTATAATTTTGCTTTAGAATAAATAATTTTATGTAAGAATTTATTCTTATTTACTTGCCGCTGGTGGCTTTCAAGTTTGTTTCTCTTTGATGAGATAAAATTGTATATCTTTATTTTTTTTATGTTAACTACAAATTATCTTTAAACACCTGTCTATATAATTCGCAACTCTTCCTCCATCCATAAGCCATCATTAAGGACCAACCTAATATCATGAGTGAAACAGCTATGAAGTTAAAACAGAATGAGCATGATTTTTTTATGGACAGTCACCTTGATGTCAAGTTCAGCTTTTTCCCCCATTTGAATTTTACCCATTGACAGTAACCACTGTTTCGGTTGAATGCTTCGACTACTATTTCAAAGTTATTTTTGCTGTAAGCGTCAATCCCTCATGCTTTCTATTAACAAAAATCATCTTTGTTACAGCCACTTTTACGTTGCACAATGAATATTTTCATTACATTACTTCATGGGTTTTTGGCCCCTTCCTATTTCTATTGTTTGCTGTTTCAGGATATTTTGTTGTCGCCATCCTTTTTACCTTTTTGCTGCTCCTCTCTCTATATCATTTTTAATCTGCATTCATTGATTATTTCTAGAATTTCTATGATAGAGATCTGATTTTTGTCATCTAACTAAGGATTCGTGTGGCGACAGCTTTCTCATTACTTTCTAAGGTAGTTTTTTAGTGTAAAATTTTTGATATATTTGTATTGAGTATTTAATATATTATAGAGTTACTTTTTTTTTTTGGTGATTTGAAGTAAAAAATACAATAAATAAAATTGCAAGTATATTTAAAAATAATATATTGATCCAATGGGTAAGGGATATTTGAAGATGGTGGACACGAACGGTTAGATGCTAGTTAGCCCGCAATCTAGGATTGCGGCTGGCAAGCAACGGCGGTCGACAGTGGGTGTGAATGGTGGCAGTGGCCAAAGGTTTAGGTCGGAGGTGGTGGCAACAGAGTTGTGGTACCGACATTGACAGCGGTATAGCACTATCCGATAGTCTGAGGCATAACTTTTGCCTATGTCCTCTGTCGATTTGAAATTACATTAAACATAGATGATTCTATACATTCAAAATTGAAATAGAGATTGATTTACCAATGGCACCTAAAATGACTTGCATTGGAATTACATCCCATCTAAAGCTAAAAACACACACAAGTCAAAAGCTTCATACACACATCTTTTTTTTTTTTTAATTACTAATCATCAACCCTTATTTTTATTTATTGTGATTTCTAATTGCCATAAATATTAAAAATTTGCTTCTGGATGAGGATAGCCATGCCTCACACATGGCAATGAAAAGGGTTACATGTCCATGATGTAGAACCCCACATTGGGTATTAAAAATTGATCCAAGACTATCTGAATTAAACTACACAGAAATAACTGTAAGGCTTGATTTAATAAACCAATGGGACTAGAAAATCAATTTCAACTGTTTGGCAAATAGTTCAATAGAATCAAATTCAAATTTTGATATGTTCTCATAGGCCACATCACACAATCATATTTGATATTTAAGTAAAAAAGTAAAAGAAGATGTTTCATTCATACATCAAATCTGCGTAATTTGGTTCATTACATACTTTAGTTTGCTTGAAAAGTTTGTTTGAGTCTAACTTAAGAAAGTAACAAAAAAAAATGCTAGAAATAAGATAAGAATGAATCAATCAAAGTCTGGTTTTTTTTAGAACTTAATGTAAAGAGAATTTTATAGTATTTTTTCAAAGAAATAAGAGATTTACATTAGAAGATTTATTTTTTTTAGTTAGAACTAGATAGAGCACTAAATCTATCCCCCCCCCCCCCCGAGCAAATTAAATAATAAAATTTAGATATAAATGTTTTGTTTTTTGTAGTATAGTTAAAAGTCAATCACAAATGTATATCCTTATGTTGATGTCCTATTCATCATTGAAAATTTACTAACAATAATGGATGTAGCATAACATCTTGAATCATGGCCATCTCTATAGTTAATGTGTGCTCTTATTCATGCATGATGAATTATTTAATCATTTTTGTTGTGTGTCTGAGTTGTGTCATGATTTATTTATCCTGATTTGTAAAAAAAACTTATTTCTGTGCATATCATGGAATGAGTTGGGACTAGATTAAGCCTTACTCTCTCGCTCTCTCTCTCTCTCTCTCTCTCTCTCTCTCTCTCTCTCTCTCTCTACTCTCTCTACTCTTCTCATGCCCCTTTTAACACTAATAGCTTTTTGCATCACTTAATAGAAGCGTTTTTGTGGCAAATGGTAATCACAAAATAAGAGCTAGCATCAATTTAAATCTCTACACGTGTGTGGTTATTATCCGTTGTAAGATATTTTTAGTATATTTAATTATTAGGGTGTATTAATATGGTCGACGATTCCGTTAGGCCGCCGGAAATTTAAACCACAACAATATTGCACCGAAGTGCCCTCAGCGTCGTTGTTGCTACATGCTGCCCCCTAGAATTTGGTATAGAATCTCAATATATATGTGCCATTTTTTTGTCACACTACTCATCCTGATCCAGCGCCCTTGTGTTATGTCGCCCAACGCTGTAGTACTCCATGAAGATTTTATTATTATTATTTTTTCTAAATAAGTCTATCTTTAAATTTTTGAATTGTAATATAATTGATAAAAATAGACCAAATAATATAATTTCATGTCAAGGCAATTTAATACAAGAAAAAACAAAATTCACTTGGTCTTGTATAATATATTTCCTTCTCGTTCTCATAGATACGAGCATACAACCACCAAAAGAATGTTCATTGCCTTCTGTAGTAGTTAGTAAACTATTTAGCATTAGGACTAAAATTTTTACATCTCATACATATAAATGAACCTCCCTTTTCTAGGGAAAATTATTACGTCTGGTGTCGGAATATCGTCCGGACATCAATCTAGATGCGCCGACTGACCCAGATGCACCCGGGGCCAGTGTATAGGGGGTGACGTGGTAGCCTGGATGGTGTCCAGACGGTCCGGTGAGCGGCGTTAATAATTACGCCTCTTTTCTAGTCCTACAAATCAAGCATAAGTTATTGTCATTGATATTACGCGCTTTGTGATGTTGCTATCGTGAATGAAATTACAATTAGTTTGAGTGACATCAAACTCCGATATCAAGTTCTTTTTTAGGTGTATCGGGGGTCCCTAAACATATGAACTCTTTATTGTTTAGCCTCCACATTTCCAACATTAGTATAAAGCACTTTTTCAATAAGAAGTCTTAAAAGCGTGTATCTAAATTAGAAGAAATATAATTAAAAATTAAATAAGCAATTTCTACCAAGTGTTTAAGTAAATTACAACTAATATTACGTATCTTCAATTTAGTAAACTTTAGTAGTTATGCATCTATTAAATCTTAATAATTACAATTCTGATAGGACTATAATAAAAAAAATTTAAAATAAATTAATTATTAATGCATTATGGAATAAAATAACACTAAATAACTTCATACCATAATTTACCCCCCTACAACCTAGTGTAGAGCGATAAGTTTGTTACTTAGCATTATAGTATTTTCACGTAGCCCTTTTATGGTTTATATACAATAAACTTAATTGTAATATCATTTTTAGGAAGCCACTGAGAATTAAATTTAGGTTGGCACTACCTTAGATACTTCTGGTTGTGATCCTGTCTAAACTAGTCTGTACCGTTATGATCATTATGAAGTATAGGACAGCCTCCATAGTTTTTTACTAGGTAATGTGACCCCCAAACACTCAGGTACCATAATCTTGTTCTATATTTTTGCCGCTACCAAGGGATTGAAGAACTCATAGATTATAGTATCACATACAACAATTTAAATCTTGTATTTGTATGCTTGATGGGAACCATAATTGATTATGAATAAGAACACACAAAGAATCTCTAGTGCCACACTTATGATCCATTAATAAGATTTCTATTTATAAGAAGAATGGAATTATGCACCACCTAATTAACATTTATTGCATTTTTAATATTTTACATTATGTTTATCTTCTTAAGCTAAAGATTATTGGTTAGCTTTATTTTTTATCCGCCAACCACATTCATAAGAGTTTATCTCTAAGTAATGTTTATCCTATTTTGTGGATACTATTGTTCTCTAACTATGTGAGCTCAAATGAATAATTCCTTTTAAGTATTTTTTTTTTTCTTATTTCATGACATGGTGTGGCTATGTTGCTATTAGATTTATATTACAATTTAGTATTATGTGTTTAAGCATAAAGAGAAGTTTCATATATAAAACTTTTGATAAACAAGGGAGCTCTAGTCATCTATTTACCCACATATCCACCACTCGTTATTAGCACTGCCCGTTGGTGTAGAAATGAAATTTTAAAATAGGGAATCCTAAGTGATTTCCATTGTGTATTATAATGGGTATCATAAACATTATGAGAAGGAGAAGGAGATAGAGAGATTAGTATATGAATTAAATTGGATGAAGATAATGTGAGAAAGAAGGTTCTATGCTTAGCCAAATTTTCATCAAGAAGAGGCAAAATTATTGCTAACTTTGTTCATTCTCAAGTAGTTGTATATTTTCATAAAAATATTGAATTCAATAGAAGAATATGCATGACGTTAATGAGTGGATGTGACTCTTCCACTTGTGGACAATAGCCCGAGCTCTAAGAAAGTAGGGATTTGCAGGATGTGGAATAAAGCACGATGAAGGTCAGGTTGGTCGTGTCGTAGAATTAGTGACGACCAATGCAGTAGTAGTGGCAGCAAAGTTGATTGTTGGCTCAACGTGTTCATGAAAAATGGCAAAGTGAGCACAACCAGGACATTGTTCGAAGGATAAAGAAAAAAGATCTTTACGGTGGATTTTAAACCATGGCAACAAAATCAAAACTTATTTGTTAAATTTGCATGCGATTATAAATTGCATATTATAGATGATATTATATTAGCAGTTGGGAGAGCTGTTATTACAAAATGCTACAATTAGAACTACTTAGTAGTGGGTCCTAGCAAAAAAATTTTTTTGCCCACCTAAAAAAAGGAAGCTGGATCCGCCTTCTATATATGAAAATTTATCGTGATCAATGAGGTCATGATATTCTTTTAACTAACAGAAAAACCCTAAAGCTTTAGTAAATTCATTGGGGCCCACTGATCACAATCCAAGTGATATTATTGGCTCAAGTAGATAGAGATGCTTGTTGGGGATAGATTGCCTAGTTCTATACTTCAAAATAATATATTATGAAAATGCTAAGCTCTTCGGCAAATAAATGAAATATTTTTAAATAAATTATTACTAAATAGGGCTTAAGATTTCATTTGGAATAATTTTTTTTTTTATATTTATTTTTCAGAACTCATAGCATAATTGTTTATTTGGTCATTATTTTTTCACAAATTTAAAAAAAAATTGTATTAGAAAACTATATTTTTACAGTAATTAAAGGATTATATTTCTCTACGGTAGTTTTATAAAGCTATTAAAACGTTGTTCCAAATGAAGCCTAATGATTTCGTTTATGATACATTCTTACGTATTTTTCTAAAACAATTTTCTAGTTAAAAAAAAACTGAAAATTATTTAAAAAGCAATAAGACAGCCGTCTTAAATCTTTTTTTTAAACAAAGCAAAAGACTTTGTTTAAAACATTTTCTTAACTATTTTATATTTCAAACGTCACAACATTAATTTCTATTTGTTTATTATTTTGTTTACTATTTTAAAAAAAATTATACTAGAAGCTGCATTCTACAACAGCTTTAAATGTTGCCTTCACTAAACAGTTTTGACAGCAATAGAAAAGGCCGTCCCAAAGTAAAATAATAAAGTGAGGAAAAAAAAAAGCTTAATTTATTAATTAAAAGGGATTATTACACTAAATCTTTTATACACACGTCATGTAATAGCATCAACATGCATTGAATTTTGAATGGTTGAGTATTGAAACATTTATAGAATATGAAATTGAAAGAGGACTTTTGGGACCAAAGTCATATAAACTTTGTGGCCTCATAAAACAATGTTATATTAATTACCGGCAGGGGAAAAATTTGCTTTTATTTTTTACAATGTCGAACTTTGGTTTAATATTTTAAATCATATTTTATGATTGACTAAATTAATATTCTTGAAACTGAATTTTTAGCATATAAATATTTATAAACATAGATAAGGAATTTTTCCTCACCAAAATCATACTCTCGCTTTGAATTATATGGATGGAACACCATTTTTGCTTCTCCCCAATATATCACTAATCTTCCTTCTTATCGCTATGTGGGGGGTTATTGTAGATCGTAACATTGTTAGAAATTTGATGACTATTGATATACTTTGATGTGTATGAGACATAGGGTCTGAACTTAGAAAAAAGAGCTAAACTCGGCGTCACTCAAAATGGGATAGATCGCTCCAAGAGAGAAATTCGAGATAGAATGCAAGATTTTTTCCTCTTGCCATACCTGCCTACGCTATCATTGGTAGCTCAGAATCCCATAAGACCGACTTTCTCTTTCAATATGGATTGATTTGTCAGTTTATAAGCTACCTAAGCCAGAAAACCAATGTTAGTTTTATTAGATTAAAGCTTTTTGGCTCATTATTAAATATCAGGGCAGCACATTAAGAATTGAAGTAGTACGATCGGGGGCGTTGAAGAAGAGTTTTAAGTACTAATTATCATTGTCTTGGAGCATTCTCTTTTCTTTTATTATGGTACATTCTTCCACAAAGGTAGCAATCGAATCTCTTTGAAACCCGGGAAAGGGCCCTCTAGGAAGCCATTTTCTCTTCTCTCTTGATCCATATTCAGATAGCAACTTTGATCTCTGGTCAATCCTTTTGTCACTTGTATATAGAGGTAATTATAATAGGTTGGATCGACTGGCGCGTGCACAGCCAATTCCTACCATGGCATTACAGCGCCACACCCAGGCTGCTTTTGTTCCAAGGTAGGAGCATACTAGAGAATGTTCTCTAGCGCATGAGTGAACACATGAAGTTGAAATAGAAAATGCAGAGGTGTCGTAGCAAAGATCGAATTCTATGTTCAGTTGGATTTGGAGAAAGCATATGTTAGGTTCTAGTGGACTTCCTATTAATTATGTGTTGTATCATAGAACTTTTATGTTCCTCAGATATAAAGGTATGCAAATGCAACAAAATACACATATATAGAGCTTCCTTTAAATTAGAGAAAGTGCTAAACGAAATTGTTAACATTTTTAAAAATGATTCTCTTAATTATATTAGTTTCAGATATAGAAAGTTTAATTGATAAGAGTTATTGCATGTTATTTTAATTGAAACATGAATGTGATAATTGGTCAAATAGTTTGAACTTTGTATGATAAAGTGGTGGCTTGGTTTTGATAATAAGCATTATTTGTTTATGACCCTATTTCAATTAGATTCTAACTTTATGTAAATCAAAATTGAACCTTGTTTGATCGGTATTCAAACAATAATTAATCAATAATTTGTGAACCATAATTTTTATTCTTTGGCCAAATTATTGAATATAGTTATAAACATGGTATGAACCTGAGCTTTATCATTATGTCAAAATCCTTCGACTGTTGCTCGATCTTCTTTGAACCTTGTTCTAGCAACTTTGATATACTTTCCAACAATGTTCAAAGCAAGTCTGAATCTTGGATCAAACTTTGATTTGAAATCTTGTTAAAACAAGAATGATTATTTTCGTACTTTTTTTAAAATTTTATCTTATCCAGCACATAAATTTTACAATTAATTTTCTTAAGTTGTATGATGAGAATGGAAAGGGTGTGTAACCTATTAGTTGAAACATTATTAAAATGAAGCAAAATTATTGATGGTTCCAAAAATATTATTATCATGGAAGATATCATTAGATCTTGTGAGCCCTAGAATCTAGGGAATAATGAAATCCTAAGCCTAAATAACATCAACCACCAGTAGATATTACTAGATCTTCTAAAAATCAAATACTAACAGAATTATGTAACTGCTTAATTTTACACATAAATTAATATCACACCAGTCCAATAAACTTTCGATTGTAAAACACTCAGTAATAAATAAACGGATTACAAATAATTAATAACTTGATCACTCAAAACTCTAGAATATCCTTTTCTATACTTTTTACTCTATCGTACCCTATCCCTTTTCCTTGAAATATCAGTAAGAATAGAGTGAGGCATAATCAGGGTCAATACACTTTTTCTCCTAACTCATCAAATATATCAAAATCCAAATTAAATGCTAAATTGCAATATAATAAAAAAATTAGTAATGTATAAAAGGAATAAAAGAAGATCTGGTAAATACAATGTTTTTCTAAGAATTCTATGTATACTTATTTTTCAAATGTATCACTTACTGTAATGCCTCCACTTTCATAGAGATTTCAGATACAGCACAGAATACTTGCCCATTTTCAGAAGTACTAAGCACTTAGTGTTCTCTTTGTGTGTCATGATAAATCCAGAAATTCATTTTCGTCTTATGAATAATAAGGAAACCTAATTTATCATATTGGAGTTTATATTCATTTTTTTCGGGTTGAGCTTGTGGCTTTGAACAACCAGCTATTCATTTAATATTTTGTTATGGGTACAAATGCGGTGGGCTTTTATTATTTAGTAACTTATCTATCTTCCACAATAAACTATATAAGTAAAAAAAATATGGCATGTAGACAAAGCATTTCAGAGAAAGAGAGAGACAGGAGCATAAACCCGAGAAAGTAGAGAATAAGAAATGATATATTATAGTTTTTTATATTCATTACAGCATTCCTGTATACTATATATAGCATTAATTTAATGAGATAAAGTAACTGGAAGCTATCTATTGGATACATCTAAAATAACGGTACGGATCATAAAATAAATCTCTTTCTTCATAACATTCCCCTCAACACTGGGTGTAGGAAGAAATAGTCTTTTGCTGCAAAGGATTTTGAACACGAGGTGAGTAGACAATGGTTTAGTAAGGATATCCGCCGACTTGATCAACTGTACTTATTGGAGGAACGAATAACCTTCATTTAGAATATGATCACGTTATAAAGCGTTTGAACAATCTCATATACTTGGTGCGAGCGTGGAAGATCGGGGTATGTTAGCGAGAGCAATTGTGGACGTATTGTCACAGAATCGTCTCACTGGTTAGATTGAATGACCCGAAACTCAGCCAGCAAGCGTTTAATCCAGATGTGTCAGCTTGTAGCGGAAGCTAAGTCTCGGTATTACCGATATCGGTGGTCACGACCGGGATACCGTATTTTGTTTTTCTTGAGACAGTTTCAGGAGGACCACTGTTATCGCCAAGGAAAGTGCAAAGCCGGACGTAGATATGCGGGTTGCCGGATCTTAAGCCCAGTCAGCTATCCGAGTATGTCGAAGGAATAAGAGTGGATTAGTAGTATGGCAGCCCAAGTCCATGATCCCTGAATATATCGGAGAAGTTTCTTGAGCTATGACGTGTGTGTGATTGCCCCAAGATATAACTTGGAAAGAATGTCAATCAATTCACAACAATTTACCAAGTTATCATCTAAACCTTCATAAAAAAGTAAGCAAATCTATTCGCCACATCTTAATAAAATTTAACATCAATATACAAGTCGATTCACTTCAAACACATATAAAAACTCAGAAACTAAACTATCACATACATAGTAGTAGGAAAATCTATCCTGTCCCAGAGTACAACAAGAATCATCTATCGACTAAAGAACAAAACCTGAAGATCTGGATCAATTCCTATCTCCTGCTCCGAGCCCTGAACCTGAAAATATCAACACAAGATAATGGCTTTACAAAGCCCAGCAGGTCACCTAATACTATAACTGAAATCAAAGCACGGCTATTGCTATCAATATGCATGTCAAGTCAATCACAAATCAATCAATCTATATCAGTCAATGGTTCAATAGTCTATGCAATCCGGGAAATCAAATCGTAATCGATGCAATCCGAAAATCAATAGTAATAAACCAGTCCTATGCGCGGTAGCCAATTCATTCATTTCAATTTAATCAATCGATCGTATACCGTCAAATCATTACGATCTATTTAATGAAATTCAATCGAGGATAGCAATACGATAAATTTCAATCCTTTGACATAGATATCTATTACAACAGTCATACGGTGTAGACCGTAAGGCATAGTGAGTCTATAAAATCTATAGGCGCAATATCCAATGAATACTATACGATGTCCAAGTCCATGCTATTTCAATACAGATCTCATATCTATCAATGTCTATATCAATGCCAGTAGTATCAATGTTCAGTGAGTTCAATCGATGAATCGATGAAATCGTCACGATACAGTTAAAACTCGATCAATCCGTAAAATCGTAAATCAATACCATAAACATGCAATCAATACGATAATACTGAACATTGTAAATCAATGGGGGGTCATGTTGCTGTTGTAAGATTTCATGTTGCTGTTGTAATATCATACATTGGTTCTATGAAAAGATCTGCACTCTATTGCCCGTCGGCCGCCCGCGGCATATAATCTCCTATTATGACTCCATCGTTATATCCATGATCAGATATATGATTTAAAGGAAAGCCCGTCGCCCACCATCCTGACAGGTATCAATCTACCAACCAATGTTTCAACCAAGTTTATACGTGTTTCAGTACTCATATGAGCACTCAATTAATCAATATTAGAAACAATCAAATCAAAAATCTTATATTATATCGATCAATACTAATCAATTTCAGTCAAATCAGAATCACGGTACAAAAATACGGGCAGAGATAACGGCAGTCGGTCAATTTACACAAAATATCCTGCAAAAACACGATTTTTCCAAATTCTACCAAATTACCAAGCTAGAAAATCTAAAACACAATTGCAAACTATTAATTCATAGAAACCAAGTCAGAAAACATCCTGATTATTTTCTTTCAATTAAAATCCGCGTAGAACAATTCCGACCGGGAGAAAATTCGTTGAGATACGTCAAATGGTGTAGAGTAATCATATCTATAACATATAAAGTTTGCGTGGTGAAGTCGGGTCAATCTCAAATACGTCGTTCAATTATTCCGACTACAAAAATTAATAAATCACCCCCGCCTGATCATATCTCGATAATTAAATACCACTTTGAAAGACAGAAACAGATTCGGAGTCCTTACCAGACGAGTATCTCACTTTTTCCCAACGACAGCGTCGGACGGGAAAAAGTGCTCCGCGGTCTCCGAAAACCTGCTTTTCTCTTTTTCTTTTCTCTTTCTCTCTCTTCAGTATTTTCCCTCTTAAAATATCTCATTTCTATATATATCCAGACGGATTCGTCCGTGGACGATCGAGCTCTCGTCCCGACGATCCATGAAAGAGAAGAATTTCGTCCAGACCAAAATTACGATATCCGTCCCTGGCGAAGGTTTCACTGAATTATTTTCGTCCAGGACGATCACTGATTTCGTCCAGACGAAACCATCAGCCAAACAGGATTTTTTCACACAAACCATGTACCGATCGTACCCGACATTCAACTTCGTTCCTGGACGATGTACTGGAGGGAAAATCCAATTCAGAGAGGAGAAACAGTAGGAAACGAGATATTACACATCTCCCCACCTGTAGAAAATGTCGTCCCCGACCTTTCCCTAAGGGTACGAAGACCAAACACGAAGCAAACCAAAATCGATCGAATCCTAAATCCAAACAAAACTCGTCGAAACTATACAAACACCACAATGCAATCAATCAAATGTCAATATGCAATGTTCATATAGCAATATCAATCGGTTAGTCAAATCAACTTACCTAGGAGAACCTTCCTGGTCGTTGCTGTCTCACGATGCTTGTAAACTCTGTAGACTGTAGTGCGTGGCAACCACTGGAGTAAGTGGTAGAGGTCCGTGGTGCAACTGTCTCCCTCTGATCCCTAGACAGCTCTATCATCACTCCTGTTTGCTGATCTACTCACTGTTAAGGCCCTCTAGCCAACCGTCTCTGCTGTCCTGTACCCGTGCCAGATATCAGTCCTTCCACCCAGTCCATTTTTGAGGGACAATCTACTGCTCTGTGCCCTTGCTGTCCACAGTAAAAACACTGTCCCGTCAAGTAGGATCACCGAACGCCGTATGTCGTTTACCACTGTGACTGCACTCACCAGAACCACAACGATTACTACCGGCTGCAGACCGGAATGCTAGATCCCGATGCAGGTCCCTCGAACCCTCATACCTGCTTCTTCTTCCTCTATCATGATCTATAAAGTGAATCATCTCGTCGTACTCCTCATCTCTCTCCTTCTGTATCTACGTACCTCGGTACCGGTGTTTGCCAAATCAATCTCAATCATCGAGAGCTCGCTCCACTAGCTCAGAAAACTCATGGATCCGGAAAGTTACTGTGGTTTGCCTCAGCTCTTGTCAATAGTGCAGAAATCATATTCACTTATCTTCAGGATAGGAATCAAGTGAGCAGCGTACCTCGCAGCTGCTGTAAAACCGGCCTCGTACTGCATTACTGAACTTGGCGGCCTTGCTCAAATCTCATGAAAGCTTCCTGCATCTGTCGCAGATCTGGCGTGTGTACAAAACCACATCCTGAACACTGCAGTGAACTCAAAACCAGGTGATCTCAGCATTGGTTTTTCCCTGGAATTTCTCTCTACTGCTGTCCAAACCCCCATCCTCTCCGCTTCTCCTTCAAATTAGGAACCAGCTAAATGGTACCTTTACTATTTCCCAACTGGCATTGCTGTCAAAACTTCTTTCAACTCTCAGTATCCAATCCTCAGCAGCCCTGTGGTCTCTCCGCTACCTTTAAACAACGTAGGCTTCAGCTTGTGGAACATCTGCAAATGGTCTGTCTACTTCTTCTTCCTTGCTTCCACTCATCTTCTCTGGGCATCCCCCATAACATTGCAAATCGCAGTAGCCAAATGCATCATACTCTACTGAGGCATTGAGCTGCGCTGTGTGCTCCATTTGGTACACTGGATTCTGCTGGAGGATCCATATCTTTTTCACACCTGCACAATTCAAAACCCCAAATTACACACATGCAACGATGTATGCCAATGAAGCTCTTAAAGCTACCCAATATACCACAACTCTCATCCAAACTACAACTCTGGTAACAATCCATTCTTCCAATAACACTGCTCTGATACCAAACTGTGAAGCCCCAAGATCTAACTTGGAAAGAAATTCAATCAATTCACAACAATTTACAGAGTTATCTATAAACCTTCAGTAAGCAATCTATCACACATCTATAAAAATTTAAACATCAATATACAGTCGATTCACATCTCAAAAACATCATATACATACTCAGGAAACAAAATTCAATAAATAGAGAATCTATCCTGTCCTAGTACAAAAGAATACATCTATCGATCAAAAGAACTAAAACCTGAAGATCTGGAATCATTTCCTAACTCCGCTCCGACCGCTGAACTGAAATATCACCACATATAATGAGCCTTTACAAAGCCCAGCAGGTCACCCTAATACCTATAACTGAAATCAAAGCACGGCTAATGCTATCTAAATGCATGTCAGTCAATCACAATCAATCAATCTAATCAGTCAATGTCAAGAGTCTATGCAACCGGAAATCAAATTCATACATCGATTGCATCCGAAAATCAATAGTCCAATAAAAACCAGTCAATGCAGCGGTTATGGCAATTCAATCATTTCAATTTAATTCAACGATCAGTAATCCGTAAAATCAATTACGATCTATTTAAGAAATCAAATCGACGGAAGGAAGCATACGAAATTTTCAATCCTTCTGACAAGAAATATTACAACAGTCAATACGGTGTAGCAAGGCAGATTAGCAGTAGCGAGTCTATAAAATCTAATAGGGCAAGCAATATCAATGATCTATACGATGTCCATGGTCCATTGCTATCAATACAGTATATATATCTATCCAATGGTCCTATAGTCAATGCTCAGAAATAGTATCAAGTTCAGTAGTCAATCGATGAAAATCAGTGAAATACGTACGATACTGTAAACTGGATCAAATTCCGTAAATATCCGTAAATCAATACATTAAAACATGCAATCAATACGATAATACTGAACAATTGTATAATCCATGGTCATGTTGCTGTATGTAGATTTTCAATATTGCCAGTTGTAGATATCAATACATTGGGTTCTATAGAAAAGAGTCGTCACTCTATTGCCCGTCGGCGCCCGTCGGCATCATAATTCACCTTATACTCCCATCGTATATCCATGATCATTGATCTTATGATTTAAAAGGAAAGCACCGTCGGCCCACCATCCTGTACAGGTATCATCTCACAACCAATGTTCAACCAGTTATAGTGATTCAGTACAATTAAGCAAGAATATAATCATATTAGAACTAATCATATCAATAATCATATTCATATCGATATCAATCTAACAATTTCAGTCAAATCAGGAATCAGTACAAAATATCGGCCAGATAACGGCACGTCGGTCAATTTACACTAAAATCTGCAAAAAGCCGATTTCCAATTTACCAATACAATAGAAATAATCTATAACATCAATGCAGAACTATTATTCTATAGAAACCAAGTCGAAAACATCTTCTGGAGTAATGTTCTATTCAAATTAAAATCGCTAGAACCAATTCCGACGGTAGAAAATTCGTAGATAGAATACAGTCAAACGTGTGTAGAATAATCATATCTATTAACATAATCAGAAGTTGTGCGCGTGAAAGTACGGGTCAATCTCAAACGGGTCAATTATTCGACTACAAAAATATAAATCCGGACAATCTCGATAAAAATACAACTATTTGAAAACAGAAACAGATTGGAGTCCTTACCAGAGATCTTCGACTTTCCCCAACAGCAGCGTCGGACAAAAGTGCTCCGCGGGCTCCGAAAACCAGCTTTTCTCTTTTTTCCGTTATCGCTCTTTCTCTCTCTTCTAGTTATTCTCTCTCTACTTCAAAATATTACATTTCTATATATATCCAGACTGATCGTCGACGAATCGAGCTTCGTCCCAGACGATCCATGAATGAGAAGAATTTCGCAGACGAAAAATTACATATCGTCCCCTGGCGAGGTTCTCATGACTTATTTTCGTCCAGACGATCCTGATTTCGTCCAGAACCGACAGCCAAACAGGATTTTTCTACACAACCTGTTACCGTGCGTCGCCGGACGATTCATTACTTCCTCGTTCCTGGAGATTCTGGGAGGAAAATCCAATTCAGAGAAGGAACAGAAGGGAACGAGATATTTAAAGTGTGTATGGGTTCGGTATCCACCTTGCCTGCATATGTAGGAGAGCTAGTTGACCTGGTAGGGCAATGTCCGCCTTGTCAATGTGAGGTACTGGAGCCTTCCGTGATCCGTCTGTAGTAGAGTGCATCAAAGATTGGTGGATCATTGGTTTTAAGGCTAGTAATTTATTTGATGAGAAAGATTAGCGCCGGATTCATTTGGTAACCCGGGCCATTTGTAATATAGTATATGCATATATGACGTTGACGATAGAAAATACTTATCAATGTGTGTAATCGATCTTGATGCCGAGAAATACTGGTTTGCCGCTCTCGAGATACTTCATCCCGTGAATTTCTCCTTGAGCTTGGCGGACGAGTGCGTCTGGCTTGGGCATTGTTTTACCCGTGGAGAAGAATGTCATCTACATAATACCATAGATTAAGGTGCGTGTTGCCGTCGTGAAATAGGAGGAAGATGGATCTGACCTGACTGTGCGAGAACCCGTTTCCACGAAGATAAGAGGTAAAGGTATGTACACTGTCTCGGGCTTGAGCAAGCCGTAGATTTCTTTTTGTGTAGGCGACATTACGTAGCAAAGATTCGTAGCATCTTCAAATCCCTTGGGCTGCTGCTATAGATTGTTTCGGTGATGTCTCCGTGCAAAATGCGTTAGCCAATCTAGTTGTTGAATCTGCCATTGATGAAAAAGAGGCGATGGGTAAAGAGAACGCGGATAGTAGAAGTTATGGCAACAGGATGAATGTGTACCTGATTAGTTAATGCCATACTCTGCTGATTTCCTTGAGCTACCTAAGCGCTTAACCTGGCACCGAACCATACTGCAATTGTATTTTGTGTATACGTCCACTGGAGGCCAAGTACGGGTGCATTAGTCGAGGCGGGTACTAAGTCCAAGTGCCCTGTTTTTTGAGAGCAAAAAATCTTGAAGCCCTGCTTTGACGCCACTCGAACTGTTATGGAAGCTTCGCTGTACGTTGGTCGGGATCGACTGGGAGCTTGATTTTATGAAGTACGTAAGACGCTGAACTGGTTTTAGAGAACCAGAATGCGATCTTGAGTCATCTGGTGTTGTATGATGTGTTGGTTACATGTGGTTATGCGTGGCTAGATATATGAAACGAGTGGTATGATCTCCAATGGTTAGAGGCATTACTGGACCTTTGCGATGCAGATCGCAAGATATGGAACCGGCTGGTGAGCATGTGATGACGAAATGGAGGTGAGGTATCATAGCAGGGAAGTAGGAGGTTTGAGGGCCAGTTGGGAGTAGTCTTGGATTACATGTCATGGTAAGGGAAAATCAACATTATAATGAACATTTCGAGAAACAACAATTTTAAATTAGTGACCGGATTAAAACATCTGTTGCCTTTTGAAACGTTATCCGAGTAACCCAGGGAGATGCAGGGCTGAGATGTATGGCAATAAGCCTTTGTGTTGGTTTAGCCGACGGGATTAAGGGAAAGCATTGACATCCAAACACACGAAGAGGTCATATGATGGTTTAATATTGAACATATCTTGTGAGCGGAGTCAAGTTTCTTGGTGGTCATGCGACGGCATGCGATTGATTAAGTAAACAGCGTTAGTGCTGCTCTAGCCATAACGTATTGGGAAGAGACAGCCTCTGAGAAGGGTTCGGGTAGTAGAGATAATATGCTTGCTATTCATTCCCAATGCCATTTTGTTGAGGAGTGTAAGCACAGGAGTAGTGATGTCGGATCCATGCACTTTCAGTGAAAACCGTGAAAAAGTATTGTTCCACAAACTCATCACCACCATCAGTACGAATAGTTTTGAGTTTGAGTGAAGTTTGACGTTCAATGAATTTAGTGACAGAAATAAACGTCGTTAGTAACATCAAATTTATGCATGATAGGAAATAACCAAGTAAAGCGAGAAAAATCATCAACAAAATGGAGTAAATATTAAATCTTGGTGAGATGAACGGGAGAGGGACCGCCAATACGTCAGAGTGGACAAGTTCAATGGAGAAACTCGTCGACTCACAGGCGATCAATACAAGTTTTTGATCCTTTTACAAGACATACAAGTAATTACAAACAAATTATAGCGGTAAAATGCCTAATAGTAGGATTGAAATTTGAAATGTGTTGCAGGACTTGGTGATGAGGATGTCCAAGTATGAAATTGCCAGGTTGACCGTTAGATGCACTGGATGCTCCTCAAGCTGTAGCCGGTGGGTCTTGACGCAGTAGAAGGATCCTTGTAATAACCCTTATGCTGCTCGGTCCTTCAAGGATAACCTGGTTTCGTCTTCCGGTCCTTGAATACAAAACCATTCTCAATCAAACGTTATCGACGATAGGATTATCCCGTACTAAATTTTGAAATAGAAAGAAGATTGAACGGGAGGGGGGGGGTGGGGGGGGGGGGAGAGGGAAGGGATAGGTATGAGTGTGAAAGAAATAGCTACTAGCCGTGGTAGGAAGAATGCCCGAGCCCGAATGATAATTCGGACGACCTTTCCATTCCCCAAGCGTACCGTTTATTTCACATTGTAGGGGTTGATAAAATTCTAGATTTCGGTGTATTCTCATGTGAGAGATGCCCCGGATATCAAGATCCAGTCAGCTATGGACAACAGCCGTCGTTCTGAGACCGTCTAGAGCACTGTTCGGTCTTGCCCGAAGGAATCGTTCGAATAAATTTGGGATTTAAGACGATTCCAGCACGCCTCGGCACTGTGACCTTTCTTCTTGCAAAATTTGACAGGTAAATAGCCGGAGCAACAAAATTTATTTGATTTGAGGCTGTATTCGTTAGTTGTCGGTCGGCAACCACGTTTTTGTCCACGACCACGGACAGAATTACAATGCTGACTGATTGTCCGGTATTTTAGGAAATTTTTGAGCCGCCGTCTTGAGATGAGATTTCCTCACTGATTGAGGGAGGGCATAGCAAGAGGAGTATCTGTTAATACCCCAAGATCCGTTGTAGCGAAAGGATTGTCTGACCGTTCTGATCGATCACTCATTCACCGTTGCCTTGCTCGGACCCGAATATTTTTTAACACATATAATGAGCTACATAGCCCAGCAGGTCACCTAAAGCCTATACAACTGAAATCAATAGCACGACACTGAAACAAATGCAGGTTAATCAATTCAAATTCAAATCAATCCAGTCGAAATATCAATGAGTCAATGCAATACAGAAATCAATAGTCAATAAAATCAATCAATGCAGCGGCAGGCAAATCAATAATCAATTCAATCAATCAATTATTCGTCATTATCAAACTGATACGGTCAATCAGACAATCAATCAATGAAGTCATCGAGCGAAAAACCGTTACGAGACAATGTTCTATAAAACAGTCCATACGGTGTAGAAACAATAGCAAACAGCGAGTCTATAAAATCCTATAGGTTAGTGTACAATGATCTATATCATTGGTCCAATCATCAGTAGTATCATCTATGCTGTTAAGTTGAAATGCTACGTATACTGTTAAATCGTCAAAAATCCCAATAAAGCAGAAATTCAATTAAATCAAATACAGATCAGGAAATCCAGCTGCAATAATAGATACAATGCAATTTCATACATGGTCTTACTCCGTCAAGCACAACACTAGCTATGACTGTTGTAGTATCATCGTTAATATCAATAGTGCTGTTGTAGTGGTCAATCTATTATCAATAGTGCTGTTGTTAGTTCGTTCAATACATGCTGTTGTAGTGGATCCAAGTCTAATCAATAGTGCTGTTGTAGTTCGTTCTATACACGTTGGTTTCTATAACCAACGTTCAACTAAGGTTTCCACTGTGTCTTTCAGGATCATCAATCATGCATATAACGATAGCAATAAAGCAATAATAGAAATCCTAATACGATCATATCAAATAGTCATGCACATTTCAATTCAATCTATCATATACAGTCCAAATTCAGGAATCATACGAAAACGGGCAGCTTACGGCTTAGTTGACTATCGAATTACACCATATAATCCTGCAAAAAAGCACACGATTTCTAACAATTCAACCAAATTACAATAGAAATATCTTATTAACATCAATGCAGACTTTAATTCTATAGAAACAAGTCAAAAACATCCTGATAATTTTCTATTCGATTTAATATCACGTAGAACCAATTCCGACCGGGAAGAAAAATTGTAAGAATTACGCTCAATCGTAGAATAATCATATCTAATAGCACTCTAAAAGTTGTGCGGTGAAGTATGTGTCAAATCTAAATCATGCGAAAAGTCTGACTACAAAATATCAAAACAGATCCCTAACTCGGTGTCAAAACACAATATCTTCGAAAAACAGAGTAAGATTCGTGACCTCTTCCACGAGATCTTTCACCTTTTCCCAACAGCAGTCGTCGGACGAAAAAGCGTCCCGTGTCTCCGAAAACCACTTTTCTCTTTTTCCTTTTCTCTTCCACTCTCCTAATGATATTTACGTTTTTATATAATAGATCTTTCTTCTCTCCTCAAATCGAGCTGTTATTCTTATATCTGTGAACTGATCGGCCGCCGATTGTCACATCGTCCGGGCGATCAGACCAACTCCGATCGTCCGGACCTCACCAGGGTATGTCTGCCGATATATTTCTACAGTAACCTATCGTCTGGACGATCTCAACGATAGGCAGCCGTGCATTGTTATGACAATTGTATTGATCTTGCATCATATGGATTTCATGATATGTATTGATTTTGAATTCCGATTATTTATTTATGATTTGATGGATTATCGGAATTGATTTCTGATCGTACGGATTCATTGACTGATCATTGATAATCGTCGAAGCATTGATAATATTGACCATTGATTTATTATGGGGGTTTATGGGGACAAATAGTTATTGTATAGATTCATTGATGATTGATCACAGCATTGATATGTACATTGAAAAAATAAGAAAAAAATAATGATACTGCATGATGGATAGCAGCATGGACATCTACTACTGCTGCTGTTTCTAGACGAAGTTGACTGTTCGTATAGATTTCTTGTCAGAAATGGATTGAAATTTATCGCAATTGCTTTATCCTCGATGATTTCATTATTCAGATCGTATTGATATTGACCGTAAATGATTTAGATTGACGGATATTTGATGATTGCGTTGATTTATCGAATTGCCTGTACCCGCCGCTTGCATTGACTGGTTTTATGACTATTGGATTTTCGTACCGCTTGACTACTGATTGGATTATCCACTGCACTAGAATTGATGTATCAATGATTCATTGATTTCCGCTGCATAGACTCATACCAGTGACTGGATTCAGATTGATAGATTGACATGGCATATTGATAGCATCGGCCCTTGCTTTGATTTCGTTGTAAGTATTAGTTACCTGCTGGGCTTTGTAAGCTCATATATAAGTGGTTAAAAAATTTACCGGTCCCGAGCAAGGCAACTGGAATGGAGTTTCGATCAGGAACGGTCAGTACCGAATCCTTTCGCTACACGGGATCTTGGGGGATTACGTATCAAGGGACAGCGAGCCTTGCATAGTAACGAATGGTGGTTGTGAATGACTGATACGCCGGAGGAAAAGTCCTTCAGGGATGTATATGATGTACATCTTCGGGATCAAACACGACAGCCAGCGGAGCGATTTGATCGACATTTTCTTGATCTCTAGTAAGATACTGAGTCACTGGGAACATCGTTTGTTTGATATTGTGCAGTTGATTCAATTGAATCATCTTTGAGGGGTTAGAGGCCGATGAAACTAAGTGTGAAAGAGTTGCTCAGATCTTCTTGGGTTGTCTTCAAGATGAATCCATGGAAGCACAGCCGGAGATATAGTAGAGCACATCGCCGTCGCCAAATTTTGTATCCGTGACCAGCCATGATTGGGGATCTGATCGATCAAGATTTCAGGACAGGGTTTTGGAATCAAGAAACCGGCGAATCCATAGCCAAAAAAGCTTGGCATTTGAGTGCTCCAGATCGGAAGTTGTCCGGAGTGGAGGCGTGCGGCCAACAAAGAAACTTGAGGAGTTAGAGATGACGAACTTTAGTGAGGTAGAGATGGCGGAGATGTGCGCAGCGGGCTAACGGTCGTTGTACACGATAGACGGAAGCCTGGGCGTGATTTGGCATGCGCGTGATCTCTAAGAACGACCGATCCTCGATACCCATGTGAAAAGCTTCCAGGAAAGAGAGTAGACACAGAGCATAACCGAGAAAGAGAGAATAAAGGAAATGTAATATTATGTTTTTCATATTCATTTACAGCATTTCCCAGTATACATATATTAAGACTTAATAGTTGATGATAAGTACACGTGGAAGCTATCTATTTGGATACATCTAAATTACAGTGAATAATAATATCTCTGTTCTTAAATGGCATTAAATCTCATAGTTTATAGGATTATTATCTTGACATTAAACTTATAATTATTTACCTCTATTATAATGACAGAGAGCATTTTTTGTAAAGAGAATTGTCCAGGAGCATTCGAACGTACAATAGAATAAGTGATTACTAACCTAATGGTTGTGTAGTGCCATACATTTAATAAAAGAATCAAATTTAATTTGATTTCTCAATGAACTTGTAATGCTAACTCCGTAAAAAAAGGATAAAATAATTTTAAAGTTTATAATCATTTGTCAATTTTTATTATTCGCAATGAATAAAGATTGAATTTAGTCCATATAATTTTTATTTTTATATTTAATCAATTATGTAGTAAGTCTATCATCTTTACAAGAGAGGTTGTTACGCCCCTAGTGTTTGCTACTCACTTTGATTTAAAACAAAAAATAAAGTGCAACATGCATAATTATGCACTGCCATATAAATTTACAATTTACTTTATATTCTAATACTACATACAAGAAAAAAAAAAATTTTAAAAAAAATCGCCTACATATATTTAGTATAAACAGAACCAAATCTCTAGGGCTCGGTCAAAACCGGGTCACGGTGGTTCGGTTCGGGACTTACCCGAAATAGACGGCCACACTGTCAACACGACCCGAAACTCGACCCGTTTTTGCAAACGGGGTCGGTTTTCCGAACCCGATATAACCGACCCTTGGGTCCGGGTCAACCGAACCGACCCGATTGGGTATTTGATTAAATTTTTATTTAATTCAATTTATTTTAAATCTAAATCAAATTTAGATAAGATTTACTTCATTTTAATATAAAATAAATCAGATTAATTTAATTTGGGCAACATGTTTTTATAATTTTTGAAAATATCATTTACTTTGTTCATAAAAATCCATTATATACAATTCTCCTAAATAATTAAAAAGAGAATCAAAACCTGGGATTTGGGATTTCGGGTTTCAGGGTCAACCACGAACCCAAAAGTTTTTTAAGTTGGGCTACGGGTCGGGTATTCAACAGATCAAATATTAACATACCCTGCAAATCTCCGTGCTAAATTAGGACGTTTTTTAGCATGAAAGGAACCTGTCAAACAATGTGAGACGTGTAGAATATTTTACTCAAAAACTTAATGTTCAATAAAAATTATTTTTTCTCAACTACCGTATTTTGTTTATTCTTTAGAAGCTTGAAGGGAATTATCTCAATAATAATAAAACTATTTTGTCCAAATCATTTATTTATTATTTTAGATTTTCCACAAACAGAATATAATTCGAGAAACCAGCCTTCATTTTACCAGTGTATATGTTACAAACAAAAAAATCTTCGACACGCGGCATTCAATTTCCGCTAATAAGGCCCGTCTTGTCTTCATCTAGATCCCAATTGAGGGTTTGGTGGTCGCCTCCAGTGCCTTCTAGTCTCCGTCGGCTACATTAAAGGATACATCAACGCTTGGCAAGGATATCGGAACCCAAAACTCCTTCCTTTCACGCTGATTTTCCGTTTGAAGTTCGGAGATGGTAAATCGAAGCAAACGCATCCCTTCTACAGTAGCTTTCGTCTACTCTCCATGGCGTCCTCCCATCTCATCTTCAGTCGATGCCCACTGGATTCGAACAGTGCCAGCGATCATGGTTTCGAGAAGTGAGAAGCTGTTGAGCGAGCTTGGAGATGGTAAAAACTATTTTTTTCGTTGACAACATGCTCGCTTCCTCTCTTCGACTGGCGGCTCCTCGCTTCTCGTGTCTTGCTGAGATCTTCTCATCCCATTCCGCCTCCTGGCCGCCGCGGCCGGCGCCCCAGGGCCCCGAATGTTTGTCTGTTCAGCTCGAGAGCTATCGAATTGGGGCTTCGTCGTTGACTTGCCGTTGCTTCGCTGCAAGATCGCTCTCTCTACTATGTAGTTTAAGAACTGTGATATTGCTCACTTTATGTTTGATGAAATTTTTCTGAGCGAATTTGGGTTGTTTGGCAGGTTTCACATGTGTTGGAGTTGCGAAGGGCCCTATATAGGATTGGCGACAGTAAAGTGCTGTGGTGATCGCGGGGTATGTGATCTTAAGCAGTTCTGCCATGTTTGGAGCTAGAAGCAGGAACGCGAGACGCCATAATTGTCGTTTGGGGGAAGGAGGGGAGCGCCCGGTGGTGGAGGTCTCTGTTCTTGAGCTCTTTTGCTTTGGCCATGGCTCACCTCTGTGGCCGCTTATAGGACCAGTTGCAGGAGAGAGACGAAAGCTCTTGTTTACAAATCGACATGAGGCGGTATGAACGAATTGAATTTCCTTACATGTTTCCTCTATTTCATCAGTGTTTAATCATCCATTGTAGAAATTTGTAGGGTTCTATATGAATTATTTATAGCCTATCTGTCTGTTAATTGTACTATGATTCTTGATTAATCATTACAACTGGAACTGTGAGTTTTTTGCAATTTACAGTTCATTTAATTGAGCTCGATACTAAACAGAGAATTCAAATCTTACCCTTGTTGTGTAGTAACTAGGTTAAAAGAGCAAATTAGAAATAACAACTAATTAAGAAAGAGTTGAACACTTTACGGGGGGGGGGGTACCATTACACTAAAATTGGTTTTGATAGTATTAAATTCTTTTGTTTTGCTTAATGGTTTACTTCCATTAAAGACGATGGAATCCAAAAATTGGAGGAGGTTTTGGATAATTTAAGTTTTAGAATGACCCTTTATTATTTTTTTTGGATCAATCCAGCATTCATGAGAGTGCAGGCCAAAGGTGTTGTGTAGTGGTTTAATTTTCCATGGTTTTTAAGAGTTTAGGTGTTGAATTTTGACTTGAAGAAACTGTGAGAAATCAGTATGAGAGTTTCCATTTAGTTTTGTATTTCGATTTGAACTCACTTGATAAGCATTTTTATTTCATACCTTCAATATTATTTTGTAAAATTTTATCTCATATCAAGTGATTGAAAGTTACAACCAAAAATAGACAATTCAAATTACAAGGAACAATCAAACACAAGAAATTACAGTGGGATAAAAATAAACAGAAGTGGGTTTTAGAAACTTGTTGTAATGGGGGTATGATATTCTTGATTAAAGTATTTTTTCTTTTTTTTTTAAGAAAATATCAGAATGGTCCACCTATTATTTATAGGGAGGCTTTTTTTAATCTCAGACTATAATTACTAATATAAAACATCTTATTATACCTTACACTCTTAAAATAGTTGTCATAATAGTCCCACAACAAAATTCTATTTTATGGGGGGCTATTTTATCCAGACTATATATAAGTTTGAATTTAATCCTTACAAATATATCCTTAAAATAGTGAGCCAAAATAAATTGAAGTCAAAAAGTAGATGGAAATTGAAGATAAAGTTATTGCATACAGTTAAAAATGAGGTATTTTTAAGAATTACATTTCTTTTCTTAAAAATTCTTAACAAAATCTAATTTCCTCTTTACCTTGTTTCGATGGTTAATAGTAACTGACTTCACATACCAAAGGATTGGATTTGGAATCGAGCAGTTGTAGAAACAAGATAATTTATTATAATAAATAATTTATTTGTATTTTTATCTTTATTTCATTGTAAAGAAAATAATTGAGTTATTTTTTTTATATATTAAATTTTTTATTTTGTTTAGTATCAATTTTATTGGATATTGCGAGTATGAAGACAGTTTATTAGTCTATGCATCAACCATATATCTTTTAACTATTAAAGTTATAACTAAATTCAATACTCTTTATGTGTCTAATAGATACCCTTTAGTGCGAAACACTTTTCTTAGTGTGGATTTGGTTTGTATTTGCTGAAGGTGGATGGTTGTGAGTTATTTGGTGGAAATTGGAAGGTGGCGTTACCCCTTCACGCTGAATAACTTGAATGCCGAAGGACTAAAATTTTCAATAGTTTACTTTGCGGTTTTTAACGTTAAGTGTCCACCTTCATTGGGCAACCTTTTTTCAAAAGTAGATGGCAACGTGTTATAGTGGTCTTCTCTGGAATAATATAATAAGTAAATGTCATTTTCAAAGGTATTTATTTTTCTTCAATCTATGACCAAGAATTGTAATGGGATGCAGGTTGTCTGTTTACAATAATGCTTCACACTACCATAAATATTGCATAAAAGCTCAGTAAAGAGGATGGCCTCATGGAGAGATGAGACAAAGTTGTCATTCCTTATCTGGAATTTCAGTAATATAGAAAATTCAATTGTTATCTTCAATTTCTTTATATATCAGAATCATAGCACGCAATCATATACCATGGTAGCATTATGTATATCTTACTCCTACCATTGCTCTATTAAAACAAACTTTTCTATTTTTTTACTGGTTAGTAGCCTAACTTCATTAATTAAGGTTTGGTTTGGACGGCTTTTAGTTGCTTCTAAAGCACTTTCTAGTACAAAAATTTTAATTATTGAATTTAACAAAGCTGCTATTAAGAAATGCAGCAAGAAGTGTCCCAAATGAATCTAAATTGCATTCATGACATTCATGTTGGATGGATGTTCTCTCATCACTGGTGAGATTATTGTGTGAATATTGTGCAATAGACGGGGATTTGTTGCGCGTGGTTCAGTATTTGTTTTTCTCTATTGTACTATAATTGATCTTCTATAAATAATAAATTGATGTAAACCTATAACAGAATAATTAGAGCAGCAATATGTACTCGAATCGATGCTTAAACTCCTTAAGTTCGAGAGAACAAGATAAAAATAGCCCGTGACAATTTTCAAGGACCTTAGAATACTAATATTAAACCATGACGTATGAAATATCCTCATCAAGTGATGAGGGTATTTGATGCTCACTCTATAATTTCTCCTCAATATCAGTTTTCTAATTTGAAAACGATCAAGTCTGACACCTTACTATCCCCTCTAAGAATATGTTTATCCATATTTGATGAGCTTTCTATGTAGAAACTTAGCTAGCATTTAGACAATTGGAATCCTTCAAGTAATTACTCTTGATGCGTAATCTCGATGAATATTGTCTTGTTTACTTTTTGCAGTTTAAAGGCCTGGTCATTTAATGGTCGAAAAGCTAGAGAATGGCTTGATGATTCTTCACAAATTATATGCACAGCAAAGATCCATTGCCATCTTATTAAATAGCTGGATGAGGTTTATGAATGGGCCAATATTTTCTGTGTTATTTTAACTTTTTATACTCTTTGGAGCCCAACATCTTCTGAATGTTTGGTGTAAATTGAGCAAAGTGTGATGCATGCTTTCATGTAGCTTATAATTGACAAACATATTCATCTTGAATTCAATTGAGATTACAGTTTGTACATTAATTGTTATAGAAATAGATAGCCATTTTGATATCATTCAACTGTTTGAATTTTCAAGCTGGACGCTTTGTTTTTTTGAGTGAATTGATCGAGCCTTGAATTTATAAATGTCCAAAAACCCCTGAAAAAGTCGAAAATACATAAAAAATTTAACAGAACTGGATCAGATACATTTTGGTTTGGTTTTCAGCTTAGGTATTATCTGTCAAAATTGATTGTTAAATCAGCATAAGTTTTGCTATCTTCCTCTGTATCTATCTCTTTAAAGGATGATGTTTTTGATAAAATCTGTGAGAGAATGTTTATTTTTTTCCCATGGTTACTTAATGTCATTTCATTTTGTACATAAATGTAGATCTCAAACTGAAAACCAAACCAAAATGTCACGTTCTGTTGTTTTTATTTTTTTTATAGCTTCCTAGAAAGTCTTGCAACCACACCAATTAAATATTGATCTGTGGTTTTGGAGAGCTAAGCTATAAACAAAAGGCGTTGGGTTTCGAGGTCTTGTATATACGATGTGTATGTGAGTCTGCCATAATTTGTCCTAAATCTCATAAAGAAAAAAAAAAATCTCGCAAGCTAGCGTTGCCTGCCGAGAGCAGCGCGCCTTTGAGATTTTAGGAAAGCACCGTGAACATGCTAAGTTATGAAGCCTTGACAATAATTGTTGAGAGCAGTTAAGGGGGATTAAGCTTGATGATCTATAGCTAACGGGCAAAAACTGATAGCCAAAGAGAAGAAACTGTTTGAGTAAATTGAATGCAAAAGCTATGGCTCCGACCTGACACAACAGAGAGAAATGGCATGGAATGAACCTGCTAGCCGATATGCCATTGAAAAAAATCTGGGGTGTTACAAATACGTACCCGAAAATTATGATTCAAAACCGACCCCCCCGCCCCACCGAAATTATCAGTTATGGTCAAACCAAATCCGACAAGGGTCACATTCGGGTTCAATAAATTCGACCCATTTCAAAAATCAGGTCGGTTGACCCTTGACTCGAAATTGACTCGTTTTTTACCCGAAAACCCATTTTGACCCGGCAACCTGAGATTGATGATTTTTGAAACGGAAAAGCTAAGGATGTCTGTGTTATGGACCCGAAAACTAGCATTTTTTATTGGCACACGGGTTCATTCGTTATGTCGAGTTGACCCGAACTCAAGCGGGTCGGATTTGGGTCCGAAAAATTGACCATTGCGCAAAAACGGGTCGGGGTTCAGGTTGACCTGATAGTGTCGGCGTCAGTTTCGGGTGTCGCCCCAAACCCGACTCGTGACCTGAAATTGACACCTTATAAAAAACATGATTGATTTTGATGGCGAAATTTTACATATAATTTGTTTGATGGCAAACATAATTAATATTAATTTAAATTCATAAATACTCGGTGACTGGAGTTAGATATTAGCAATTGTCGATGTAGTTTGGTGACATTATCGATTAGTTATGAATATTGAAAAATATTGGATTAGAAGGATATCCAATTTATGATCAACGTGCATTGGCAAAATGGTGATGATAGTTGTCCTATAGTTAGATGCTGGAAAGCGTTGGAGTTCGGGACAGTATAGATGTGCGAGTGATATTGGTGAATGTGAATATCAGGTGTTGTTGGTTGACAAACTTTTTTTTATACATGTTGTGGGTCAATGGGATCAATGAAAGGTGAATGGAGGGAATAACAGAGTTGTACACTAGTTGGAGAATGTTCGATTGGATGTTAGTAACTTATTTAATCATGGATCTGTGAGATACACAAAGGAGATGGTTGGAGAATCTTAGGAGTTTACATGGAGTGTTCATTGGTTTGCTACAAGAAGGGTTTTCAAAAGTTTTTAGGTCTGGGTTCGGGTTCCAATCCAGAATTAACGCCGATTTCAACTCATCTGGCTCAAACCACACCTTATTAGGTTAAAGCATTATGTCTGAGACTCCAAACACCGACCTGGGCGCTAATCCAAACCAGTTGACTCGTTTGGTGCAATGGGGCGAGCGAGACCAAAGCAATAAGCACGAACGTGATAACTGCGATGGACGAGCTTGATGAGTGACAATTTCAAATGGGGGGAGCAACCTCAGGCATTTGAGCAGCAATAGAAAGTTCATGACTAGTGTCCCTGTGTTAGCACTGCCATATTTCAACCAACCATTTGTAGTAGTAGAAATCGATGCTTTACGGCTATGGTTGGTTACAGTTCTATGCAAGGGAAGGAGGCTCATTGCTTATGTTTAAGCCAAGGGTGACTATAAGGCTAAATTGTAAATCAGTAATATGAAAGGGTACTGCAAGGAGATTAAATTAGATACTTCAGAGTGGCGCCGTTTACTATATTGGGGCGGGCCCTTCATAGTGTAACCGATTAGAGGAGTTTGAAGTTCTTGTTTGGAGCGAGGATGTGACAGACAAGCATAGCATGGTGACTTTCCAATTGTTGGGGTTTGCTTCGTAGGACCCTTATAAGCCCTATGTTAAAAAATAAGTGGTATAGATGCTCTCTCAAGAAATAGTGAAGATCCTAGGTTATGGCTTATTGGTTCCTTGGTGGTGATTTGGGAAAGCAAGATAGCGAGCATTAGAAGAGTAAGTAAAATTAGAGGTGATTTACTACAGTAAAAGGATAGTAATCCTGTTATTCACTGGTGGGTCAGAGTTGCTATAACCAAGGACAATTTGTATCATCAAGGACATCACCACACATCCCTCACTTATTACAAGAGTTTCATGGACAATGCCTATTGGGGGACAATTCGGGAATCCAAAAGAATAACATTGAACGATGAAATGAAACTTACTGGTGGGAATGCAGAAGGATGTGATAAGCATGATGCTATATTTGTGGATGTTATGCAAAGACACAAATCATGCTTGGAATCCGGTGGTCTTTGTAACAGCCCTGTAGCTTTACCAAGTATAGTATTGAAGGATAGATTGATATAACATCATTGAGCGGAATGCCTAAGGTTAGAATGGTATCACTGGTGATTCTAATGGTGGGGACAAATTAGGAGCAAATAATGTTCATTTTCACTCCCCAATGCCACCCATTACACTGGGTGTGTCAATGCATTCCACTTTCATAAGAGGGGGTATATATATGAATGCATACCGAAGTCCATAGTAACTGAGTTTGGGATAAAGTCTTTTTGAGACATTTTTGGTAGGGAGTTTTATTCAAGGTTGTAGGGGAGTTATCCTGAAGTGGAAGTACTGATCTTACATGTTGGCTAATTGAGCTAGTGTAAATAATGTGTTTTTATATGTTCATTTGTTAGTGAAATGTGTTGTTTTATTAGTTGTATTTGTACTTAAAAATATAAGAAATAGCAACATCTTTTAGTATAGCACGCACCGCGACGTCGATTAGTAATATGAGTCATGGCCATCATTGACACCCATACGGAGCATCCCAAATAGGAACATAGTCAGGAGCTCATCTATTATTTTAAGCGTTCGTAGTGTCGCAAGCCCTAACCCAACGTATCCCAGCACCACAACGTCGGAGGAGTTCCAATGCTGCAAATTCCATCTCTACACTGTATAGTGTCGTATGTGCCAAATTCCAGCTCTAGTAATTAAGAGAGTGCCATGTGTACTTCGCAGTACCAAACGTCAGCAGCACCACAATCGCTATACATGTAACTATTTAAGCTAACGATTGATCACGAAGTGATGCGTCGATTCATTTAAAGTAGGTTCATGATCAAGCAGCACCACAACGTTAGAAAACCTTCACGTCGCGACATAAGTTTATTTATGAGTGCCGCGTGCAAGTGGTCTGTGGCGTCGTGACTCCGAATTTATTTCAATGTATTTTTTCTATAATTAGTCTATTTGTCTCGATTCTAATCCCAAAATTTTTAGAATGATGAATTAATAAAATTAATAAGCTCATGTTGATTCTTATAATAATGTGCATCAATAATACTCTATTTCTATTCTTAATTTAATTTAAACAATTCTTACTCCTCATACAAAATCTAAATCAAATACAAATTTTAAAATATAAAAAAAAATTAATGAAATTACATTTATAATAATAATTAAAATTGAATCCATCTATTTAAATTAATTTGAAAATTTTAATTGATACAAAAGATTTTTACATAAACTCTTTTGATCATACCGTATCCAAATCATATTATAAAATACCTCAAAAGATAGCATTTAATAATCAGCCATTGGATCAAAAAATAGTATTAATATCCATTTAGATCCAAGGACAATTAAGGAGAGAATCAAGCTCCAACTTCGGGGACTCCTGCTCACACTCGCCGCGGTCGTGCCCTATCGGCCTACCGCCTTTTCAGCAGCCGAACCTACTTGCCGTACCAGGACGCCGAGAAGCATACGGCTCCCTCTCCGACACTTACGCTAAGCAGTTCGTCTCCGGCCATTCTGATCCTCCTAGCGGCAATACTCCTACGCCAGTCGGTCCTCCTATACGTACACTTGTCGCCAACGGATTGCTTGATCTCCGGCTCAATGTCTCTTCCTCTCTTGCCTCGCTCTCAGGTCCGCCGCGTCCTTCTCGCCGTAGCCACCCAAGTCGCTGCTTCAGAGCTCAGCCTCACATTCGTGCACGCCATCACCTGTACGGTCCAGTAACCTTTATTTTTAATATTTTATGGGTTACATGATATAGAGGCATCTCCACAGAAGTAAATTGAGTGTATGGAGTGTTCTGTCCCGCTCCAACCCGACGCGAAAATTTCTGGTCACATTAATTGCAGAGTTGAACAGTGTTTGAATGTATGGCTCAAATTTAGTTTATTTTATTTTTATGTAAATCCCACCGGTGCCAGTGAACGCTTGCTTGCTATGAGTCGGTTGTTTTGTTTTAATTTTTTTTAAAACCATTGTCCCGTATGTGTGTTAATGAGTGAAAAAAAAAACTGTCTGTGAGATATTATTCTGCTTTTTCCTGTGTTACGCGAACATTTCCTGTCTTTGCTTTCTCCAATTTCTCCAATTTCTTCCAACATTATGGTATCAGAGCCACTACAGGAGATATGCAATTCTTATTAAAACCACTACAGGTGAAAGAAGTAAGGAAGAATGATCAAGGCAAGAGGGAGGTACTCCATCGAGTGGAAGGACCTTCCGACGCATGAGGCTACGTGGAGATATATGAGGCTATGCAAGAGCAATTTCCAGACTTCAACCTTGAGGACAAGGTTGATCTTCTAGAGGGCGGTATTGATAGACCGGCTGAGCCGGTCCAGCCTCACCCCTTGCGGGTCTACAGGAGGAGGAGGGGGAGCAGCCGGCCGAGTGAACCAGGGGAGGGTTCGGCCGAACCCAGGGAGCAAGGGGGAGAGCCACGGTGGGCCCCTTGGCCCACCTATTTGAAATTTCTGATCCAAGGGGGCGGCCAGCTTTTGGGGGAAATTGGAGGGTGGTTGATGGGGGGTAATTTGGGGAAGAGGGGAATGTGAGGTGGTATGAAAAGAGGCATTAGGGCTTATTTTGGGGATATCATGTGAAGAAAGTTCTTTCTCTTTTCCTTCTTGTTTACTCTAGGGTTCTTTTGGGAGATTTGTCCTTCTCGAAGTGACTAGCTTTGTCTTTTGTTTTGTCTTGAAGATTATTGCAAAGCTCTTTTTCCTTCCTCTCTTCCTTCTTGTTTTGTGTTGACTTTGATTTGTTGGAGAAATTCCCCCCTTGAAGGGAGATTAGGGCAAACCCTAATCTTGTGCAACCAAGGCGTATCACATACCTACATTATTCAAAACAGCTAGTTAACAAGAACCAAGATCAGAGGATATGCTGAAGCTGAGGAATGGAATCTCTAGACTACAGAATTGGATAAGAATTGGATGAGAGTTGAATCAAAACACTTGCAATAGTAAATCAAGCCTGTCAATATTATCAAAATACAATAGAATACTTATTATTCTTATAGATGCCATCATCACTATCATTTTGCTTAAAAAAAACAGCTAGAAAATAGAATTATGAAATAAACAACTAAATGTAGACATCATAACTCATAATATTAATTTGCTCATGTTATTGCTCGCGTGTTGTGCTTCCAGTGACCATGCACTTTCTAGATGGAGAAAGCAAAAGACTTTGGTGGGCAGCTGTGGTAAAATTGGAGAGATCAGGAAATGCTAAAGAGGGAGAGTCAGTGGAAATAGAAGGTAAAAAGAAGTTTAAAAGAACCATAAATGTATTTTGTAGCCTTGTAGGCCTACTTCGTTGCTAGGTCCCAAGCCCTGAATGAAAAAAATGAAGGATTACGTTAAATAGTCGACAACCAGCGTAAAACTTATTAAATAATCATGACATGAAATTAACTCCTGATAGGACAATGAAAAAAAAAAGATTCATATAGCCGACCTCACGTAGTGAGATAAAGGCTTCTTGTTGTTGTTATAGGCCTACTTTATTCTTGCCCAGATTCCAGACTATAGCAAAACCACTTTGCCAAGCTGACAATAAATGAAATTATAGGAACATCCTAAGGGAGAGAGCAGCCAAAAAGGAGATCTAGGACTATTTCTTCCATCAGAATCTGGTTCATATTTGAATTAATCTCACCAAAGGGAGATCTAGGACTATTTCCTCAGAGATGCTGTTCGAGGTCTAGGACAATTGAGGTTGACTTATTTCTTAAAATGGTTTTTATTTCTTAAAATGTTTATGGTTCATATTTGAATTGCTCATCCTGTTTTTCCAAACAATATATTGTTTTAGTTTGAGTCAGAAAATGAATCACAGACTTGATGCCATTACGTTGAACATGGGGCTTTTTCTCAAATTTGGAAGGACAACATTATTTGACAATTAATTAGAGAGAATTTCTTGCTTCTTAAATACATTACAGCATATCCCTAAACATAAAGGGATGACTTCAAGCTCACAAAGATGATCCAAGTCCAGATCGATTGTGAATTGGATCAAGGGTAGAAAATATAATAGATAATGAAAAAAATAATTCCTATGAATATGATGTACATTCTCCAAGAATTGGCACTTTTACTTCTTAAAAAGAATAAAAGGATTGATGTTATATATCGTCTACTCTCATTGTTTGCCTGTTGATGAAGGAAAGAGTTTCATGCTTATGCATGATCTGAGCTTTTTTTTTTTTTCAAGGAAAAAGATTGGCAGACATTATTTGTTTGAAAGAAACCAATTAAGATGGTGGTGGATAGATCCTCATGATCTTGTATCATCTCAGAAATGAGAAGATTCACCTTGACCAATTTAAGCTGATAGATAAATTTTCGTGGACTTTTCCTGCTTTTTCTTTGTGAATGACATCTTCATTATTGGTAGAGAGGCCTCATCCTTGCTTACTTTATTGCATTTGATAGAACAGTCTCATATATTTTCAGCCATCATTCAGGATCTTAGATCTCTCACCAAGGCCCCCGACATTTCACTTTAGTTGTCTTGGGCTCTTTCTTTTTGTGGGACTTATATCCGGTGCTTTGTGAGCCTCTTCTGGATATGATTTACCATTTTTTATGGAAGTTTAAGCTTTATCAAGGCCTTCTTTCATTATTATTTCATGTGCTCCCGAAAATGTTTTTTTTGAAATTTCTCTGGTTTAAGATGTCCATTTTTTGCTATGCTTTGTTCATGACATATCTTGGATACCTACTTTCTTACAGCGTTAATCATAAGCCAATTTTTTGAAATGAAATTCCTTGTGAAAGTTAAAAATTTGTGATTTTCTTACGACTAAGGATCATGTTTATGCAGGTATGCAACCTTGTATGGTCAAAGAATGTAAATGAGATTGTGAGCACCCATGGGTATTCCCAGAATCAAATAATAATTTGGGCGGTACCCAACCATGTCAAAGTGCTGAAAATCCAACCGAGAAGCGAATTATTGATGAATCTTAAAAAATTTTTTCTCACTCACATGCATCTCCTTTGCAGGTTGCCACCCTCACCGGCCATACATTTAGAGTGTTATATCTGGCAATATCACCTGATGGACAGGTTAAACTTATTCGCTTCTGTTTTTGGGTGTATGACTACTTGCTTTTGTTATTTTTTTTGTCCTTTCTTGAATGTTTGCTTTTGCAGACAATTGTCACTGGTGCAGGAGATGAGACGCTAAGATTTTGGAATGTGTTTCCATCACCTAAATATCAGGTTTTTGGCGTTCAAACCTTAATGAAATAATTTGTTGTGATGCTAATATTCTAAGCCTTGGTAATCTTAAACAGTTTTAAGCTCCACAAAACCATTATATAGATTTCATTCTATATCATTTGATGACTCGGATTCTATGCTTTTTGTTAGTCAGCTCTTTGTTTGTTTCTATTATGAATTGCTAAATAAGAAAGCCTGCTGTGTAGTAACACTAATTTTGATTGCAGAACACTGAGAGCCAGATTGGCGCCTTCTCTCTTGGTAGAACCCATATTCGGTGACCAATTGGAGTAATCTGAACTATTGAAACTGCTATAAGATGCAGGTTTTACTTTAGTTGGCTGGGTGTTCTAGCACTATTCAGGTCAAGTCTACTGTCATTGATTTTCTGCCTGACCTCCAACTAATGCATTCCCACAGCTAGCCTTATTTATCCCAGATTCCAAGTTTTGCGAAGCATTGCTTAGCTGTCGACAAGTGTAAATATACACTTATGGAACGGTTTGCAGGTAGTTATACTTCTGCGTGATTTAAGAGATTAAATTATATTCTCCCACACTTAGTGTCATAGTCATCACAACGCAGAAATGCAATGTTACTCTCGCAAATCCTTTTGATAATCAATTTTGTTGTTATGTTCATTTGTACATTTATTATGCAATCCATATTTCGCTTGAATGTTGACATAACTACAAGAACGGTTGAGTATTGATACACATATACCAAGAACAATTCCAACCCCTACTCACAAACACGCCCACCCAAAAATACTCGCATACACAAAAAAAAAAGGTCTTTCAACGTGCATGTCATAGTTCTTGTCGTAACTCCTTGAGTAGAAGACTTTGATTTGATAATTACCATGAGAGGACGATAGTACTCACTGTTTGGCTGGTTCATATACCACTTTATGTTAGACAAATAAAAACTAGTTACTGGTACTGTTGAAGCAAACAGAGCTAGAGTCAAATAAGTCCAATATTACATAGTTAAATGAAAGCTACTTTAGTCTTTTGCCGAGTATATATATTAATTGTTATTGAAAAGTCCTGCTAAAACCTCTCCAATGGGGAGAGAATCAATAAAGCATCATCTAAAAGGAATCGCCTCAGTATACTAGCTCATCAGACATTAAACACATGATGCAGAACCTTAGACCTAACATTTACTTATTAGCATCTTACCAAGATAACTAGGTGGTGGGTTGGCACCAGCTGGAGGATAGCCATATGGTGGCGGATACAGCTGCTTATAAACCATCGGCGGCAATCCATGAGCTGGTGGGGGTGGCGGTGGCAGCCCATAACCAGGTTGAGCAGGATAGCCAGCCGTTGATGGCAGAGGCTGATCAATTTGAGACATCTGCTGAACGTGGAACAACCATCGTTGACAGCCCAATCTTTCCATTTCTCGTCCATTTCAATCTTGTGCTGTGTCTTGCACTTATGGAGCAACCAAAACATAAATAAAGTTTGATGAGAGAGTGTGTGTGTGTGAGAGAGAGAGAGAGAGAGAGAGAGAGAGAGGTGAATAGAGGGAGAGAAATGAGGTGAGATAGGAGAGAAAGATTGAGAGAGAGAGAGAGGAGAGCTTGAAAGTGAGGTATGCATATTTTTATTTGATACTATGGTGTGTGTTGTGAAAGAGAGAGAGAGAGAGAGAGAGAGAGAGAGAGAGAGAGAGAGAGAGAGAGCTGAATAGAGGGAGAGAGAAGAGGTGAGACTGTGAGAAAGATTGAGAGAGAGAGAGAGAGAGAGAGAGAGAGAGAAGAGAGAAAGAGAGAGAGAGAGAGGAGAGAGCTTGAAAGGTGAGGTATGCATATTTTTATTTGTACTATTGTGTGTGTGTGTGTGAGAGAGAGAGAGAGAGAGAGATTTGAATCAATTTTAAAGTTGTGTTTTCTTTTGCTTGTCTGTATGTGTACACAGACTCTACAGAATGAGGAAAGAAAAGATGGTTTAGATATCCTTGAAGGCTTAAGAAACTAATTTTGATTGATCGTATGGTATTCTTACGTCCAGTAAGCAAAGTCAGACAGAAAATTAAGTAGTATCTGAGAAGCACCTGGCTTTCTTCAATTCCGGAAATCATGGCTATGCAGGAAAATAAGCATGCTACTTGCTGAAGGCAGGGCATGAATCCCTGAGTGTAGAAACCATAATTAAGGGAGAGAACTCAGATTAGGGTTGTCAAACAAGGAGGAAACAGCAAAGACATACAAAAGATAAGTTTTCACATTGAGTTGCCCGTATATTGAATTCATATTGAAGCAAAAATCGTGTAGAGGCAACAGAGTTGCCAAAGCAGCAAAAGGCCTGTGAGACAAATTTCAATTAATCAGAAGTGACCTTCTTGGCTACCTTACTTATATGTTTAAATTCGGTGGATAATGATTGCAAGCATGAAATATTCATATCAATTCATTGCAAGATCATCCAAATATTACTATTTACATTGCATTTTTTTAAAGTATGGAAGGCCGGCTAAATGCATTGGTCACTCCATATTTCCTATTTTCCAAACTTTTTCACAGGAAAATCTTTGATCTAAACATGTTAGATAATAAATGGTTCAAAGTTTCATGTTTTGCTGCTTATTATGCTACATTGCGAAATGCCGCGCCATTAATAAATTGAAAGGAATATGTGCTCTGTCTACTTATTAGCAAACGATTTGAATCTTGTGTGTAAAATTCTATAAGTAAAAAGAAGTTAAATTCTTAAACATTGAAGCACCTTTTGGTGTGATAGTTAATTAGAATTTTATTAAGAAACTCTGTAGTCAAGCGTGTTCATTTGAGAGAATTTTGGGATGAGTAATTCTGGGAAGTTACAATAATAGGAAAAAGCCGTGAGGCCCTTTAGACCAAAATAGATAATATCTCGATAGTTAAATAATTTCATGATTGATATTGTGCAACAATATAATTAATTTCTAATTTTAGTTTGATCCAACTGAAATGTTCCCGTGCAGATTGCCTAGTATTGAGCATGAAAAGCTTTTAGTGCTAGATATATTGACTTGATAAATAGTTTCCAAGCTCAGTGCACAGACAAAATCTCAAGATTATGTGCTAAGATAATATAAATTAGTTAAAAACAAAATGATTTCTATTCAAAACCATAATCGTAAATTAATCTGACTCATTCAATAAACATATAATGAATTTAGCTTAATAAAATGATTCAGGTTATCTCAGTACAACAACAACAACATCAAGCCTTTGTCTACTACGTGGGGTCCTCTACATGAATCCTTTTTCGTCATTGTGTCCGGTTAAAAGTCAAATTCTCATTTAAATTTAATAAAGAAAAATCATTTCTAATATTTTCTAACCAAGGCTTTTTAGGTCTACCTCTACCTTTCTTAACATAAATCAAATCTAATACCTCAACTTTCTTACCGGGTCACGAAGGCCTTCCGTTAATGTGACCAAACCATCTAAGGTGACTCTCTCTAATCTTATCATCCATTGAGCTAATCCAACCTTTTTCACGTATATGCTCATTTCGTATCCTATCTCTAAAGTTAAGCCACTCATCCACCTAAGCATCCTCATTCTGCAACACTTAACTTAGTATTAAGCTTCTCTTCTAATTGTCAACATTTGGCACCATCTTATAGAATTTCCCTCAGTTACCTCAGTGCAGAGACAAAATCGTTGGCAATTTTCCTCACCACGCTCGCCACTACATGGAATATAACCACCACAGCAATCGTATCTGAAGCAAAAAAAATCATAAAAAAATCTGCAAGGCACAAAAAAAATCTTCAGATAGGAGTGCAGCCTCAGTATGGTTACAATGTGATAATTTCAAATACAGGTGAAATTCTTCTTTAATGTCCACCAACCATCTTTTTTTTTTTTTCTCTCTATTTTTTTTCCAAAGTTGGTCTCGTATATCTATAAATATGGGTTGATATCATTATAATTTTTGAGCTTTAGAATAAATAATTTTTTGAAAATTATTCTTTATGTCTATAAATATAGGTTGATTGCATTATAATTTTGAGCTTTAGAATAAATAATTTTATGAAGAATTTATTCTTATTTACTTGCCGCTTGGTGGCTTCAAGTTGTCTTCTCTTTGATGAGATAAAATTGTTATCTTTATTTTTTTTATGTTACTACAAATTATCTTAAACACCTGCTCTAAATTATTCGCAACTCTTCCTCCATCCATAAGCATCATTTAAGACCAACCTAAATCATGAGGAACAGCTAAGTAATAACAGAATGAGCATGATTTTTTTATGGACAGTCACACTTGATGTCAATTTCAGCTTTTCCCCATTTGAATTTACCATTGACAGTAACTCTGTTTCGGTTGATTGCTTCGTTCTACTATTTCAAAGTTATTTTCTTAGCGAGCAATCCTTCTATGCTTTCTATTAAAACAATCTCTTTGTTACAGCCACTATTACGTTGCACAATGAATATTTTCATTACATACTTCATTGGGTTTTTTGCCTTTCCCTACTTTCTATTGTTTGCTGTTCAGATTTTTGGTGTCGCCATTCCTTTTTTTACCTTTTGCTTCCTCTCTCTATTCATTTTAAATCTGCATTCATATTATTTCTTAGAATTTCTATGATAGAGATCATGATTTTTGTCATCTACTAAGGCTTCGTGTGGGACAGCTTTCTCATTACTTTCTAAGGTAGTTTTTTAGTGTAAATATTTTTGAATTATTTGATTGAGTATATTATATATATAAGAGTTTACTTTTTTTTTTGGTTGGATTTGAAGTAAGAAAATACAAAATAAAATTGCAGTATATTTAAAATAATAATTGATCAATGGTAATGGATGATGAAGATGGTGACAACGAACGGTAGATGCTAGTAGCCAGCAATCTAGGATGTGCGGCTGGCAGCAACGGCGGTCGACAGTGGGTGTGAATGGTGGCAGTGGCCAAAGTTATAGGTGGTGGTGGTGGCAACAAGTTGTGGTAGCGACATTGACAGCGGATAGCACTATCCGATAGTCGACTGGCATAACTTTTGCCTATGTCTTGTCTATTTGAAATTCATTAAAAATAGATGAATTCTAAATACATTCAAAATGAAATAGAGATTGATTTCCAATGCACCTAAAAGACTTTGCATTTGAATTACATCCCATCTAAAACTCAAAACACACACAAGTCAAAAGCTTCATACACACATCTTTTTTTTTTTTTAATAATTATAATCATCACCTTTTTTATTTTTGTGATTTCTAATTGCCATAAATATTAAAATTTTGCATGGATGAGGATAGCCATGCTCTCAACACATGGCAATGAAAAGGGTTACATGTCCATGATGTAGACCCACATTGGGTATTAAAAATTGATCCAAGACTATTGAAATTAAACTACACAAGAAGATATACTGTAGAGGCTGATTTAATAAACCAATGGGGACTAGAAAATCAATACAACTGTTGGCAAATAGTTCAATAGAATCAAATCAAATATTTAGATATTGTTCTCATAGGCCACATCATCACAATCATATTAGACATTTAAGTAAAAAAGTAAAAGAAGATGTTTTCATATCATCAAATTGCTAATTTGGTTCATTACATACTTAGATTTGGCTTGAAAAAGTTTGTCTTGATGAGTCTAACAATAAGAAAGTACAAAAAAAAATGCTTAGGAAATAAGATAAGAATGAATCAATCAAAGTCTGGTTTTTATTAGGAACTTAATGTAAAGAGAATTTTTATAGAATTTTTTCAAAGAAAGTTAAAAAGAAGAGTTCTTTTTTTTTAAAATTTGATTATAACTAGTTGAGCCTAATACTAATGAGCAAATTAAATTAAAAAATTTAGATATAAATGTTTTGTTTTTTGTAGTATAATTAAAAGCAATCACAAATGTATTCCTATGTTGATGTCCAAATTATCATTGAATTTACTAACAATAATGGATGTGAGGCATAACATCTTGATCAAGGCCATCTCTACTAAGTTAATGTGTGCTTTATTTCATGCATGATGAATTATTATATCATTTTTGTTGTGTTTGAGTATTTCATGAATTTTTTATCCTGATTTGTAAAAACTATTACTGTGCATATCATGGAATGAGTGGACTAGTCAGCCTCTCTCTCTCTCTCTCTCTCTCTCTCTCTCTCTCTCTCTCTCTCTCTCTCTCTCTCTCTCTCTCTCTCTCTCTCATGCCCTTTTAACACTAAAGCTTTTTGCATCACTTAATAGAAGCTTTTTGTGCCAATGGTAATAAAAAAATAAGAGCTAGCATCAGTTCTAAAATCTCTACTAAAGATATTTTGTAGTTATTTTTTAATTATTGGGTGTATATAATATGCGACATTACCTTTAGCAGCGATTTAAACCACAACAATATTGCACCGAAGTGCCACATCAGCGTCGTTGTGCTACATGCTGCCCCCTAGAATTTGGTATAGAATCTTCAATATTATGGTGGCATTTTTTAGCACCGCTACTCATCCATATCCAGCGCCGTTGTGTATGCCGACCCAACGCTGTAGTACTCCATGAAGATTTTCATTGTTATTATTATTTTCAAATAAGTTCTTTTTTAATTTTTGGATTGTAATATATTTATAAAAATAGCCAATTAATATGATATTTCATGTCAAGCAATTTAATACAAGAAAAAACAAAATTCACTTGGTCTTGATAATATATTTCCTTCTCTTTCTCATAGATCAAGCATCAACCACCAGAAGAATGTTCATTGCCTTTATGTTAGTAGTTAGTAAACTATTAAGCAATTAGGACTTAAAATTTTACATCTCATATCATAATAAATGAACCTCCTTTTCTAGGGAAAATTATTACGTCCGGTGTCCGGATTCGTCCGGACATCAATCTAGATGCGCCACGTCACCCAGATGCACCCGGGGCCAGTGTATAGGGGTGACGTGGTACGCCTGGATTGGTGTCCAGACGGTCCGGTGAGCGGACGTAATAATTCGCCCTTTTCTAGTCCTACAACTCAAGCAAAGTTATTGTCATTGTTATTACTCGCTCTTGTGATGTTGCTACGTGAAAAGTAATTAATTAGTTGGAGTGACATCAAACTCTCGTATTCAAATTCTTTTTAGGTATTCGGGTCCCTAACTATATTGAACACTTTATTGTTAGCCTCCACATTTCCAACATTTAGTATAAAGCCTTTTTCAATAAGAAGCTTAAAAGCGTGTATCTAAATTAGAAGAAATATAATTAAAATTAAATTAAGCAATTTCACCAAGTGTTTTAAGTAAATTAAACTAATATTACGTATCTCAATTTAGTAAACTTATAGTAAGTTATGCATCCTATTAATTCTTAATAATTACAATCTAGATAGACTATAATAAAAAAAATTTAAAATAAATTAATTATTAATGCATTATGAATAAAAATAACACTAAAATAACTTCATACCATATTTACCCCCCTACAAACCTAGTGTATGAGGATAAGTTTGTTACTTAGCATTATAGTATTTCACGTAGCCCTTTTATGTTATATACAATAAACTTAATTGTAATATTCCTTTTTAGGAAGCACTGAGAATTAAATTTAGGTTTGGCACTACCTTGATCTTCTGGTTGTGATCACTGTCTAACTAGTTGACACCGTTATGCATCATTAGAAGTATATGGGACAGCCTCCATAGTTTTTTACTAGGTATGTTGACCCAACACTCAGACCTTAATCTTGTTCTATAATTTTGCCGCTACCAAGGGATTGAAGAATCCAATGATTTATAGTATCACATAAACAATTTAAATCTTTAATTTGTAGCTTGATGGGAACCATAATTGATTAGAATAAGAACACCAAAGAATCTCTAGTGCACACTTATGATCCATATATAAGATTCTATTTATAAGAAGAATGAGAATTATGCACCACCTAATTTAACATTTATTGCATTTTTAATATTTTACATATTATGTTTATCTTCTTAATCTAAAGATTATGGTTATGCTTTATTTTTTTCCGCCAACCATCATTCATGATGTTTATCTCTTAGTATGTTTATCCTATTTTGTGGATATCTATGTTCTCTATCAATGTGAGCTCAATGAATATTCCTTTTAAGTATTTTTTTTTATCTTATTTCATGACATGGTGATGGCTATGTTGCTATTAGATTTATTTCAATTTAGTTATTGTGTTTTAAGCATAAAGAGAAAGTTTTCATATATAAAACTTTTGATAAACAAGTGGAGCTCTAGTCATCTATTTACCCACATATCCAACCACTCTATTAGCCTTCCATTGGTTGTAGAAGAAATTTTAAATAAGGGAATCCTAAGTGATTTCCATTGTGTAGTATAACATATGATGAAGGAGAAGGAGATAGAGATGATTAGCTATATGAATTAAATTGAGATGAAGATAAGTGAGAAAGAAGTTCTATGCTTATTCCATTTAGCAAATTTTCATCAAGAAGAGGCAAAATTATTGCAACTTTGTTCATTCTCAAGTAGTTGTATATTCTTATAAAATATTGAATTCAATAGAGAATATGCATGAGTGAATGAGTTGGATGTGACTCTTCCACTTGTGACAATAGCCCGAGCTCTAAGAAAGTAGGGATGTGCAGGATGTTGGAATAAGCATGATGAAGGTCAGGTTGGTCGTGGCGTATGTTTAGTGACGACCAATGCAGTAGGTGGCAGCAAGTTGATTGTTGTGCTCAAGTGTTCATGAATAAATGGCCAAAGTGAGCACAACCAGGACATTGTTCGAAGATAAAGAAAAAGATCTTTTACGGTGATTTTAACCATGGCAAAATAAAACTATTTTGTTAAATTAGCAGCGATTTAAATTGCTATTATAGATGAGATATATTAGCAGTTGGAGAGCTGTTATTACAAAATGCTACAATTAGAACTACTTTTAGTAGTGGGTCCTACCAAAAAAAATTTTTTTGCCCACCTTAAAAAAAGAAGCTGGATCCGCCTTCTTATATATGAAATATTTTCGTGATCAATGAGGTCATAGATATTCTTTTAACTAACAGAAAACCCTAAATGCTTAGTAAATTCATTGGGGCCCACTGATCACAATCCACGTGATATTTATGCTCAATCTGATGAGATGCTTGTTGGGGATAGATTGCTAGTTCTTACTTCAAAATAATATATTATGAAAATGCTAAGCTCTTCGGCAAATAAATGAATTTTTTAAATAAATTATTACTAAATAGGGCTTAAGATTTCATTTGGAATAATTTTTTTTTTTACTATTTTATTTTTCAGAACTCAAGCATAATTTTTATTTGGTCATTATTTTTTCACAATTTAAAAAAAAATTGTATTAGAAAACTATTTTTTACAGTAATTTAAAGGATTTATTTTCTCTACGGTAGTTTTATAAAGCATTAAAGACGTTGTTCCAAATGAAGCCTAAGATTTCGTTTATGATACATTTCTTACTATTTTCTAAAACAATTTTCTAGTTAAAAAAAATCTTGAAAATTATTTTAAAAAGCAATAAGAAAGCCGTCTTAAATCAAACAAAGCATAAGACTTTGTTTAAAACATTTTTCTTACTATTTTATTTTCAAACGTCAACCATAATTTCTATTTGTTTATTATTTTTTTACTATTTTAAAAAAAAATTTATACTAAGAAGCTGCTTTCTACAACAGCTTTAAAATGTTGCCTTCACTATAACAGTTTTACGAAGCAATAAAAAGGCCGTCCCAAAGAAAATAAAAAAGTGAGGAAAAAAAAAAGCTTAATTTATTATTAAATAGGATATTACACTAATCTTTATACACACGTCATGTAATGCATCACCATGCTTTGAATTTTGAATGGTTGAGTTTTGAAACATATATATATATGAAATTTGAAGAGGACTTTTGGGACAAATCATATAAATTTGTGGCCTCACAATTTAATTAATTACCGCAGGGAAAATTTGACTTTTTATTTTTTACAATGTAGAACTTTGGTTTAATATTTTAATCATATTTTTTGTTTGACTAAATATTCTTGAAAATGATTTTTAGAATAAAATATTTATAAACATATGATAAGAATTTTTCCTCACCAAATCATATCTCGCTTGAATTATATGGATGAACACCATTTTTTGCTCCTCCCAATATATCACTATCTTTCTTCTTTCTCTTGTGGGGGGATTTTGTAGATCGTAACATTATTTAGAAATTTTGATGACTAGTTGAATATGACTTTGATGTGTATGAGACATAGGAGTCTGAACTTAGAAAATAGAGCAAACTCGGCGTCACTCAAAATCAGGGATAGATCGCTCAAGAGAGAAATTCGAGATAGATGCAAGATTTTTTCTCTTGCCATACCTGCCTATCTATCATTGGTAGCTCAGGAATCCGCTAGACCCGACTTTCTCTTTCAAATGGATTGATTTGTCAGTTTATAAGCTACTAAGCCAGAAACCAATGTTAGTTTTATTGATATAGCTTTTGGCTCATTATTGAAATATCTGGGCAGCACATTAAGAATGAAGTAGTACGATCGGGGGCGTTGAAAAGAGAGTTTAAGTACAATTATCATTGCTTAGGAGCATTCTCTTTTTTTTTTTAGGTCATTCTTCCACAAAGGTAGCAATCGAATCTCTTTGAAACCCGGAAGCCCTCAGGAACCATTTTCTCTTCTCTCGTTGATCCTTATTCAGATAAGCAACTTTGATCTCTGGTCAATCCTTTTATGTCACTTAGTATATAAGGTAATTATAAGGTTGGATCGACTGGCGCGTGCACGCCAATCCTACCAAGCATTACATCGCCACACCAAGGCGCTTTTGTCCAAGGTAGGAGCATACTAGAGAATGTTTCTCTAGCGCATGAGTGAACACATGAAGTGAATAGAAAATGCAGAGGTGCGTAGCAATAGATCGAATTCTATGTTCAGTTGGATTTGGAGAAAGCATATGTTAGGTTCTAGTGGGACTTCCTATTAATATGGTGTGCTAATCAATAGACTTTTATGTTCCTCAGATATTAAAGGGGATGCCAAATGCAACAAATCCACATATATAGAGCTTCCTTTAAATGTAAAAAAGTGCTAGAAGAAATTGTTAACATTTTTAAAATGATTCTTTAATTATATTAGTTAAGAGTAAGAAAGTTTATGTGATAATGAGTTATTGATGTTATTTTAATTGAAACATGAATGTGATAATTGGTCAAAATAGGTTTGAACTTTGTATGAGTAAGTGGTGGCTTGGTTTGAATAAGTCATTTTTGTTATGACCCTATTTCAATTAGATTCTAACTTTATTTAAATCAAAATTGAACCTTGTTTGAATCGGATTCAAACAATAATTAAATCAAATTAATTTGAACCATATTTTTATCTTTGCCAAACATTATTTGAATATAGTTATAACATGGTTTGAACCTAGCTTTATCATTATTCAAATCCCTTCGACTGTTGCTCGATTCTTCTTTGAACCTTGTTCTAGCACATTTTGATATACTTTCCAACAATGTTCAAAGCAAGTCTGATCTTGGATCAAACTTGATTTGAATCTTGTTCTAACAAGATATTGATTTTTTTCGTACTTATTTTTAAAATATTTTTCTTATGCTGCACATAAATTTTACATTAATTTTCTTAAGTTGTATGATGGAGAATGGAAAGGGTGTAACCTATTAGTTGAACATTTATTAAAAATGAAGCAAATTATTGATGGTTCCAAAAAAATATTATCATGGAAGATATCATAGATCTTGTGATGCCCTAGAATCTAGGGGAATAATTGAAATCCTAAGCCTAAATTACACACTCAACCACCAGTAGATATTACTAGATCTTCTAAAAATCCAAATACTAAAGCAATATGAACATGCTTAATTTTATCAAAAAATAATTACACCAGTCCAATAAACTTTCGATTGTATACACATCAGAATAAATAAAATCTGGATTACAAAAATTAATAACTTGATCACTCAAACTTAGAATATCCTATTTCTATACTTTTTACTCTATCGACCCCTTCCCTTTCCTTGAAATATCAGTAAGAATAGAGTGAGCATAATCAGGTCAATAAACTTTTTCTCCTAACTCATCAAATATATCAAAATCCAAATTAAAATGCTAAATTGCAATATAATAAAAAAATAGTAATGTATAAAGAATAAATGAAGTACTGGTAAAACATGTTTTCATAAGATTTCTATGTATACTTATTTTCAAATGTATCACTTACTTGTAATGCCACTTTCATAGAGATTTTCAGATACAGCACAGAATACTTGCCATTTTCAGAAGTACTAGCACTTAGTGCTTCTTTGTGTGTCATGAATAAATCCCAGAAATTCATTTTCTTCTTATGATAAAGGAAACTAATTTATCATATGGAGTTATATTCAATTTTTTTTACGGTTGAGCTTGTGGCTTTTGAACACCAGCTATTCATTTATATTATTGTTATGGGTACAAATGACGTGCTTTTATTTTTAGTAACATTATCTATCTTCCACAATAAACTATTAAAGTAAAAAAAAGATGGCATGTAGAAAAGCATTTCCAGAGAAAGAGAGAGACAGAGCATAAACCGAGAAAGTAGAGAATAAAGGAAATGTAATATTATGTTTTTCATATTCATTACAGCATTCCTGTATACATATATATAGCACTTAATATTGTGATAAAGTACACGTGGAAGCTATCTATTGGATACATCTAAATAACGGTAGATAATATATCTCTGTTCTTAACATTCCCCCTCAAACTGGGTGTAGGAAGAAATAGTCAGTTTGCTGCAAAGGATTTTGAACCGAGGTGTAGACAATGGTTTAGTAAGGATATCCGCGACTTGATCAACTGTACTTATTGGTAGGAGACGAATAACCTTATTTAGAATATGATCACGTATAAAGCGTTGATCAATCTCAATATACTTGGTGCGAGCGTGGAAGACGGGGTTGTTAGCGAGAGCAATTGTGGACGTATTGTCACAGAATACGTCCACTGGTTCCGATTGAATGACCCGAAACTCAGCCAGCAAGCGTTTAATCCAGATGGTGTCAGCTGTAGCGGAAGCTAAGGCTCGGTATTCCGATTCGGTGGACGACCGGGATACCGTATTTTGTTTCTTGACAGTTCAGGAGACCAATGTATCGCCAAGGAAAGTGCAAAAGCCGGACGTAGATCTGCGGGTTGCCGGATCTGAAGCCCAGTCAGCATCCGAGTATGTACGAAGGATAAGAGTGGATTTAGTAATTGGCAGCCCGAAGTCCAGTGATCCCTGAATATATCGGAGTAGTTTCTTGAGCATGACCGTGTGTGTGATGCCCCAAGATCTAACTTGGAAAGAATGTCAATCAATTTCACAACAATTTACCAGAGTTATCTATAAACCTTCAGTAAGCAATCTATCGCACATCTATAAAATTTAAACATCAATATACAAGTCGATTCACATCTCAAAACATCATATACAATACTCAGGAACTAAACTATCAATACAAGTAGAGAAATCTATCCTGTCCTGAGTACAAAAGAATCATCTATCGATCAAAAGAACTAAAACCTGAAGATCTGGATCAATTCCTATCTCCTGCTCCCGAGCCCTGACCTGAAAATATCAACCACATATAATGAGCTTTACAAAGCCCAGCAGGTCACCTAATACCTATAACTGAAATCAAAGCACGGCTATGCTATCAATATGCATGTCAGTCAATCACAATCAATCAATCTATATCAGTCAATGGTCAATGAGTCTATGCAATCCGGAAATCAAATCAGTAATCGATGCAATCCGAAAATCAATAGTCAATAAAACCAGTCAATGCAGCGGTAGGCAATTCAATCATTTCAATTTAATCAATCGATCAGTATCCGTCAAATCAATACGATCTATTTAATGAAATCAATCGAGGAAAGCAATACGATAAATTTCAATCCATTCTGACAAGAAATCTATACAACAGTCAATACGGTGTAGAACAGTAGGCAGTAGCGAGTCTATAAAATCTATAGGCAGCAATATCAATGAATCTATACGATGTCCATGTCCATGCTATCAATACAGTATCTATATCTATCAATGTCTATATCAATGCTCAGTAGTATCAATGTTCAGTAGTCAATCGATGAAATCAGTGAAATCGTACGATACAGTAAACTCGATCAAATCCGTAAAATCCGTAAATCAATACATTAAACATGCAATCAATACGATAATACTGAACAATGTATAATCAATGGTCATGTTGCTGTTGTAGATTTCATATTGCTGTTGTAGATATCAATACATTGGTTCTATGAAAAGAGTCGTCACTCTATTGCCCGTCGGCCGCCCGTCGGCATATAATCTCCTTATGACTCCCATCGTTATATCCATGATCCATGATCTATGATTTAAAGGAAAGCCCGTCGGCCCACCATCCTGTACAGGTATCATCTCCAACCAATGTTCAACCAGGTTATACGTGTTTCAGTATCAATAAGCAATCAATAATCAATATTAGAACAATCATATCAATAATCATATTCATATCGATTCAATCTAACAATTTCAGTCAAATCAGGAATCATACAAAAATCGGGCAGAGTAACGGCAGTCGGTCAAATTTACACAAAAATCCTGCAAAAAGACACGATTTCCAAATTCTACCAAATTACAATAGAATATCTATAACATCAATGCAAGACTATTATTCTATAGAAACCAAGTCCGAAAACATCCTGATAATTTTCTATTCAATTAAAATCGCGTAGAACCAATTCCGACCGGAAGAAAATTCGTAGAATACAGTCAAATCGTGTAGAATAATCATATCTATAACATATCAGAAGTTGTGCGGTGAAAGTCGGGTCAATCTCAAATCGGGTCAATTATTCGACTACAAAAATATAAATCCGGACATATCTCGATAAAAATACAACATCTTTGAAAACAGAAACAGGATTCGGAGTCCTTACCACGAGATCTTCACTTTTCCCAACAGCAGCGTCGGACGAAAAGTGCTCCGCGGTCTCCGAAAACCAGCTTTTCTCTTTTTCCTTTTCTCTTTCTCTCTCTTCAGATATTTCTCTCTCTTCAAAATATCTCATTTCTATATATATCCAGACTGATCGTCCTGGACGATCGAGCTTCGTCCCAGACGATCCATGAAGAGAAGAATTTCGTCCAGACGAAAAATTACATATCGTCCCTGGCGAAGGGTTCACTGACTTATTTTCGTCCAGACGATCCTGATTTCGTCCAGACGAACCAGACAGCCAAACAGGATTTTTCTACACAACCTGTACCGATCGTCCCGGACGATTCAACTTCGTCCTGGACGATTCTGGGAGGAAAATCCAATTCAGAGAGGAACAGTAAGGGAACGAGATATTACAATCTCCCCACCTTAGAAAAATGTCGTCCCGACATTTCCCTAAAGGTACGAAGCAAAACACGAAGCAAACCAAATCGATCGAAATCCAAATCCAAAACAAAACTCGTCGAAATCTATACAGAACACACAATGCAATCAATCAAATGTCAATATGCAATGTTCATATGTCAATATCAATCGGTTAGTCAAATCAATCTTACCAGTAGAACCTTCTGGTCGTTGCTGATCCTCACGATGCTGTAAACTCTGTAGACTGTAGATGCGTGGCACCACTGGAGGAAGTGTAGGAGGTCGTGGTGCAACTGTCTCCCTCTGATCCCTGACAGCTCTATCATCCATCCTGTTTGCTGATCTCTCACTGTAGGCCCTCGAGCCAACAGTCCTCTGCTGTCCTGTACCCGTGCCAGAATCAGTCCTTCCACCCAGTCCTTTTTGAGGACAATCTACTGCTCTGTGCCCTTGCTGTCCACAGTAAAAACACTGTCCCGTCAATAGGTAGCACCGACCCGCATGTCGTTTACCACAGTGACTGCACTCACCAGAACCACCAGACGATACTACCGATGCAGACCGGGATGCAGATCCCGATGCAGATCCCTTCGAACCCTCATACCTGCTTCTCTTCTCTCTATCTCTGTATCTATAAGAATCATCTCGTCGTACCTCATCTCTCCTCCTTCTGGTATCCTCGTACCTCGGTACCGGTGTTGCCAAATCAATCTCTATCAATCGAGCTCGCTCCACTAGCTCAGAAAACTCATGGATCCGGAAAGGTACTAGTGGTTGCCTCAGCTCTCTGTTCAATCCGTGCAGAAATCTATAACACTTATCTTCAGGAGTAGGAATCAAGTGAGCAGCGTACCTCGCAAGTGCAGTAAACTCGGCCTCGTACTGCATTACTGACTTGCGGCCTTGCTCCAATCTCATGAAAGCTTCCTGCATCTGTCGCTGAGCTGACGGTGGTACAAACCACATCCTGAACACTGCAGTGAACTCATCCCAGGTGATCTCAGCATTGGTTTTCCCCTGGAATTTCTCTCTCTGCTGTCCAATCCACCATCTCTCCGCTTCTCCTTCAAATAGGAACACAGCTAATGGTACCTTTCTATTTCCCGGACACTGCATGCTGTCAAAAATCTTTTCTACTCTCAGGATCCAATCCTCAGCAGCCTGTGGTCCTACAGCTCCTTTAAACAACGGAGGCTTCAGCTTGTGGAACATCTGCAAATGTCTGTCTACCTCTTCTTCCTTGCTTCCACTCATCTTGCTCTGGGCATCCCCCATAACATGTGCAATCGCAGTAGCCAACTGCATCATACTCTCTGAAGGCATTGGAGCTGCGCTGTGTTGCTCATTTGGTACACTGGATTCTGCTGGAGGATCCATATCTTTTTCACCTGCACAATTCAAAACAAATGATACACACATGCAACGATGTATGCCAATGAAGCTCTTAAAGCTACCCAATCTACCCAACTCTCAATCCAAACCTACAACTCTGGTAACAATCCATTCTTCCAATAACACTGCTCTGATACCAAACTGTGATGCCCCAAGATCTAACTTGGAAAGAATGTCAATCAATTTCACAACAATTTACCAGAGTTATCTATAAACCTTCAGTAAGCAATCTATCACACATCTATAAAATTTAAACATCAATATACAAGTCGATTCACATCTCAAAACATCATATACAATACTCAGGAACTAAACTATCAATACAAGTAGAGAAATCTATCCTGTCCTGAGTACAAAAGAATCATCTATCGATCAAAAGAACTAAAACCTGAAGATCTGGATCAATTCCTATCTCCTGCTCCCGAGCCCTGACCTGAAAATATCAACCACATATAATGAGCTTTACAAAGCCCAGCAGGTCACCTAATACCTATAACTGAAATCAAAGCACGGCTATGCTATCAATATGCATGTCAGTCAATCACAATCAATCAATCTATATCAGTCAATGGTCAATGAGTCTATGCAATCCGGAAATCAAATCAGTAATCGATGCAATCCGAAAATCAATAGTCAATAAAACCAGTCAATGCAGCGGTAGGCAATTCAATCATTTCAATTTAATCAATCGATCAGTATCCGTCAAATCAATACGATCTATTTAATGAAATCAATCGAGGAAAGCAATACGATAAATTTCAATCCATTCTGACAAGAAATCTATACAACAGTCAATACGGTGTAGAACAGTAGGCAGTAGCGAGTCTATAAAATCTATAGGCAGCAATATCAATGAATCTATACGATGTCCATGTCCATGCTATCAATACAGTATCTATATCTATCAATGTCTATATCAATGCTCAGTAGTATCAATGTTCAGTAGTCAATCGATGAAATCAGTGAAATCGTACGATACAGTAAACTCGATCAAATCCGTAAAATCCGTAAATCAATACATTAAACATGCAATCAATACGATAATACTGAACAATGTATAATCAATGGTCATGTTGCTGTTGTAGATTTCATATTGCTGTTGTAGATATCAATACATTGGTTCTATGAAAAGAGTCGTCACTCTATTGCCCGTCGGCCGCCCGTCGGCATATAATCTCCTTATGACTCCCATCGTTATATCCATGATCCATGATCTATGATTTAAAGGAAAGCCCGTCGGCCCACCATCCTGTACAGGTATCATCTCCAACCAATGTTCAACCAGGTTATACGTGTTTCAGTATCAATAAGCAATCAATAATCAATATTAGAACAATCATATCAATAATCATATTCATATCGATTCAATCTAACAATTTCAGTCAAATCAGGAATCATACAAAAATCGGGCAGAGTAACGGCAGTCGGTCAAATTTACACAAAAATCCTGCAAAAAGACACGATTTCCAAATTCTACCAAATTACAATAGAATATCTATAACATCAATGCAAGACTATTATTCTATAGAAACCAAGTCCGAAAACATCCTGATAATTTTCTATTCAATTAAAATCGCGTAGAACCAATTCCGACCGGAAGAAAATTCGTAGAATACAGTCAAATCGTGTAGAATAATCATATCTATAACATATCAGAAGTTGTGCGGTGAAAGTCGGGTCAATCTCAAATCGGGTCAATTATTCGACTACAAAAATATAAATCCGGACATATCTCGATAAAAATACAACATCTTTGAAAACAGAAACAGGATTCGGAGTCCTTACCACGAGATCTTCACTTTTCCCAACAGCAGCGTCGGACGAAAAGTGCTCCGCGGTCTCCGAAAACCAGCTTTTCTCTTTTTCCTTTTCTCTTTCTCTCTCTTCAGATATTTCTCTCTCTTCAAAATATCTCATTTCTATATATATCCAGACTGATCGTCCTGGACGATCGAGCTTCGTCCCAGACGATCCATGAAGAGAAGAATTTCGTCCAGACGAAAAATTACATATCGTCCCTGGCGAAGGGTTCACTGACTTATTTTCGTCCAGACGATCCTGATTTCGTCCAGACGAACCAGACAGCCAAACAGGATTTTTCTACACAACCTGTACCGATCGTCCCGGACGATTCAACTTCGTCCTGGACGATTCTGGGAGGAAAATCCAATTCAGAGAGGAACAGTAAGGGAACGAGATATTACAGTGTGTATGGGTTCGGATTGTGCATATGCTGAGAGAGCATGTTGACCGCGTAGGCAATGTCCGGCCTTGTCAATGTGAGGTACTGGAGGCTTCCGATGATCCGTCTGTAGGAGAGTGCATCAAAGATTGGTGGATCATCTGGTTTTAAGGCTGTAATTTTTGTGATAGAAGGATTAGCGACCGGATTACATTTTGGTAACCCGGCCATTTGTAATATAGATTGTGCATATAGACGTTGAGATAGAAAATACTTATCATGTGTGTAATCGATCTTGATGCCGAGAAACTGGTTTGCCGCTTCGAGATGCTTCATCGTGAATTTCTCCTTGAGCTTGGCGACGAGTGCCGTCATGGCTTGGGCATTGTTACCCGTGAGAAGAATGTCATCTACATATACCAGTAGATAAAGGTGCGTGTTGCCGTCGTGAAATAGGAGGAGAGATGGATCTGCCTGACTGTGCGAGAACCCGATTTCACGAAGATAAGAGGTAAAGGTAGTGTACCACTGTCTCGGGGCTTGACGCAAGCCGTAGATTTCTTTTTGTAGGCGACATACGTGCAAAGGATTCGTAGCATCTTCAAATCCCTTGGGCTGCTGCATATAGATTGTTTCGGTGATGTCTCCGTGCAAAAATGCGTTAGCCACATCTAGTTGTTGAATCTGCCAGTTGTGAAAAAGAGCGATGGTAAAGAGAACGCGGATAGTAGGAAGTTTGGCAACAGGACTGAATGTGTCCTGATAGTTAATGCCATACTCCTGCTGATTTCCTTGAGCTACCAATCGCGCTTTAAACCTGGCAACCGAACCATCTGAATTGTATTTTGTGCTATACGTCCACTTGGAGCCAAGAACGGGTGCATTAGTCGGAGGCGGTACTAAAGTCCAAGTGCCCTGTTTTTGAAGAGCAAAAAATTCTTGAGCCATTGCTTGACGCCACTCGAACTGTTTGGAAGCTTCGCTGTACGTGGTCGGATCGCTGGGAGCTTGATTTTGATGAAGTAAGTTAAGACGCTGAACTGGTTTGAGAGAACCAGAATGCGATCTTGTAGTCATCTGGTGTTGTATGTGGTTGGTTACATGTGGTATAGCCGTGGCATGAGATGTAGGGAACGGTGGTATGATCTCCAATTGGTTAGAGGAATTACTGGCACCTTGCGATGCAGATCCAAGATTATGGACCGGCTGGTGACTTTGATGCGAAATGGAGTGAGGTATAAGCAGGGAAGTAGGAGGTTGAGGTCCAGTTGGAGTAGTCTTGGGATTACTGTCATGGTAAGGGAAAAATAATTCATTAAATTGAACATTTCGAGAAACAACAATTTTATTAGTGACCGGATTAAAACATCTGTAGCCTTTTGAAACGTCCGAGTAACCCAGGAAGATGCAGGGCTGAGATGTTGGCATAAGCTTTGTGTGGTGTACCGACGGGATTAGAGGAAAGCATTGACATCCAAACACACGAAGATGTTCATATGATGGTTTAATATTGAACATTCTTGTGAGCGGAGTCAAGTTCTTGGTGGTCATGGACGGCATGCGATTGATTAAGTAAACAGCCGTTTGTGCTGCCTCTAGCCAGAACGTCATTGGAAGAGCAGCCGTCTGAAGAAGGGTTCGGGTAGTAGAGATAATATGCCTGTGCTTTCTTTCCTCAATGCCATTTTGTTGAGGAGTGTAAGCACAGGAGTATTGATGTCGGATCCCTGCACTTTCAGTGAAACCGTGAAAAGTATTGTTCACAAACTCATCACCACCATCAGTACGAATAGTTTTGAGTTTGAGTGAAGTTTGACGTTCAATGAATTTAGTGAAAGAAATAAACGTGTTAGTAACATCAGATTTATGCATGATAGGAAATAACCAAGTAAAGCGAGAAAAATCATCAACAAAAATGACGTAATATCTAAATCCTTGGTGAGACTGAACCGGAGAGGGACCCCATACGTCAGAGTGGACAAGTTCTAATGGAGAACTCGTTCGACTCACCGAGCGATCAAATACAAGTTTTTGACCTTTACAAGACATACAAGAATTACAAACAAATTTAAGCGGTAAAATGCGTAAAGTAGGATTGTAATTTGAAATGTGTTGCAGGACTTGGTGATGAGGATGTCCAAGTCTGAAATGCCAGTTGACGGTAGATGCACTGGATGCTCTCAAAGCTGTAGCCGGTGGTCTTGACGCAGTAGATGGGATCTTGTAAACACCTTTGCTGCACGGTCCTTCAAGGATAACCTGGTTTGTCTTCCGGTCCTTGAATACAAAACCATTCTCATCAAACGTTATCGAGATAGGATTATCCCGTACTAAATTTGAAATAGAAAGAAGATTGTAGGAGAGGGAAGGGATATGTAAGAGTGTTGAAAGAAATAGCTTACTAGCCGGGGTAGGAAGAATGCCCGAGCCCGCATGAGCAATTGGGACAGACCTTCCATCCCCAAGCGTTACCGTTTCATTTCCATTGTAGGGGTTGTAAAATTCTAGATTTTCGGTGGTATTCGTCATGTGAGAAGATGCCCCGGAATCAAGATACCAGTCAGCTATGGACAAGCCGTCGTTCTGAGCCGCTAGAGCACTGTTGGTCTTGACCGAAGGAATCGTTGGAGAATAATTTGGATTAAGACGATGCCAGCACGCCTCGGCACTGTGACCTTTCTTCTTGCAAATTTGACAGGTAATAGCCGGAGCAACAAAATTTTTTTGAGTTGAGGTATTGTTATTTGTCGGTCGGCCACGTCCACGACCACGGACAGAATACAATGCTGACTGATTGTCCGGTATTTTAGGAAATTTTTGAGCCGCCGTCTTGAGATGGATTTCCTCACTGATGAGGAGGGCATAGAGAGTATCTGTAATACCCCAAGATCCGTGTAGCGAAAGGATTCGTCTGACCGTTCTGATCGAACTCCATTCCAGTTGCCTTGCTCGGACCTGAAATTTTTAAACCACATATAATGAGCTACAATAGCCCAGCAGGTCACCAAAGCCTTACAACTGAAATCAAAGCACGACACTGAAAACAATATGCAGGTTAATCAAATCAAATCAAATCAATCAGTCGAACATAATCAATGAGTCAATGCAATACAGAAATCAATAGTCAATAAAATCAATCAATGCAGCGGCAGGCAAATCAATAAATCAATTCAATCAATCAATATTCGTCAATCAAAACGATACGGTCAAATCAGTACAATCTAATCAATGAAGTCAACCGAGAAAAACGATACGAGACAATGAATCTATAAAACAGTCCATACGGTGTAGAACAATAGCAACAGCGAGTCTATAAAATCTATAGGTAGTAGTACAATGAATCTATACAATGTCCATATCATCAGTAGTATCAATCAATGCAGTCAGTGAAATCGTACGATACAGTAAATCCGATCAAATCCAATAAAGCAGAAATCAATAAATCAATACAGATCAGGAAATCCATGCGATGCAATATCAGATACAATGCAATTTCATACAATGGTCTTACTCGACAAGCACAAACACTAGCTATGATGCTGTTGTAGTTATCAATCGTTCAATATCAATAGTGCTGTTGTAGTGGTCAATCTATATCAATAGTGCTGTTGTAGTTCGTTCAATAATGCTGTTGTAGTGGTCAATCTATATCAATAGTGCTGTTGTAGTTCGTTCAATACACGTTGGTTTCTATAACCAACGTTCAACTAGGTTTCCACTTGTCTTTCAGGATCAATCAATCAATGCAATAATCGATGCAATAAGCAATAATAAAGAAATCTAAAACGATCATATCAATAGTCATGCACATGTCAATTCAATCTATCAATTTCAGTCAAATCAGGAATCATACGAAAATCGGGCAGCGTAACGGCAGTCTATCGAATTTACACAAAAATCCTGCAAAAAGACACGATTTCTAAATTCTACCAAATTACAATAGAATATCTATAACATCAATGCAAGACTTTTATTCTATAGAAACCAAGTCAGAAAACATCCTGATAATTTTCTATTCGATTAAAATCACGTAGAACCAATTCCGACCGGAAGAAAATTCGTAGAATACAGTCAAATCGTGTAGAATAATCATATCTATAACACTCTAAAAGTTGTGCGGTGAAAGTTGTGTCAAATCAAAATCATGTCGAAAAGTCGACTACGAAAATACAAAACAGATCCCAACTCGGTCAAAACACAATATCTTCGAAAACAGAAGTAAGATTCGGAGTCCTTACCACGAGATCTTCACTTTTCCCAACAGCAGCGTCGGACGAAAAGCGCTCCGCGGTCTCCGAAAACCAGCTTTTCTCTTTTTCCTTTTCTCTTTCTCTCTCCTAAGATATTTTCGTTTTTATAAAAATCTTTTCTCTCTCCTCAAAACGAGCTGATTTTCTTATATCTGTGAACTGATCGGCCAGGCCGATATTCACATCGTCCCGGGACGATCAGACCAAATCCTGATCGTCCTGGACCTCACCCAGGGCTATTGTCTGGCCGATAATTTCTACAGTACCTATCGTCCTGGACGATCTCACGATCGGCAGCCCGTGACCATTGTATGACATTGTATGATCTTGCATCATATGGATTTCCTGATATGTATTGATTTATTGATTTCCGATTGATTTATTGATTTGATGGATTTATCGGATTGATTTCTTATCGTACGGATTCATTGACTGATCATTGATAATCGTCGAGCATTGATACTATTGACCATTGATTATTGTTATGGACATAGATATTGTATAGATTCATTGATGATTGATCACTGAGCATTGATATGGACATTGATAGATATAGATACTGCATTGATAGCATGGACATGGACATCGTACTACTGCCTACTGTTCTGCACCGTATTGACTGTCGTATAGATTTCTTGTCGGAATGGATTGAAATTTATCGTATTGCTTTCCTCGATTGATTTCATTGATTAGATCGTATTGATTTGACCGTATTGATTTGATTGACGGATATTGATTGATTGCGTTGATTTATCGAATTGCCTGCCGCTGCATTGACTGGTTTTATTGACTATTGATTTTCGTACCGCATTGACTACTGATTGGATTTCCACTGCATAGAATTGATGATCATTGATTCATTGATTTCCGCTGCATAGACTCATTGACCATTGACTGATTCAGATTGATAGATTGACATGCATATTGATAGCATCGCCTTGCTTTGATTTCAGTTGTAAGGCTTTGGTGACCTGCTGGGCTTTGTAAGCTCATTATATGTGGTTTAAAAATTTCAGGTCCGAGCAAGGCAACTGGAATGGAGTTCGATCAGAACGGTCAGACGAATCCTTTCGCTACACGGATCTTGGGGTATTACAGTATCAAGGGACAGCGAGCCTTGCATAGTACGAATGGTGGTTGTGAATGACTGATACGCCGGAGGAAGTCCATTCAGGATGTATATGATGACATCTTCGGGATCAACCGACGAGCCAGCGGAGGCGATTTGATCGACAATTTTCTTGATCTCAGTAAGATACTGAGTCATGGACATCGTTTGTATTGAGATATTGTGCAGCTCGTGTTTCAATTGAATCACCTTTGAGCGGTTAGAGGCCTGAAACTAAGTGTGAAGAGTTGCTCAGATTTCTTGGGTTGATTCAAGATGAATCACATATGGAAGCACAGCCGGTGATATAGTAGAGCACATCGCCGTCGCCAAATTTTGATCCGTGACCAGCCATGATTGGGGATCTTGATTCGGATCAAGATTTTCAGACAGGGTTTTGGAATCAAGAAACCCGGCGAATCCATTAGCCTGAAAAAGCTTGGCTATTTGAGTGCTCCAGATCGGAAAGTTGTCCGGAGTGAGGGCGTGCGGCACCAAGAACTTGAGGTTAGAGATGACGAACTTTAGTGAGGAGGAGATGGCCGGAGATGGCGCAGCGGCTACGGTCGTTGTACCGATAGACGAGGAAGCCTGGGCGTGATTTGCCATGGCCGTGAATCTCAAGAACGACCGACTCCTGATACCATGTAGAAAAGCATTTCCAGAGAAAGAGAGAGACAGAGCATAAACCGAGAAAGTAGAGAATAAAGGAAATGTAATATTATGTTTTTCATATTCATTACAGCATTCCTGTATACATATATATAGCACTTAATATTGTGATAAAGTACACGTGGAAGCTATCTATTGGATACATCTAAATTACAGTAGATAATATATCTCTGTTCTTAACATGGCATATATCTCATAGTTTATAGGATTATTATCTTGACATTAAACTTATAATTAGTTACCTCTATTATAATGAAAGAGAGCATTTTTTGTAATGAGAATTGTCAAGCATCGAACGTACAATAGAATAAGTGATTACTAACTTAATGGTTGTGTAGTGCCATACATTTAAAAGAATCAATTTAATTTGATTTCTAATGAACTTGTAATGCAACTCCGTAAAAAAGGGATAAAATAGATTTTAAAGTTTATAATCATTTGTCAATTTATTATTCGCAATGAAATATAAGATTGATTTTAGTCATATAATTTTTATTTTTTATATTTAATCAATTATGTAGTAAGTCTATCCATCTTTAAAAGAGAGGTTTGTTACGCCCCAGTGTTTGCTACTCACTTTGATTTAAAAAAAAAAAATAGTGCAACATGCATAATTATGCATGACAATATAAATTAAATTTGACTTTATTTCTAATATCTAAATACAAGAAAAAAAAATTTTTAAAAAAAATCGCCTACATATTTTAGTATAAACAGAACAAATCTCTAGGGCTGTCAAAACCGGGTCACGGGTCGGGTTCGGGTCTAACCCGAAATTGACCCGACACTGTTCAACACGACCCGAACTCGACCCGTTTTTGCAAACGGGTCGGTTTTCCGAACCCGAACCCGACCCGCTTCGGGTCCGGGTCAACCCGAACCCGACCCGATTCGGGTATTTTATTAAATTTTTTTTATTTAATTCAATTTATTTAAATCTAAATCAAATTAAGATAAGATTTACTTCAATTAATTTAAAATAAATCAAGATTAATTTAATTTGGGCAACAATGTTTATAATTTTTTGAAAATATCATTTACTTATTTCATAAAAATCCATTAAAATCCTCCTAAATTAATTAAAAAAGAATCAAACCGGGTTGATTTCGGGTTTCTGGGTCAACCCGAACCCAAAATTTTTAAGTTGGGTTCGGGTCGGGTATTCAGATCAGATCAAATATTAACATCCCTGCAAATCTCCATGCAAATTAGACGATTTTAGCATGAAAGGAACTCTGTCAAACAATGTGAGCGTAGATATTTTACCAAAAACTTAAATGTTCAAATAAAATTATTTTTCTCAAACTCCGTATTTTGTTATTCTTTAGAAAGCTTGTAAGGGAATTAATAAATAATAATAAAATATTTTGTCCAAATCAATTATTATTATTTTAGATTTTCCAGAAAAGAATATCATTCGAGAAGCCAGCCTTCATTTTCCACGTGTATATGTAAAACAAAAAAATCTTCGACACGCGGCAATTCAATTTTCCGCTATATAGGCCGTCTTGTCTTCAATAGATCCCACTAGAGGGTTTGGTGGTCGCCTCCAGTCGCCTTCTCAGTCTCGTCGGCTACATTAAAGATACATCACGCTTTGGCAAGGATTCGGAACCCAAAACTCCTTCCTTTCCACGCTGATTTTCCGTTGAAAGTACGGAGAGGAAAATCTAAGCCAAACGCATCCCTTCTACAAGTAGCTTTCGTCTCACTCTCCTGGCTCCTCCCATCTCATCTTCAGTCGATGCCCACTGGGATTCGAACAGTGCCACGATCATGGTTTCGAGTAAGGAGAAGCTGTGGAGCCGAGCTTGGAGATGGGTAAAAACTATTTTTTTCGTTGCCAACATGCTCGCTTCCCTCTTCTTCGTCTGCGCTCCTCCGCTTCTCGTCGTCTTGCTGGATCTTCTCATCCCTTCCGCCCTCCTGGCCGCCGCGGCCGGCGGCCCAGGGGCCCCGATGTTGTCTGTTCAGCTCAGAAGCTATCGATTTGGGGCTTCGTTCGTTGACTTGCCGTTGCTTTCTGCTGCAAGATCGCTCCTTCTACTATGTATGTTTAGAAGCTGTGATATTGCTCACTTTATGTTTGATGAAATTTTTCTGAGAGAATTTGGGTTGTTTGCAGGTTTCTACATGTGTTGGAGTGCGAAGGGGCCGTATTTAGGATTGGCGACAGTATGTGCTGTGGTGTCGGCGGGGTATGTGATGCTTAAAGCAGTTGCCATGTTTGGAGCTGAAGCAGGAACCGCGAGACGCCATATATTGTCGTTTGGGGAGAAGGAGGGGCGGCCGGTGGTGGAGGCTCTGTTCTTGAGCTCTTTTGCTTTGGCCATGGCTCACCTGGTGGCCGCTTATAGGACCAGTTGCAGGGAGAGACGAAAGCTGCTTGTTTACAAAATCGACATTGAGGCGGTATGAACGAATTGAATTTCCTTCATGTTTCCTCTATTTCATCAGTGTTTAATCATCCATTGTGAAATTGTAGTGGTTCTTATTGACTAATTTATGCCTATCTGTCTGTTAATTGACTATGATTCTGATTAATCATTACACTGGAACTTGAGTTTTTTTCAATTTACCAGTCATTTAAATTGAGCTCGAACTAAACAGAGAAATTCAAATTCTTACCCTTGTATGTTGTAATCTAGTTTAAAGAGCAAATTAGAAATACAACTAATTGAAGAAAGTTGAACACCTTTTACCATTACACTAAAATTGGTTTTGATGTATTAAATTCTTTTGTTTTGCTACTAATGGTTCTACATATTAAAGACGATGGAATCCAAAAATTGAGGAGTTTTTGGATAATTTAAGTTTAGAATGACCCCTTTATGTATTTTTGTTGGATCAGCCACGCATTCATGAGTGCAGGCCAAAGGTGATTGTGGTAGTGGTTATAATTTTCCATGGTTTTAGAGGTTTAGGTTAGATTTTGATTGAAACCTGTTGGAAATCATTATGAAGAGTTTCATTTAGTTTTGTATTTCGATTTGAACTCGACTTTGATAAGCATTTTTATTTCATACCTTCAATATATTTTGTAAAATTTTATCATATCAAAGTGATTGAAAGTACAACCAAAATAGAAATTCAAAATTACAAGAACTATCAAAACACAAGAAATTACAGTGGGATAAAAAATTAAACAGAAAGTGGGTTTTAGAAACTTGATTGTAATGGGGGTATGATATATCATTGATTAAAGTATTTTTTTTTTTTTTTAAGAAAATGATCAGAATGGTCCACCTATTATTTATGGGAGGCTTTTTTAATCTCAGACTATAATTACTATATAAAACATCTTATTTTACCTCTACACTCCTTAAATAGGTGTCATAATAGTCCCACAACAACATTCTATTTATGGGGGGCTATTTTAATCCAGACTATATAATAAGTTTGATTTAATCCTTAAAAATAGTTAATCCTTAAAAATAGGAGCCAAAATAAATTTGAAGTCAAAAGTGATGGAAATTGAAGATAAAGTTAATGCATACAGTTAAAAATGAAGGTATTTTAAGAATATACATTCTTTTCTTAAAATTCTTACAAAATCTAATTTCCTCTTTACCTTGTTTCGATGAGTATAGTAACTGACTTCACATACAATAGGAATGGATTGGAATCGAGCAGGTTGTAGAACAAGATAATTTTTATAATAAATAATTTTATTTGTTATTTTTTATCTTTATTTCATTGTAATGAAAAATATTGAGTGTATTTTTTTTATAATATTAAATTTTTTTATTTTGTTTATATCAATTTTATTGAGATTATTGATGAGTATGAAGCAGTTAGTAGTATGCATCAACATATTCTTTTAACTATTACATGTTATACTAAATACAATACTCTTATGTGTCCTAATAGATACCCTTTAGTGCGACAACATTTTTCTTAGTGTGGATTTGGTTTATTTGGCTGAAGGTGACTGGTTTGTGGTTTTGGTGGAAATTGGGAGGTGGCTTACCCCTTCACGCTTGAATAACTTGTAATGCCGAAGGACTAAAATTTTCAATTAGTTTACTTTGCGGTTTTTAACCGTTAAGTGTCCACATTCATTGGGCAACTTTGTTTCAAAAATAGATGGCAACGTGTTATAGTGGTCTTCTCTTGGACTAAATAATAAGTAAATGTCATTTTCAAAGGTATTTATTTTTCTTCAATCTATGACCAAGAATTGTATGATGCAGGTGTCTGTTTACAATAATGACTTCAACTACCATAAAATTGCATTAAGCTAGTAAAGAGTGATGGCCTTATGGAGAAGGAGACAAAGTTGTCATCCTTATCTGGAATTTCAGGTAATATAGAAAAATTCAATTGTTATCTTCAATTCTTTATATTGCTAATCTATGCACCAATCATATACAAATGGAGCATTATGATATCATTACTCCTTTACCATTGCTCTATTAAACAAACTTTTCTATTTTTTTACTGGTTGAGTAGCCCGAACTTCATTAATTAAGGTTTTGTTTGGGACGGCTTTTATGTTGCTTCTTAAAGCAACTTTCTAGTACAAAAAATTTAATTATTGAATTAAAAAGCTGCTTTAAGAAGCAGCAAGAAAGTCGTCCCAAATGAAGCCTAAATTGCATTCTGACATTCATGTTGGATGGATGTTCTCTCATCACTGTGAGATTATTGTGTGAATATTGTGCAATAGACGGGGTTTTGCGCGTTGGTTCAGTATTTGTTTTCTCTATTGTACTATATTGATCTCTATTAAATAATAAATTGATGTGAAACCTATACAGAATAATATAGAGCACAATATGTACTAGAAATCGATGTCTTACTCCTTAAGATTCGAGAGAACAAGATAAAAATAGCCTGACAAATTTTCCAGACCTTAGAATACTAATATTAACACTGACGGTATGAAAATATCCTCATCAAGTGATGAGTATTTGTGCTCACCTAATAATTTCTCCTCAATATGCAGTTTCTAATTTGAAAACTACAAGTCTGACACCTTCTAATCCCCCTAAGAATATGATTATCCATATTTGATGAGCTTTCTATGTAAAACTGCTAGCATTTAGACAATTTAAACCTTCAAGTATTACTTCTTGATGCGTAATCTTGATGAATATTGTCTTGTTACTTTTTTGCAGTTTAAAGGCCTGGAGTTATGGTCGAAAGAGCTAGAGAATGGCTGAGATTCTTCACAATTATTATGCACAGCAAAGGATCCATTGCCATCTTATATAAATAGTCTGATGAGTTTAATGGCCAATTTTTCTGGATTATTTTACTTTTTACTCTTTGGAGCAACATCTTTCTGAAAGTTTGTGTAAATAGGCAAAGTGATGCATGCTTCATGTAGCTTAAATTGTACATATTCATCTTGAATTCAATTAGATACAGTTGTACAGTAATTGTTATAGAAATAGAAGCCATTTTGATATCATTTCAACTGTTTCAATTTCAAGCTGGACCTTTTGTTTTTTGAGTTGAATTGAATCGAGCTGAATTTATAAATGTCAAACTGAAGTCGAACCATTATAACAGAACTGGATCAGAACATTTTGGTTTGGTTTCAGCTTAGTTTTCATTTCAAAATTGATTGTAATCAGCATAAGGTTTTGCTATCTTCCTCTGTATCTATCTCTTATTGAAGAATGATGTTTTTGATAAAATCTGTGAGAAATGTTTTATTTTTTTCCCATGGTTACTAATGCTCATTTCAATTTGTACATAAATTGTAGATCTCAAAACTGAAACCAAACCAAAATGTTCACTTCTTTGTTTTTATTTTTTTATAGCTTCCTAGAAATCTTGCAACCACACAATTAATATTGATCTGTTGGTTGAGAGCTTAAGCTATAAACTAAGAGGCCTTGGGTTCGAGTCTTGTATATACGATGTGTATGTGAGTCTGCCATAATTGTCCTAAATCTCAAAAAAAAAAAAAAAATCTCGCAAGCTGCGGTTGCCTTGCCGAAGGGCAGCGCGCCTTTGAGATTTTAGAAAGCACCGTGAACATGCTAATGATTATGGGCCATTGAACAATAATTGTGTAGAGCAGTTGAGGGGATTAAGCTTGATGATTATAAGCTAACGGGCAAACAACTGATAGCCAAAGAGAAGAAACTGTTTGAGATAAATTGAATTGCATAAGCCTATGGCTCCGACCTGACGACAACATGAGGAAATTGCATGGAATGAACCTGCTAGCCGATATGCTCCATTGAAAAAATTAGGGGTGTCAAATACGACCCGAAAATTTGATTCAAATCCGACCCGAAAATTTCAGGTTATGGTCAAACCAAATCCGAAACGGGTCACATTCGGGTTCAATAATTCGACCCATTTCAAAAATCAGGTCGGGTTGACCCTTTGACTCGAAATTGACTCGTTTTTTACCCGAAAACCCATTTTTGACCCGGCAACCTGAGATTGACTGATTTTTGAAACGAAAAGCATAGATTCCTGTTTTTGGACCCGAAAACTAGCATTTTTTATTGGCACCGGGTCATTCGTTCATGTCGAGTTGACCCGAACTCAAAGCGGGTCGGATTTGGGTCCGAAAAATTGACCCGTTTGCAAAAACGGGTCGGGTTCAGGTTGACCTGAATAGTGTCGGGTCAGTTTCGGGTTCGACCCGAACCCGACTCGTGACCTGAAATTGACACCCTTAAAAAAACATGATTGATTTTGATGGCAAATTATTAAATATAATTATGTTTTGATGGCAAATAATTAAATATAATTTAAATTCAAAATACTCGGTGACTGGAGTTAGATATTAGCCAATTGCGATGTAGTTTGGACATTATCGATCTAGTATGAATATTGAAAAATATTGGTTAGAGGATATCCAATTTTATGGATCAACGTGCATTGGCAAATGGTGATGATAGTTGTCTATAGTTAGATGCTGGAAAGCGTTGGGAGTTGGACAGTAATAGATGTCGAGTGATATTGGTGAATTGTGAATATCAGGTGATGTTGGTTGACAAACTTTCAATGTTGTGGGTCAATGGGCATCAATGAAAGGTGATGGAGGGAATAAAGAGTTGTACACTAGTGGAGATTTCGAATTGGATGTTAGTAGACTTTATTTAATCATGGATCTTGAGAAACATCAAAGGAGATTGGTTGGCAGATCTTAGGAGTTTGACTTGAGTGTTCATTGGTTTGCTACAAGAAGGGGTTTCAAAATAGTTTTTTTGGTCGGGTTCGGGTCCAATCCAGAATTAACCCGATTTCAACTCATCTGGCTCAAACCCAACCTGATTAGGTAAATGCATTATGTCTAGACCCAAACCCGACCTGGCGCTAATCCAACCAGTTGACTCGTTTGAGTGCAATGGGCGAGCGAGCAAAAGCAATAAGCACGAACGTGATAACTGCGATGGACGAGCTTGATGAAGGACAATTTCAAATGGGGGGAGGCAACCACTCAGGCATTTGAGCAGCTAGAGAAAGTCATGACTAGTGTCCCTGTGTTAGCACTGCCATATTTCAACCAACCATTTGTAGTAGAAATCGATGCATTAGGCTATGGGTTGGGTACAGTTCTCATGCAAGGGAAGAGGCTCATTGCTTATTTTAGCCAAGGGGTGACTATAAGGGCTAAATTGAAATCAGTATATGAAAGGGGACTGCAGGAGATTTAATTAGAAATTCAGAAGTGGCGGCCTTACTTATTGGGGCGGCCCTTCATAGTTAGTACCGATTAGAGGAGTTTGAAGTTCTTGTTGGAGCAGAGGATGATGACAGACAAGCATCAGTGGTGACTTTCCAAGTTGTTGGGGTTTGACTTCGAGACCCTATATAAGCCCATGTTAGAAAATAAAGTGGTAGATGCTCTCTCAAGAAATAGTGAAGATCCCTAGGTTATGGCTCTATTGGTTCCCTTGGTGGTGGATTGGGAGAAGCAAGATAGCGAGCATTATGAAGAGTTAAGTAAAATTAGAGGTGATTTACTACAGAAAATGGATAGTAATCCTGGTTATTCCTTGGTGGGTCAGAAGTTGCTATACCATGGACAATTTGTATCATCAAGGACATCACCACACATCCCTCACTTATTACAAGAGTTTCATGGCATAGCTATTGGGGGACATTCGGGAATCCAAAAGATATAATCGATTGAAAGTGAAACTATACTTGGTGGGAATGCAGAAGGATGTGGAGAAGATGATGATCATTTGTGATGTATGCATAGACACAAATACCATGCTATGGATCCCGGTGGTCTTTTACAGCCTTTAGCTTTACCCAAGAATGTATGGGAAGAGATGACTATGAACTTCATTGAGGGAATGCCTAAGTTAGAAGGATTCACTGTGATTCTAATGGTGGTGGACAAATTGAGCAAATATGTTCATTTCACTCCCCTATGCCACCCATACACTGGGGTGTCAATGGCATCCACTTTCATTAAAGAGGGGGTATATTTGAATGGCATACCGAAGTCCATAGTAACTGATGGGGATAAAGTCTTTTTGAGACATTTTTGGAGGGAGTTATTCAAGGTGTAGGGGATTATCCTGAAGTGGAGTACTGCTTTTACATGTTGGCTAAATGGCTAGTGTAAATAATGTGTTTTATGTGTTCATTTGTTAGTGAAAATGTGTTGTTTTAGTTGTATTTGTACATAAAAATATAAGAAATAGGCAAAATTTTTAAGTATAGCACCGCACCGCGACGTCGATTATAATATTGTCATGGCGCCATCATTGACACCATAGGAGCACCCAAATATGGACATGTCAGAGCTCAATCTTTATTTTACAGCGTCGTAGTGTCGCAAAGCCTAACCAACTATCCCAGCACCACAACGTCGGAGGAGTCAATGCTGCAAATCCTAATCTCTACCTGTATAGTGTCGTAGTGCCAAATTCCAGCTCTAGTAATTAAGAGAGTGCCATGTGGACTTCGCAGTACTCAAACGTCAGCAGCACCACAACGCTACAATTGTAACTATTTAAGCTACGATTGATCAGCGAAGTGATGCGTCGATTCATTAAATAGTAGGTTCATGTCAGCAAGCACCACAACGTAGAAAACCCTTCAGCGTCGCGACATTAGTTTATTTTATGAGTGCCGCGTCGCAAGTGTCTCGAGCGTCGTGACTCCAGAATTTATTTCATGTATTTTTTCTATAAATAGTCTATTTGTCTCGAGCTAATTCCCAAAATTTTGAATTGATGAAATATAAAATTAATAAGCTTCATGTTGATTCTCTTAATAATGTGCATTCAATGGAATACTCTATTTCTATTCTTAATTTAATTAAACATCTTACTCCTTAAATAAAATCCTAAATCAAATCAAATTTTAAAATATAAAATATAAAATTAATAATTACATTTATATAATAATTAAAATGAAATGCCATCTATTTAAATTATATTTGAAAATTTTAAATTGAATACAAAATGATTTTTACATAACTCTTTTGATCATACCTCTCCAAATCCGATAGTTCAAAATACCTCAAAAGATAGCATTTAATATCAGCCATTTGATCAAAAAATAGTATTTAATATCCATTTGATCAAGGACATTAAGGAGAGAATCAAGCCTCCAACTTCGGACTCCTGCTCACACTCGCCGCCGGCCGGCCCTTTCGGCCTACCGCCCTTTCAGCAGCCGACCTACTGCCGTACCAGACGCCGAGAAGCCATACGGCTCCCCTTCCGACACTTACGCAAGCAGTTCGTCTCCGGCCATCTGATCCTTCCTAGCGGCAATACTCCTCGCCGTCGGCCTCCTATACGACCACTTGTCGCCAACCGGATCTGCATGATCTCCGGCTCCATGTCTCTCCTGCTCTTGCCTACGCTACTCAGGTCGCCGCCGTCCTTCTCGCCGTAGCCACCAAGTCGCTGCTTCCAGAGCTCAGCCTCACATTCGTGCACGCCATCACCTGGTACGGTCCAGAACCTTTATGTATTTAATATTTTATGGGTTACATGATATAAGGTCATCTCCAACAGAACGCTAAATGAGTGTATGGAGTCGTTCTGTCGCTCCAACCGAACGCGAAAATTTCTGTCATTTAATTGCAGGTGAACAGTGTTTGAATTAATGCAAAATTAGTTTATTTTATTTTTATTAAATCCAAACGGTGCCAGTGAACCGTTGCTTGCTATGTCGGTTTGTTTTGTTTTAATTTTCTTTAAAAACCATTGTCCCGTATGTGTGTTAATGAGTGAAAAAAAAAACTGTCTGTGAGATATTTTTCTGCTTTTTCTCTGTTACGCGAAACATTTCCTTGTCTTTGCTTTTCTCCAATTTCTCCAATTTCTTCCAACATTATGGTATCAGAGCCACGGTTCGATTGAAGTGGGCGTCGAATTTCTGAAGTGAAGTAAAGTTTTAGAAGATCTTGTGTATTCTTCTAAAAACAAGGTGTGTGATTCTCATTCAAGTATTGTGAGAAATTTTTCATGGCAATAAGCACTTCTTCTCAACCTTTGATTCCCATCTTCAATGGTGAGAAGTATGAGTTTTGGAGTATCAAAATGAAGACCTTGTTTAAGTCACAAGATTTATGGGATCTTGTGGTGAATGGTGTGCAAATTGGAGAAGATGAAGGGAGAAATAATGATAACAAGAAGAAGGATTCAAAGGCTTTGTTTTTCATTCAACAAGCTATGGATGATAGTGTATTTTCAAGAATTTCTATGGCAGAGACATCAAAGGAAGCTTGGGATATTTTGGATAAAGAATTTCAAGGTTCACTAAGAGTAAAGACAGTAAAGTTGCAATCTATGCGACGTGACTTTGAAACTATGAATATGAATGAAGGAGAAGGTGTTCAAACTTATCTCTCTCGGGTATCAACAATTGTGAACAAAATGCGATCATTTGGAGAGCAAATATCTGATGAGAAGGTAGTCTCCAAAGTTCTAAGAAGTCTTCCAACAAATTTTGAGCATGTGGTGGCTGCTATTGAAGAATCCAAAGATCTTGCTGTGTATTCTTTTGATGAAATGATGAGTTCGTTGATGTCTCATGAGGAGAGAATAAACAGAAGAGAATTGAAGACAGTTGAAAAGGCATTTCAAGTGAAGGAAACTTCAACGAGTGGCAACAAAGAAGGAGGTCGTGGTAGAGGAGCAGGAAGTGCTTATAGAGGAAGAGGTGGTCGTGGTGCTTTTCGTGGAAGAGGATCTTATGGAGATAAAAGATCAAGTAGAGGTCAAAAGCAATATTATTATTGTAAGAAGTTTGGCCATATTGAGACAAATTGTTGGAACAAACAAAGGAACCAAGAAGGCAAAGATAAAGTGCAGTGTGAATTTTGCAAGAAGTTTGGACATTCAGAAGATAGATGTTGGTCCAAACAAAAACAAGCCAATGTTGCAGAGAAGACAACAGATCAAAATAATCTGTTTATGACACATTTCCAAGGTGATTGTAGTAATTCAAAAATTTGGTTCCTTGATAGTGGTTGTTCTAATCACATGACTGGAATGAAGACTCTTTTCAAAGAGATTGATATGTCAAAGAAATCAGAAGTCAAATTTGGCGATAATAATGCTGTTCAAGTTGAAGGCAAGGGGAGCATTGCTGTTGAGACAAATGATGGCAAGGTAAAACTATTACATGATGTTTTGTATGTTCCAAAACTTGCACATAATTTGTTAAGCATTGGGCAATTAATTGATTATGGGTATAAAGTTGAATTTGATGAAAAGGCTTGTAAAATTGAAGATAAAAAAAGTAAGCAACAAATTGCAAGAATTCAGATGGCTCCAAATAAAATTTTTCCACTCAATATTTCAACAGTTCAAGATAAAGTTTTGATAGCCAAGAAAATGTCTGATGCAGAATTATGGCATTTTAGATATGGTCATTTATATATGGGTGGTTTGAAATTATTGTATCAAAAGAAGATGGTTTATGGTTTGCCTAAAGTGGACTATGATGGTATTTGTGAAGCATGTATTATGGGAAAGCAAGCTAGAAAGTCTTTTCCATATGAAAAATCATGGAGAGCAAGAAGTTGTTTGGAGTTAATTCATGCAGATTTATGTGGCCCAATGAATACACCATCTCATGGAGGGTGTAAATATTTTCTTTTATTTGTTGATGACTATAGCAGAATGAATTGGGTGTATTTTTTGAAGCATAAATCAAAAGCTTTTGAAAAATTTATGCATTTTAAAGCATTTGTGGAGAATCAAAGTGGCAAAAACATTAAAACTCTACGCACATATAGAGGTGGAGAATTTACATCAATGAGTTTGGCAAATTTTGTGATAAGTATGGAATCTTCAGGCAATTAACTGCTCCAAATACACCACAACAAAATGGGGTCGTGGAAAGAAACAATAGAACAGTTGTAGAAATGGCAAGAAGTATGTTGAAGATGAAGAATTTACCAAATGTTTTTTGGGCTGAAGCTGTTGCAACTGCTATTTATATTTTGAATATTTCTCCAACAAAAGCTGTTCAAAATATTACACCTTATGAAGCATGGAATGATAGAAAGCCAGTTGTCAGTCATTTGAAAATATTTGGAAGTATTGCCTATGCATTGGAGGATGGCCACAATAGAAGCAAGTTGGATAGCAAATCAAGAAAGCTGATATTCATTGGCTACAGCATTCAGTCAAAGGCATACAGATTGTTTGATCCACAATTTGAGAAGATCATTATCAGTAGAGATGTTATTTTTGATGAAGATGGTATGTGGGATTGGAGTGAATCTCTAATTCATGATAAAGGCAAAGCAGTAATTGAATTTGAGGAGAATCATCAAATTGATATCACTAAGAATCAACAAGTTAGTGATGGTTTGTCATCTAATTCATCTCCTTCAAGTCCAAGATCAGTAGATTCAAGCACATCTGAAGAGAGGCAACATAGAAAGATGAGATCTTTGCATGAGTTTTATGATTATACATTTGCCCTTATGGTTACAGAACCATTATGCTATGAAGATGCTTGTGGAAAAGAAGAATGGGAAAATGCTATGAAAGAGGAGATTCAAAGTGTTGAGAAAAATAACACTTGGGAACTTGTTGATGTGCCACAAGGAAAAGATCCAATTGGTGTGAAGTGGATTTACAAAGTGAAGTACAATTCAGATGGAAGCATCAAAAAATACAAAGCAAGGCTCGTTGTCAAAGGGTATGCACAAAAATATGGTATTGATTTCTATGAAACATTTTCTCCTGTTGCTAGATTTGAAACTATTAGACTATTGCTTGCATTAGCTGCACAAATGAAGTGGAATGTTTTTCAATTTGATGTTAAATCTGCATTTTTGAATGGTGATTTGGAAGAAGATATCTATATTGATCAACCACAAGGTTTCATTATTAAAGGCAAAGAGGAGAAAGTTTACAAACTAAAGAAGGCACTTTATGGGCTTAAACAGGCACCAAGGGCATGGTATTGGAGGCTTGATTCATACTTCCAAAAGAAGGGATTTCATAGAAGTGAAAGTGAGCCTACTTTGTATATGTTGGCTAAAAATGGTGATTTGCTTATTGTTTGTGTTTATGTTGATGATATTATCTATTCTGGATCTTCTAATGTGTTGATTGAAAAGTTCAAGGCTGATATGATAAAAGAATTTGATATGACTGATTTGGGGCTGCTACACTATTTTTTGGGCTTACAAATTGTTCAAGCAGATGATGGAATTTTTATATCTCAAAGAAGATATGCATTGGAGTTATTAAAGAAGTATAACATGCTGAATTGCAAGACTTTTTCAACACCCATGAATACAAATGAAAAGTTAGTTCAGAATGATGGTACAACTAAAGCCAATGAAAAAGTATTTAGAGGAATTGTGGGTGGTCTTATGTACTTGACACATAGCAGACCTGATATTATGTACTCAGTCAATGTTATTTCAAGGTTCATGAACAATCCTTCAGTACATCATCTTGGAGCAGCCAAGCGCATTCTTCGCTACATTCGAGAGACAACCAATTATGAGATTTGGTATAAATCAGTTTCTAACTTTCATTTAGTTGGTTTTACTGATAGTGATTGGGCAGGTTCTATAGAAGATAGAAAGAGCACAAGTGGATTCATATTCAATCTTGGGTCTGGAGCAATATCCTGGAGCACAAAGAAGCAAGCAAGTACTGCATTGTCATCTTCAGAAGCTGAATATATTGCAGCTTCATCGGCAGCATGTCAAGCAATTTGGATGAGAAGAATATTAGAAGACTTTCATCAACCTCAATTAAAGGCGACAGACATATTTTGTGATAATAAATCCACAATCTCTATGACAAAGAATCCGGTGTTTCATGGTAGATCGAAGCACATAGAACTCCGACATCATTTTGTAAGAGAAGTTGTGGCTAAAGGAACTATTGCAATCAAGTATTGTTCAACTGATGATCAAGTTGCTGATGGATTCACAAAAGCTCTCAATTTTCAAAAATTTGAGAGATTTAGATCAAATCTTGGTGTAGGAATTTTGCATTAAGGGGTTGTGTTTGAATTAATGCAAAATTAGTTTATTTTATTTTTATTAAATCCAAACGGTGCCAGTGAACCGTTGCTTGCTATGTCGGTTTGTTTTGTTTTAATTTTCTTTAAAAACCATTGTCCCGTATGTGTGTTAATGAGTGAAAAAAAAAACTGTCTGTGAGATATTTTTCTGCTTTTTCTCTGTTACGCGAAACATTTCCTTGTCTTTGCTTTTCTCCAATTTCTCCAATTTCTTCCAACAAACAGTGCGACGCCAATATTGGCGTCGCACTGTTCACTCACGCCATTTTCTGCTCTCAACCGGAAAAACGCGCGAAAGGGAGAACGATCGTTACCTTCCTAGAAACATCTAAAATGGCGTTCGATTGGAGCATCACCACACCATTTTGAAGTTTTGCGTTACTTTGCCGTGAAAAATGAAGTTATCGGTTGGAGATGCCCTAAATATGGAGCTTGTCCAATCAATCATAGTTATTTTGCTTAACATTGCTACTCTCTTAATAGTTATATATTATCCGGGTACTAATGCTATTGATTAATTATCCAAATAATTATAATATATTGAATTATTGAGATTAAATAGTAATGAGAGTAATTTAAAATAATTAATACTCTAATTAATAAAAAAAATTAGTTTAATAATTAGTAAAATAAAAATTATTTTAAATAATCATTAAATTAATCCATATCCTATATGTAATGGACAAAACTAAATATTTGATTTTATGATAAAAATTAGAAAATCTAGTGATCTTAATTATAATAATAATTAACTATTATATTTCTTCCAACAAACAGTGCGACGCCAATATTGGCGTCGCACTGTTCACTCACGCCATTTTCTGCTCTCAACCGGAAAAACGCGCGAAAGGGAGAACGATCGTTACCTTCCTAGAAACATCTAAAATGGCGTTCGATTGGAGCATCACCACACCATTTTGAAGTTTTGCGTTACTTTGCCGTGAAAAATGAAGTTATCGGTTGGAGATGCCCTAAATATGGAGCTTGTCCAATCAATCATAGTTATTTTGCTTAACATTGCTACTCTCTTAATAGTTATATATTATCCGGGTACTAATGCTATTGATTAATTATCCAAATAATTATAATATATTGAATTATTGAGATTAAATAGTAATGAGAGTAATTTAAAATAATTAATACTCTAATTAATAAAAAAAATTAGTTTAATAATTAGTAAAATAAAAATTATTTTAAATAATCATTAAATTAATCCATATCCTATATGTAATCGACAAAACTAAATATTTGATTTTATGATAAAAATTAGAAAATCTAGTGATCTTAATTATAATAATAATTAACTATTATATATATATATATATATATATATATATATATATATATATATATATATATATCTTGAATAATCTAAATTTAATTAGCCTAATTAATTATTCAATGAACTAAGTCATTCTAACTAATTATGTGAAATACATTCATAGACTTTCATAATAAAATACATATATCTTCTTCTTAAAATAGACGATTAGAACTTTTTTATCTTATGGATTGCATAGCCGTAGGTTTATTTCTCTCTAAGGCTTCGTTTGGGAAAGTTTTTTTCCTGCTTCCTAAAGCGACTTTTTAGTAAAAAAAGAAAATTTTTATACTAAAAAGTTGCTTTGAGAAGTAATAAGAAAGCCGTCCCTAACGAAGACTAAGGCTTCATTTGGGACGGCTTTTTTATTGCTTCTGAAAACAGAGTTTTAGTACAAAAATTAAAAAATTTGTACTACACTCCATTTTAAAAAGCAATAAAAAAGCCGTCCCAAACGAAGCCTAAATCGTATGGTTACAGCTTTGTGTATGTTCTATACTAGAAGCTACATATATATTCACTCCCAAAACTAAATGACTTTATCATTTTGTTTATAAAATGAGTCAAATAGTTTATTGCTTGTATTGAAGTTTATTCAGAAAAATATTCAAATTAGTTTTGTTGATTGTTTGATATATTTTATTATAACTTAATCTCCATCATGACTAATAAAAAAGAGACCAACAAATTTTATAAGAGGTAAAACTTTATAGTATTAAACTTTATTGAACCTCTTGAGAAAGTGAACAATTGACCCTTATATATATATATATATATATATATATATATATATATATATATATATATATATATATATATATATATATATATATATGTTAATTAAAAAAAAATAGGATAATAAAACATAAACAAGTCAAACTTATAAAGCACTAATAAATGAAAGTTATTAATGAATTTAAATTAATTAATTTATAATATAATTTAAATAAATTAAAATTAAATAAGCAAAATAAAAATTAATTAAAACTAAAATGGAAGTAAAATATAATTCTAAAATAAAATTAAATAATTAAACTTAGACAACTCTAACATATTAAACAACTCCAAAATATAAATTTGATCAAAAAAATATCAATAACACAAAATTGTTGAAATAAAAAATAGGGTAAAAATTTTTTATAGCGAGACAAATAAATTTTTCTACAGGGTCGATGGATTAAAATCGAACCCATTCGAAACTCTTGTTCTTTTTTTTCTCTCATCTCTTTTTATCCTCTCAATTCCCTAAACCAAGCCTCTGCTGCGGAATTTTAGAAGGGAAAAAGGGATTTATATAATGATTTAGGATATTTTAATATAATGATATAATTCAATCAATTTTTCAGTATAAAAATTCATATAAATTCTTTTGGGAAACAAATTTTTTTTTTTTAAAAAAAAAATCTATAATTAAAATGATTTTATTTAGAAAATACTAATAAAATTGGTTTGCAAAATAGACACCCAACGGTTCCAAAATTTCAATTTGTACTAACATGTATCAATTTCTTAAGGATTTGTACTAGTGCTCAAAAATTATGAAAAAAGCATGTAATTAAAATACTATAATATAAATGTTATGGCTAAGACGGTTTTTAATTTGACTTAAAATGACTCCTAAAAAATTTATTAATTGGGTCAAATATATGTTATTACATGTATGATCTCATATGTTCTTCCATTGGTCTGCTTGCGTAGAGTGTAAAGGTTTATGACCATTTTATCCTACGGAATAGTGTGGTCGTACCCTTTGCTTTCTGACTCCGTGCAAGCAGAATACTTTCGGAAACCCACACCTCCACCCAAAGTCCGGCAAATCCAACCTTGCCTTCACTCATAGATGACAACCGTCACTTTCATTCCCTAGATCCCTAATTCCCTTCCCCAGACTCTAGCACAACACTTTGTTCTACCCTTATTGTCCTCCACCGTCGTCTTAGGTAGTCCCATCCACTTGCTCATATCCATCATACACAAAGTCATTCTACTGCCCATCACTCCCACATCCATTTCTAGGTGGACCCTCCACATATATGGAGCAGCAACCTGAGGGTGTTGGATCATCACAACAGATAGTCGCATGCTTATATATACTGAAGGCGACATGTAAGTAATGAATATTTTGTTGATATTCTTATAGTTAGTTTGAAATTTATATTTTTTACAGCTTTCATCCATCAAGATAACCTACACAAAAGATGCAGAACATCATGCGAAGCAAGTAAGATGCTCCATATATTTCCTAAAAGAAAATACCTCAGAAAGTTTGGGACATGTGGTTCCAGGAGTTCGAGGTTAGTAATTAGCACTAACGGTAATCAACTTTCATTCTAATTATTCTAATCCATAATGTTATGTCTAGTAATGTCAAGCATAGAGATTTTTGTTAGTTTCCCAACACAATGTCAAGAAAAGAAAGAATTTTTAGAAGCACGGTTCGACTAGCTAGCATACAAGACATGTTTAAAGATAATTTCGTATGAACATACATATAGTTTATAGAAGCACGGTTCCACTGAGCATAGATGACATTTTTAGAAGCACGGTTCCACTGAGCATAGATGACACATACATATATAGTTTATATGATCTTCAACTTAAATAATCTCGGCGGTAGTGCAAACTTATCATACTATAGATATTGCAGAAGTAAGTGTTTGGAAGAGATCCCACAATCGTGCAGTTGCATACTCACACCAAGAAAACTAACAATGGGTTAATAAACGAGCGAGGAAGGCCTATGCGAGTATTAAAACTCGTAATAATATTAAGAATATTTCAGTGACATTGATACAATTGTTATATATATCTTATATATTTTAGGAGTACTATACATGACTTCGAGAGAGATAAGCTATATATTGATGCATTCTTTGTGGTTGTTGCAGGAGAATTTATATGGATGAGGGCTTTTTTTTTGTTGAGCTATAGGTTTTCGACGGATATGATGTTGAAAATCATTCTTACAGGTGAGGGACAGAATATTTCCTCGATAATTCTGGGGGAATATTTTGTCGGTAATTCTGACGGAATATCCGTCGATAATACTGGCAAAATATTCCATGTAAATCTATTGGTTATGCTAACATTTTTAATAGTTCCAATCGATGAAAATGTTCAAAGTATCCGCCGGAAATTTGTCGGCAACATTTTTGGAAAAAATTTATCCGTAGTAACTTATTTTACGACGTGGATATTAGCGGAGGATTTATGTCCTCCAAAAATTTACATTACTAGCGAAATTTACTTTATCTTACGGATAGATTCACCAAAAATTTATTGGAATCCTGAAGTGTCATGATTAAATATTTTCTTATCACTGAAGAATCAAGCCAAACTAGGCCCTAAATAATGAGTTATTTAATTCATTCAAGGGACATGCAAATTCACCTATTCACTCACCAAGGCTATTCGCTTGAAGAACTCACCATCCAATTCTCCATACTCACCAAAAGAACTCACTTAGGTTATTCTCTGTCAATATGGAACTTGCCTAAATTTTAGGACTAGTAGTTGACCATAAGCTAGAATTGCGCACTAAACAACAAATTATGTCAAATTCAATGTATGTATGCTTTGAGTAATCACATTATATATCCAATTATTCAGCACTACTATTGATTTAATATTGACATTTAGCTTAGGGGATGTTTGATTAGTTATATTTTAAGTATAAAATAAAATAAATGCAGTGCTTTTAAATATTCCATCATTTGGAAGGATGTGTTTTAAATGCATATATTTTGGAAGTAAACTTTTCACGCTTTAGATAATTTTGAGTGAATTTAAAATTCGCCAGTTTTTTTTAACAAATTTCAAATATACAACAAGGATAAAAGTGAAGACGACCACCCGTCACCGCTCACCTACAACCACTGTCACTATCGCTGCCCTTTGTTGGTCATTGCATACCATCACTATCATTGTTTACCCCTTGATGTCACTTGCCGCCTTGCCCATCACTAACCACCGCCACCAACGTCCATCGCCATTATTTCCCATCAACAGCCATCACCGGATGCAATAGACACCGACTACAAAAGGCTTCAACGCTAGCCATAGCTGTCGTTGAGCCGTCAACCATCACTGCCAATGCGCATCATAAAACACCACCTTCTTTGTCAACCACCTCTAATCAACTATTCTTACAAATGCAATGCTATTTTACTTTGCATTCCTTTTAAGCCAAATAAAAAATATTAATAGTGTACTCAAAACAAACAACTCAAAAGTATTTTAAACACACTACTCTTACATTATGCTACTTTTTCTCATCAAATAAAATACCCTTAATTAAGTTTAAGGATTTGTTTGGGATGACAGTAGCTTTTGATAAAAGTTGTTATGAAGTTGTTATGAGAAAAATAACTTCTTTTAAAAACTGTTGAGAAGCATACTTCCTAACGCAAAAAATTTCTTGTAGTAAGAAAGAAAAATCGAGCTCATGTACTTTAAGTCATATACTTCTCTCATATAAACTAAAGTAGACAGTTAATTTTAAAAAAAAATTAGTATCAAGATAAAAATTTAATACTCAAAATTATAGCAATAACATTGTTGTGGACAAGAACATTCATAGCGGGAGAGATATAAAGCTTTGTACAAAAATCAAGCATACAGATAGATGAGAGAGAGAGGTATAGGAGTCATAAGAGACCAAATTTTTTAGTTGAAAAATACTAAAAAGGGAAAAAATTACAGACCCTAGCCCAATTGAAATGGCTTTACTAGTATTTATTATTGATTACAAATGAGGCCCGTCCTTGAGGGGAAAGCCTTGGCTTGGTGTAGAAAATTCAACATATATAGAGCACATTATATGGTGGAAGTTAGAATAATTTAGTGATATGAGAGTTATTCTCATGAGAGTGTAGGCTTGTGTTACTTAAGCAAATTTAGGCCGACCCGTGGCATCCGTCAAGCGTTCTCCCTATCCCATGTAAAGAAAATGAGGCTTCAGACCTTGCATCTTCACAGATTGAGGGATCTTGAAACAGCTACAAACATGATTAGATATGGTCGTAGTCGTTGATTTAATAAGTGTCAGACTTCCAGCGAAAGTCAGAGTCCGACTTTTCCTCATTCAGCCGATAGGACCGTAGTTGGGCGTGATGGTCTGAGGGACAATAGCAAGCGGGCGACAAAGGTCGGAGTGATCGTAGCTGGTCGGGGTTGGAGAACGGAGGGCACATAGTCGACGAGCGATGGGGGTCGGAGGGACCATAGTCAGCGAGCGATGGGGGTCGGAGGGACCATAGTCAGCGAGCGATGGAGGTCAAAGGGACCGTAGTGGACTAATGATGGAGTTTGGAGGGACCATAATAAGCAGGCAATGGAGGTTGAAGGGACCATAGTCGACGGGCGATGGAGGTCGAAGGGATCATAATTGATTGGTGATGGAGGTTGAATGAACCGTAGACGATAAGTAACAGAGGTCATAGGGATCGTAGATGGCGGGCGATGGAGGTCGGAGGGATCATAGATGTCGGGCAAAAGAGGTCAGAGGGATTGTACTCGTCGCGTGAAAAAAGCCGGAGGGATTTTAATCGACGAGCAACAGTGGTTGGAGGGATCGTAGTCATCGGGCAACGGAGGTCGGAGGAATAGTAATTTGCCAACGACGGTGGTCAGAGGATCGTAGTCGACGAGCCATGGTGGTCAGAATAATCGTAGTTATCGGGCGATGGAGGTCGAGGGGACCGTAGTCGGCGGGCGACGGTGGTTAGAGTGAGCATAGTCAATGGGTGAGGTGGTCTGACAGCAGTCGGCTAACAGGAGGTCGTCCTATGGCAGTTTTATGAAGGCTCGAAGGTGATCGGCAGCTTGATGGAGGTCCAGCTACGGTTAGTGGCCATGTGAAGGTATGGCGGCGGTCAGCGGACGGGCGGGGGTCTGGTGGCAGTCAGTAAACTAGCGATAGTTGGAGGTCGGGTGAAGGTCCGGCGACGGTCGGCAGCTTAGTGAAGGTCCGACTACGATTGGTTGTTGAGCAGAGGTTCGACCGTAGTCGGCCGAATGGAGGTTATTCGATGGCTGTCAGAGGATAGGCGGTGTCCCACTGGTGGTCGATGGAAGTTCGCCAGCGGTGGTGCTTGGATAGAACTCTAGGATCCTTGAATCCTTAGAACTCTCTCCCACCTCTAGCCAACGATTCAAACTTACAAAGGTCCAAATTCAAAGTGCTCCATTAGACAGCTCATTTTGATCCCTTCAATCATAGAGTATTTGTCAAGTATTTATATGGATAAATGGTATCAGAATTAAGTGATTTTGGGCTCGTTGGATTCTTGTCGTCAAGCCGCTCAATTTGACTATAAGTGTGTCATATTTAGATATCATTCAATCATCCAATTAATGCTTTGAAGCTTTTAAATACGCTTTAGTCCCTTGATTAGCACCCATTTGGTCTTGGATTGAACCGATTTTGATGTCAGTGGGATTGTCTCTTCAAGATGTTAAATTTGACTATAAGCTTGCTTAAATTGGAGTTTGGATGGTCCCGTATTTAATTTTGAAAATTTTTAATTTGAATGTCTTGAGATTCGTGTTGGATCAAGCTAATTTTTGATGAAGAATAAAACATTTAAACTATTTATCAATTAAATTAATCGACAGAATTTCAAATTTTAAGCTTCCATCTTTTTTTTTTTGGACATTTAGATCATTTAAGGCAAACTCACACACACAACATATACCCTTAGACTCGAACTCTGAATCTCTTAGTTGGAAGCCTAAGCTCGCCAAGAAGAGTTGGGTTAAGCTTCCATCTTAGAATTGATAGTTTGCCCTCGGACCCACCTGATTTATAAGAAGTTGATTTGAATAAGCAAAAACATAGAGAGACCGATAAGATAAACTTTTTCTTCAATCAAAACCTCATACTTCAGCACAGTTTGATCACTAACTTATTAATATTTATCATGCTAGTCTCTTTCCAACAGCCATTGGATCAGTGAAATTTTTATTTCTTGCGGAATAAGATTAACAGGGATACTTTGAATGGTCGCCGGAGAGAAACCGGCGAGCTCTCAGTCCAGTCGAGCACTTTTCAGCCACCGATACCATTTACTTACAGAAGAACCAAGAAAACAGAGAGATCAATTAAGCAATCAATGGAAATAAGCAAACCTCACCTGTGTCTCCTTCTACTCAACTCTCTCGTCTTCGTCCTCCTTTCCGCCGCCGACGATGCCCAACTATCCCACGGGTACAACTGCTCCTCCGATCGCTCCATCTACCCTTGCAAATCCTATGCCTTCTACCTCGCCGGCGCCGACTCCTCCCTCCTCGACCTCGCCTCCATCGGCGACCTATTCGGCGTTAGCCGCCTCATGATTGCCCGCGCCACGAACCTCTCCTACCCCGCTGCAGCACTCAGCTATGGCCAACCCCTTCTCATCCCCCTCCCCTGCTCCTGCATCTCCAACCATTCCTACTCCCCCGTCGATTACCAGATCCGGGCCGGCGACACCTACTACCTCGTTTCCACCTTCGAATTCTCCAATCTCACCTCCTACCCCGCCGTCGAGGTCGCGAATCCCCTCCTCGTGCCGACCAATCTAACCATCGGGGTAATGGTCACTTTTCCAATATTTTGCCAGTGCCCTAAAAACCGATCGCAGTTCATCATAACCTACGTCTTCCAACCCTCCGATTCCTACGCATCCATCGCATCCAGATTCGGATCTGATGTTCAAATCCTAATTGATCTAAACGGCCGTGAAGGATCCGTTCAACCGTACTCAACGATTCTGATACCCGTCTCCCGAATCCCCTCATACTCCATGAGTTCATCAGCGCCGCCGCCGTCCCGAAAACGGCATTTGAATGGGGCGGTGGTGGGATTGTCCATAGCTTTGGGCTTGATGGGATTGTTTTGGGTGGTGCTGCTACTGCAAATCAGCAGGTTGAAAAAGCGATGCGGTTGGACGAGGAAAACCGATAAGGAATTGGGGGAGAACAAGATCGGAGTATCGTCGGAGCAGAAGCCGATAATGGATATTTCTGAATGGCTTGATAGGTATAAGCTGTACAAAATCGAAGAGTTGAAAGAGGCTACTGCGGATTTCGACAGCAATTGCTTGATTCGTGGATCGGTTTACAGAGGTGAGATCGGTAGGGAGGTTTATGCTATCAAGAAGATGAAGTGGAATGCTGCTGACGAGCTCAAGATCTTGCAGAAGGTTAGTTAATTGCATTTCAGTTGTTCCGATTTTTAATCAGTTTTTTTTTTTATAATTAAAATCTATTGTGATTCTTACGTTTGGCGATGATAATATTACTGAATTTCTCAAATTATTTAATAAATTATAGTTGCTGGTTCGGAACTGGTCATTAGATAGGTGAATTAAATTTTGTTTAGGGGTTTGAATTGGGAAGCAGAAATGCTTCAGAAGTGTTTTGCACAAAATTTTTGTAAAATAATTTGTGTTGATGACCTCTAATTGTAGGTTTTAATAGATTTTGATCAATTTGAGTTTAGGAAAGAAAACAATTATATGATGTAAGATTAGAATGTTAGGTGTAAATTTTAGTTTAGAATAAGATTTGATTTTGGTTTTCAAGATTGGTAACTACCAAGGCAAAGTTTAAAACTAATCACAGTTTAAGAACTAATTAGCAAATTAAATGCATTTAAAAATTAATTTAAAAATAATCATATTCGCCTGTTAAACTAACGATCATGTCTGTGTTGACCCATCAACGCCACATAGATGTCAAGCAGATCGAATATCAGTAGCTTAGGTGACAGAAGTAAATCGCTTGACCAACGAGCGACTTAGGCGACTTACTCCTGCCACCTAAGCCACTTGTTTTCGATCTGCTTGGAGTCCAGGTGGCGTTGATGGGTCAATAAATTGACATAATCGCCCATTCAACGAGCGACTATGACTATTTTCAAATTAATTTTTAAACATATTTAATTCGCTAATTAGTTCTTAAATTGTGATAAGTTTAAAAATTTGCCCTAACTACTATATGCAAGATTAATGCATATTAGATTTTCAAGATTGATTAATATCAACTCAAGAATTATAAACATATATTTTTTTAAGAATGGTCCTATGTAACTCAACTTATATTCACGTTTCAACTTTGTTTACTTTCAATCTTTGTTTTTTTTATTGTTTTTAAAAAAGTTTTAGTACTAGAAAATTAATATGAAAAGCAGCAATAAGATTGTTTCAAAATAAATCATTCATCTTTCAAAGCTATCATTGCTAAAAAAAACTTTATGGCAGTTCTGCAAAAGTTTTCCAACCTTAAAAACATTCTCATTTGAGATAAATTTATAAATATAGTAAAAATCGACTAAACAAAGATGTGGATGCTTAATTATAAACATATTTTAAATACCTCTGTCCCTTGAGATTTAATCTCGTTCTTCACTAATTTTTGAATTCTCTTAAACCTTTTCTATCCCAAAATGATGGTATAGGTTTTTTTTAAAAGTGATTAGAGAGAGTCGTAAGGACCCAAAATATATTACCCATCATAGTGATAAATTAAGGCTTTGTTTGGGACGGCTTTCTTCCTGCTTCTTAAAGTGGTTTTTTAGTACAAAAATTAACATTTTTATACTAGAAAGTCGCTTTAAGAAGCAAGAAGAAAGTCGTCCCAAACAAAACCTAAATTTCGATTTCAAAAGCTGAATTTAAAATTAAGAAATGGTCATTTTTAATTTATAAATTTAAAACTGGGTAACACTCATTTTAAATGCTGAAGTAAACTGAAAACGAATAAAATAATTTGGATCATTAATGGTAGATTGGTAGTCATTTTAACAATCATCTCATGATGCAATTAAATAAACTTTCGTGCAGGTCAACCACACAAACCTAGTAAAACTCGAAGGCTTCTGCATCGACCCTGAGCCCGGCAACTGCTGCCTCGTCTACGAATACGTCTCAAACGGCTCCCTCCACTCCTGGCTCCACGGCCTCTCCCGCCGCCCCCACCAGCTCGACTGGCGCAGCCGCCTCCGCATCGCCCTCGACCTCGCCCACGGCCTCCAATACATCCACGAACACACCTTGCCCCGCGTCGTCCACAAAGACATCAAGTCCAGCAACGTTCTCCTCGACTCCCGCCTCCGCGCCAAGATCGCTAATTTCGGCCTCGCGCGCAGCGGCCACAACGCCGTCACGACGCACATCGTCGGCACGCAGGGTTACGTCTCGCCGGAGTATATAACCGACGGGATCGTGTCGACGAAGATGGATGTGTTTGCGTACGGGGTGGTGATGTTGGAGTTGTTGACGGGGAGGGAAGCGGTGACGGAGGAAGGGAGGATGCTTTGGGTGGAGGCGGAGGGATGGGGGAAAGGTGAGAAACTGGAGGAGTGGATGGATGAGGCGCTGGCGGTGGCGGACGAGGAGTGTCCGGTGGAGAGTTTGGTGATGGCTATGAAGATTGCGAAGGCTTGCTTGCAGAGGGAGCCGGGGAAGAGGCCGACGATGGTTGAGGTGGTGTATGCGTTGGCCAAGGCGGATGATATGTCGGCGGATTTTTCCGGTGAGGGGATGAGTGTGGGGGCGAGTGGTAGAGTTGTTGCCAGGTGAAGTTTTGGTGGTTAAGGTAATAATTGAAACGTAGCGCGACCCGTGCGGCAGGAAGGCATGGTTGTAGATTCACGGGTTAGTTATATTGGTTCGAATTTATCTCTCTACAGTAAATGCGCAGCTGCTGTAGCATTGAGAAAGCTGGATGATTCTCTTTGTCCGGTGTCCGAACCTAATAATTTGTCTATGAAGAGAGTGCGCCACACAGGTTACAGTAGATGTGGCTTATAGGAAACGTCTTAGCGGCTAGAGTTAGATTGGAAATAATCAGATATGTTGTTGTTTGGTTTTATTTGAAATGTTTCATAATTTTGTAGAAATAATAGATTTGTAATATTATATATGATGTCTAAGGTTTCGTTTATGATAGCTTTAGATCACTGCTCTTTTTCTTCTAGCTTTCAAAATATTTTTTATTAAAAAATAGCTTTATAAACTAGTAAGAAAACCGTCCCAAATGAAACCTAAAATATGAGATATTTGTGTGTGTTGAGAGAGAGAGAGAGAGGGAGTTTTTGAGATGGATGTGTATGGCTGAGATTGACTTTTATAAGCTGGGATTTTGAAAGACTAGAGCTAGAATGAACTTGCCTCCATGGAAGAATGTGCTAGATCAAGACAATTGATACTTGAGAATAGAGATGACTATACCCTTAAACTCTTAGAATTATCAATGAAGTTCATTGGCGACCTCATCATACAAAAAAGGATGAATCCCTAGCATTTTAAAATTATCCTCTAGGAACACCAATCGACATCCCTTTGATTGTCGGGAAGTTTTAAGATGGGAAACTGCCGCCAATAAGAAAGTCATCCCAAACAAAACCTAAGTCCTTTACACTCATAGGGCATTAAGTCATTTTCCTGAATCTGTTGTGGAAATTGAAAGAACACATCTTAGAAAAGGAAGAAGCACGGAAAGGAGGAAACTTTAATGAACGATAAACTTGGCCAATCTTTAAAATTGCCCACGGTGTTAATATATACAGAGAAGTCACATCAACTATTGAATCATACAATCATTAATAATAATAATAATAATAATATTAATGAACCAAAAATTTTAGCGCGCATAGCAGCTTTATTTTGAAACAACCCGTAGATGAGCTTTCAAAAATGTGACTTTATATTCATGCTATAAACTATTGGATCAGGGAGAAGATCTAAAAGGCGCGACTAGGGTTTCTCTGCTTCCTGTCTGCGCGCTGCTGACTTTCCTTCATCCGCCTCCTTCCTCCGGCGCTGCCGGAGGCCTGCTTTCCTCTTCTCTTTCTTGTGCATGGATCCTTCTCTCCTTCCTTCATATTTTCCCCCGCTTGCCTCGTCTTCTAAGATCGGGGCGCGTTCTACTCCGAAAGATTGGTCTCAAGTTTTCGTGTCTGGCAACTCTACTCCGAATTCCATCAAATTTTCTCATTTTCCGGAGGAGCCCGATGTGATTCCTTTTTCGGGTGACAAGCTTCTTCAAGGTGGGGAGGATTGGAAGCTTTGCTTGGTTGGTTATTCGATAGGGAGACGTCCCTATTATGAAGCGCTTTTGGGAGCCATCAAAAAAACTTGGAGCTTGAAAGGGTCAGTTCAGCTTCTCTCTTTGAGCGATGGCTTTTTTCTCCTGAGATTCTCTTGCAACGAAGATTTCGACATGGTATGGTCGAGAGGTGTATGGCTCCTGTTAGGTAAACCTTTTGTGCTACAGAAATGGCATCCGAAATTTACCCCTAAGAAGGAGGACTTCTCCTCTGTTCCTATCTGGGTGAAAATTCACAACTTGCCGCTTGCTTGCTGGAATTCTGAGGGTATGTCGCGGATTGCGAGCAAAATAGGTATCCCGCTTGCTGCCGACAATCTGACGGAACAAAAGACTCGTCTTACTTTTGCTCGCATCTGTGTTCTTGTTGATCGTAATGCTACATACCCAGAAGAGATCAAGGTGTCGCTGGATGGTGATGTTGTTTGCCTGAAAGTTCAATACGAATGGAGACCATCTCCCTGTGAGCACTGTAAGTCCTTAATGCATTACTCTTCATCTTGTCCCTCTCAGCCCGACAAGGAAACCAATGAAAAAGACAAGACGGCTACAAATTTTCGGGGTAGAAGCAATAGCAGGAATCCTCGTAATCGTTCTTTTTCTAATAGTAACAGAGTTTCTAGGCCCCCTGTTCACTCTGTTGCTAAGCCGATCATCCCAGAACCTGCTGCCGTTACTACTGACATTCATGATCATCCCAGTAATACTCCGGCTGCCTCCATTCAGATTCCTAATGCCCAGGGGATCCCTTTGCTGTATCAGCCTCATGCCCCCTCATCCTCCCCCTCTGGTTTTTCGAAATCCCAAAGAATTCCGATAGTTGAAAATTCAGTGGTGAATGATATTCCCAATCTAAATTCTCCAAACGAGGAAGCTTCTTCTTCCTCTAGCATGCTGTTTGTCAAGCCCTCCTCTCTTCAGCAAGAAATCATTTCTCCCAACAAGTTTGATGCCTTAAACATTGAGGAGGAATCATGTTCTCAATTGGAACCTATTTTGGATTCTATCAGTGATCGACAGAATGAGGACTTTGAGGAGGTTAAGTCTAAAAACAGTAAAGCTACACAGAAAAGTAAAATGCAAAATTCCAGTGCAGTTTCGAAAAAATCTGCTAAGGGGAAGCAGGTCAAAAAACCCCAACTTCTCTCAAATTCATTATGTCTTTTCCACCCATTGCGACGTGGAATATCAGGGGGTTTAATCGCCCTGATAAGGTTCTTTGCTGTAAACGTCTCATTCAGTCTTTTAATCTTGATTTGATTTGCATTTTAGAGAATAGGATCAATGTGGCTTCTTTACTTGATCCTTTCTTTGACTCTTCTCACAGTCTCTTTGCTAATGAAGGTAGCTGTCACAATTTTAATCTCTCCAATTCTGGGAGAATTTGGGTTAAGTGGAATGCCTCCAAGATGAATTTTATGTCTAATATCATCTCTTCTCAAATTATCTCTGGTACTATCTCAGTTGCTAATGTTCCTATCCTTGAGCTATCTGTTATTTATGCTGCTAATAGCAGTCAAGATCGGAAATTATTATGGGCTGATATTGCTAATGCTGCTCCGGATGAGAACTTTCCTTGGGTTGTCATGGGCGACTTTAATTGTTGTAGATATACTTCTGATAAGCTGGGGGGGATTCCTATCTCCCAATCTTCTCTTGCAGATTTCAATAATATGATCTTCTACAATAAGTTAATGGACTTGCCTTCTATTGGCTGCAAATATTCTTGGTTCAACCAACGTCTAGACAACCCTATACACATCAAACTTGATCGAGCGTTAGTGAATGATAGCTGGCTGAAATCTTTCTCTGATTCCTATTGCTCGTATCAAAGTCCTTCCTGCTCTGATCACAGCCCGATCATTCTTCATTCTGGAAGAAATTTTAAGGCCCAGCACAGGTTCTTATTTAAGAATTACTGGACTAGTATTGACAAATATTGGATTCTTCTTCTAGACTTCATCAGCTCTCCCTGTTCAGGGAATCCTCTTATTCATTTCTACAATTTTCTGAAAGTGCTTAAAAGAGGTATTAAAAAAGAAAGCTGGGCTTCTTCCTCCTCTGTTGACTCCCATATTGACTTGCTTCATTCTAGACAGAGGGATTTGCTGAATAATCTGCAGGAGGATCACATTAATATTCTTAACAACCAGGCTTATAAGGATATTAATGTTGAGTTGGGCAATTTTATTTCTATGCAAGCTTCTTGGATTATTCAAAGGGCTAAGGTGAACTGGATTAAAAACGGTGAAGATGACCTCAAATTCCTTTATTCTAAAATCAGGAGAAGAAAGGCTTGTTCTAATGTTATTGTCAATGTGACAGCCCCTAATCCCAACTCTTCTAGATCAGAGCTTGTTTCCTCCATCATCCATTACTTCCAAGAGCTTTACAACCCTTCTCCTCCTTTGTGTATGAATCTGGACATTTTTCCAACGAGTTCCGTTTTACCTGCCGAGTTTGCTAGCTCCATTATTAACCCTGTCACTGATGAGGATATCAAATCGGTTGTCTTCATGGGAAAATCTACGGCTGCTCCAGGGCCTGATGGGTTCAATTTTCATTTCTATAAATCAAGCTGGCATATCATTGGGCCTATGGTTTGTAAGGCTATTAAATCCTTTTTCCTTAAAGGTTTCCTCCCTAATGGGATTTAAGGCCACTGCGCTTGCTATCATTCCGAAAAATAAATATGCAGCTAACATCTCTGATTTTAGGCCTATTGCCCTATGTAATGTCCTGTACAAAATTATAGCTAAAGTGATGGCTGAAAGATTGAAACCTCTAATGTGTTTAATAGTTAAAAATAACCAAGCGGGGTTTGTGAAATCCAGAGTTTCTACGGACAATATTTTGCTAGCTAGTGACATTTTATACTATGCGGGGAAAAGAGGTGGGCCTAATATTTTTTTGTGCAAAATTAGATATCAAAAAGGCTTTCGATTCTGTTTCTCGTGAGTTCTTACTCGCTAGACTTAACCAAAAAGGCTTTCCTAAGGAGTTTATTTCCTGGATTAGAGCATGTATTACGGGTGTGAATTACTCAATTGTTCTCAATGGTGCTCTCGAAGGTTATTTCTCGTCTTCGGCGGGGCTGAGGCAGGGGTGTCCTCTTAGTCCCTATCTTTTCTGCCTTGTCATGGATGCTTTTTCTAATTTACTTGAGGGAAGAGGCTTTAAAGGAATTTGCTCCAATGATTTCTCTCTTACTCATTTGCTGTATGCAGATGACATTTTGATTTTTGGGGAAGCCGCTTTAGACAATTGTCGGATTCTGGACTCTGTTCTTTTGGATTTTGCATCCTCTTCGGGTCTATATATCAACCGCGATAAATGCTCTATCATGTTCCCCAAGCACCAGAAAAATCAACAAGAAATCTGCAATTGCTTGAACATCCATACCATTGTTAACAAGTTAACCTATCTTGGTATTCCTCTCTCATTCTACAGGCTAAAAATGGATGATTATTTACCTCTTCTGGATAGCATAAAAAGGAAGTTGAATGGTTGGAAAGCCAATCTGTTGTCCTTCGCTGGCAGATTACAATACTTGAAATTTACATTTCAGAATACTATTACGTATTGGATACGGGGTGCTATTATGCCTAAATATGTTTATAAATTCTATAAAAAGCATTGTGCTAGGTTTCTATTTTTTGGGGACTCTTCTTCCTCCAAGAAACTTCACATGGTTTCTTGGGATAAACTTTGCTTGCCCAAGGTTAAGGGGGGCATGGGGATCCCTTCTATTGCGGCTCTGTAGCATGCTTTTAACTGTTCAGTTATTTCTAGGATGTATAATTGCTCATCCCCTTTATCCTCTTGGCTTCTTCATAAGTACAACTCTCCCTGGAAACCGGCCCAAGCTAATGCTTCTAAAATTTGGAGAGCCATTACAAAATCTGCTATGGATTCTAAATCCTGCTTTCAATTTAAGATCACACTTAACTCCCCCATCTCTCTGAAATGGGATCATTGGTGTCATGGAGTCTCTATCGGTGAGTATTTGGGTGATGTTTCTATTGACTTACTTCCTGATTGTAGTTTGCATGATTATGTTTCTGGTAATCTTATGAGAGTCCCTGATCCCTTGCATCACCGGCTGTTGGAGGCATTTTATAGCAGCAATGTCTTAGACAATACTGGGCATTGTCTGTATTGGAAAGACATAAACAATGCTAAGTTCAAGCATTACTTAAACGATTTTTATTTCGATTTGCCTGTTTGCAATTGGTATAAATTTGTTTGGCATAAAAGGTGTGTTCTTAAGCATTCAGTCTTTGTTTGGCTTGCTTTAATGGGGGATTTAAAAACTGCTGATGCGCTGCAAATCAGACAGATTCATGTTCCGATTATGTGCAGTCTCTGCCACTCTAGCGCTGAATCTGTTCCCCATTTGTTCTTCGAATGCTCCTATTCTTTCTCTATTTTACATGCCTTAATTCCGAGGTCTCAGTGCTTTCTTTTGAGACCCACTATCATGCAGTTATTTGATTGGTTAAATGGTGAATACAATAGAAAGAAGGAGGAGTTGAATTTTTATCAGTTGGTGATTGGCTGTATTATTTACTATGTCTGGAGAGAAAGAAACAATAGGAGGTTTGGTGGCAAATCTCAGTGTTCTACTACTTTGCTGTTATGCATAAAACGTGTTCTATTTGAGAAATTGCTGATATGGAAAAACTCTTTGTCATGGCTGGAAAAACTGTAATGCTGCTTCTTTGCTTCTCGGGCCCTGATGTCCCTTCGATTACTGCCTGCTATTTCGGGTATGTCTGGACAATGATGAAGCTCCCTAAGCAGGCCCCTTGGACGGCCTCCGGGCAACCAGGGTTCAGTTTGTATGAATGCAATTTTCTGAGTCCAGACATTAATGCCTGGGAGCCGTTACTTTATCTGGATTTAAGAGCAACTCTACATCGCTTATTGACTGGTTACTCTCATTTTGGTCTTTCGGGATCCTGCTGCGCCGGCTGCTCCGTCAAAATGTCGTCTGGGAGGCCCTCTTCTGCCTCAAGCAACTATTTTGGTTCTCATTCTCGGAAGATGGTTTCACTTGTTTTTTTGTGCCTTCTACCACTTTTTGGTTATTACATTGATTTTGTTGTATTGGGTGGTATAGTTGGGGTATAGTTGTGTTTTTTACTTTTGCCTGCATAAGGTTTTGTTATCTCTTATGTAGGCAAGTTTTTTGCTCTTGTTACTTTTTCTTGTAATCTCTTCTTTTTACAGCAATAGATGAGCTTATGCCCCAAATTTTCCCAAAAAAAAATAATAATAATAATAAATATTTAGCTTCTTTATTATTTAAACTTCTTTCAAGAAGACAAGAGAATCAAGAAACGACATATACATCCAGATACAGTACGGTCGAGTCCAAGGCAACTCAAATGATTAGTTGGTGTTGAGATGATGAGCCCATCAAACAAAATTCATCAAAAGTAAACAGTTGCGAGGAAGGCCCTTGGTCTATATTTATATATGACTATAGTGCTAACCTGTGCAAAGAACTAAAAATTAACTTTACGAATTAAGGTTGTCAATTCAGGTCAACTGAGTCGGGTTTTGATTCAAGCTGAGTTGGCCCAGACATAAACAGCTTGACCTGAACCAAACTCGATTTTACAAATGGATCAGGCTTTTTAACCTGGACCCGACCCGTCTGAGTTAGGGTTTACCCGACCCAACCCGTGAACCCGGAATAGGGTTTAGGTTTCGTCTAGCGCGAGTGCTCCAGCACGACAAGTCACGAGTGCGGGGCTTGCAGTTCCGTTAAGCATGAGTTGGCGGCAGCGGAAGTCAACGTCTCAGCGGAGGTCGACTGGACTGTTCAAGCATTAGTGGCATCCGACTTGGTCACGCGAGTGTGGGAGCGGGCTTGCTGCTTAGCGCTTGCGATTCCGTCGAGGCGTCAAGCATGAGTCGTTGAGTCGGGGTCTCAGGTCTGCTAGACCGGGCTAGGAAAAATTATTCTGTGCGGACACCGGACACAAACAAAGTCCGGAGCCCACTAAAAATGTGCCATGTCATCTGGTACCGAGCTGAGGTACCGAGCAGTATCGAGTGGCATTCGGCATCCGCACATACTACTTTTTCCTAAGCTAGGCGACTAGGCCCGCTAGGGGAGTCAAGTGTGCGTGGCATTCGGCGGCAAGCGGTAGCAACCGCAGCTGGGAGTCTGCAGGTGACAACGAGGTGTCGATGATAGCGACTCAATTCAAGTAAAACCAGAGTTGCCGGGTTGACTTGAACCCGGCCCGAACAATTAATGGAAAAAAAATAGGAATAATATTTATTTTTTTAATTGATAATATTTATATTTTTAGGTTATAATATTTTATTTGAATTCATTTATGCTCATCAAGACGCTTCAGCAAAAACTATCTAATATCAATTCCATTTATTTTTTTAGTTTATAAACTATCTGATATCATATATATCATATATATTTTATATATTATAAAGTTTATATTGATCCATTATGAAGTTTATCTGGATTCCATTAACTTTATAATATATAAAATGAATCCAGATATAAAATATTATATTCTTTTTATCAAATTATTTTTAATATATTTGATATAAATTATAATATATATTTAAATATTTATATCTTTAATTATATATTATAAACAATTAATTTATATATATTTAATTATACTTATGAATGATTTATATTTATAAATTTATATTGTGAGTTTTTTTTAATATAATTTATATTTATAAATTATATTTAAATATGTAACATAAATTAGCAATAATTTATATTAAATTATATAGTTATTATATTTCATTATTTTATTAATTTTATTAAATTTTTATAATAATATTATTATTTATTACGTTATCCGGTTTGACCTCAGTTCGAACAGTTGAATCGTGAACCTCTTCTTTCTATTCATTGTCCGGTCTGATTTTCAGAACTTTGGTAAATAGCATGAAGTAAAGTGGTATGTATGTAAATCCCCCTTTTTGGTTAGGGGATTTACATACATATCACTTTATTTCATACTATTAATATATCTAACACCCAAAATTTTAATATTACATTTTTACCATTTATATTAATTTTTAATATCAAATATAACACTCCTATATTTCATTCTTACCACTCATATACCATCTTATAAATTTTAATATTTCATTTCATGCACCCATCTTTTCTCCTCTCATCCTCTCAAATATACGTTCTAACATCAGCAAATCTTTGCTCAATTTCTCCACCATTTGATGAAGAAACACTTCAGAGAGGACGAAAACACGTCAAAATTAGGCACAAAAATATCAAAGTAATCTTGGGAGAATTAAGGTTATAAGGTCTACCGCGCCCCAGCGATCTCTCCATCACGGCAAACGCCCACCTCGAGCGTCATGGCCTTCTTGTTCCCCTCCTTGGAAGACGAGATAACTCTGCAACAGTTTCGCCTTGGCGCCTGCACACATGCAAGAAGCAAGCTTGATTTTTTAGGAGAAAAATTAATATCCTTTATAGAAAATTTTAAATCAAGCAGGTATAATATATTGAATGAAATCCGTTATTTCAATTTCTTTTTTTTTTTTTTGTTTTTTTTGGGACATTTAGGCCATTTAAGGCAAACTCACACACACAACGCATACACATAGACTCGAACCCTGGACCTCTTAGTTGGAAGCCTAAGCTCCCAACCAATAGACCAAGGAGAGTTGTGTACCGTTATTGCAATTTCAATGGGTTTGTATTTGTCTTTGATTATTAGCCCAATAACAATAACAAAGAGCCTTAATCCCACTACATGGGGTTGACTACATGATTTTTTTTTGTTATTGTGTCCTGTTAAGAGTAAAATTTTCATTTAAATATGATAAAGAAATGTCGTTTTTAATATTTTCTAACCAAGCTTTTTAGATCTACCTCTATCTTTCTTAATTAAGTCAAATCTAATACATCTATTTTGCTAATCAGTTCATCAGAAGACAACTCTCTCTAATATTATCTTCCACTGGAGCTACTCCAACCTTTTTCCGTATAATCCAAACACACTTGGGCTAGTTTGATTGATGCTTATAGATAATTTAACCCTAAACCTAAGATAAGCCTAGTAATGTAGGCTTAGCCATCAGCAAAGTTCTATAAGATCTATATATATTGTTTATCTTTAGCTAATTTTTTAAACTTGTTATGGTAGACCCATATTCTGTTTGAGTAAGGTTAATTAAACCATTATGAGAATCTAAATAGAGTTGAAGAAGTTATTGATTGAACAAAGATTTTATTTGGTACAAAGCCAAAAAGCTCCCCTTAAATCTAATAAACTTTAAAAGAGTATCATACTCAGTACTATAAATTGATAATTAATTTACCTATGGATATTTTAGCTAAGTGACTTGCAATATACCAGTTAATCTTTGCTTCCATTTGATTAATGCCAATTTGACTAGAAACAATGAGACTGGCAACTCTTTAATCAACATACATTAGGACATTAATTTGCTCAGCTAACTTTGCCTTCTTGATCTAAATGTCAAATTCTAGACTCATTTTCAACCTTGTCAAGAAATCAATCTCAACAAGACTGACTTGAAATCTATCCTTACAGATTATTGACTAATCCTCAACATTCTTGAGGTCACTTCCTGAATCTATTCATGATTAATATTGCCATCAACACTAGCTTGATCCTCATCAAAATCGTTGTTAAGCTTCATCAAAATCATTTTGATGTTAGTACTAGGCAAGTTGTCCATTACAACATCTATTTAAAAGCTATCTCATCAGCACTCTCAACTTAGTTCTTTACTAGTTGAGCCTCACTTCTACCTTTAGTTAAAGCAGCATTTACACTAAGGCTTTGTTTGAGACGCTTTCTTCTTGCTTTCTAAAACAGTTTTCTAGTACAAATTTTTTTTGAATTTAAAATTTGTGTACTAGAAAATTATTTTAGAAAGCAATACGAAACCTATCCCAAACGAAGCCTAAAACCTTTAGTTAAAGTCGCATTGCACTAAAAAATGAGTTTGGGATCAACTAAAAAATGAAAGGCTTATTATGGGGGTGTTGGAAATCTAATTTTTTGGAGAAACTGTCTAGTGTTTAGTCATGCTCTATGTCATTAGAGAGCTTTCATAGATCTTCATCTAAGCATTCACTCCCTCAATTATGATCATTTTAGCAAAAGAAGCTTCTTTTATACCTACCTCCCCCCAGTTGGTGGTCTATCGCCTTCTTCCAACTTCTTGATTTTATGGCATTCTTCTAACTTCTTAATTTTCACATAGTTCAAATCAAATTAGATTTGTCAACAATTTTATTCTCATCATTCTCAGCTCCTCAAAAGGAACAAGAGAACTAACAAACTGAAATATATTCATATTTATCTAACTTAAGCTAATCAAGTCATTAAAAAGACCTAAATTACGTTCAACACAATCTAACTTAAACCTCTTATAACTTGGAACTCGCTAAGTTTAAAGTCACCTAGAGCCTCAAGTTGCCCATAAGTAAATCCTAGACAAGAGTCCCAAGTGTAAGCTTGAACTCGACTCTCAGTACTATGTTGTTAAACTTGCTAGAGAGACTCACAACTCAGCAATTAATCGTAGCTATGCACCCTAAAGAACTAGTTAACTTGCTTAGAATACTTGGCAGCCAATTTGAAGTTCTAATCAAAGAACTCATGAAGATTATTCATTTATAATTCATAACTCATCTGAAGTTCCCCAAATTAATAGCAAACTACGAACATAAATCAGGCCAAAATATAAAAAGAAAGACAATATAATCTTAATTAAGTAAAAGAAGTATGTTTAGCATAAAATTTAATAAGAAGCAAATACACCAAATGTTTTGGCGTTTTTAGAAAAATTTCAAATGGTTTAGCATTTTTCAAAAAAATGTCATACCTTTTGACGAATTTTATATATATAACATCTATAAAATTGGATGCTATTTCAGATGAGGTAGAGTGGTGAGTGTTTAGGAGTTTAACACATCTGTCTAGGATTTAAAACTTAGAATAAGCAAACTAATATATATATATAATTAAATTATAGCTTTAATATTTAATAAAATTTAGAATATAAAATAAATGTTATATTATTAAAATATTTATATAAATATTAAATTAAATATAACATTTTAATTATATTTTAAATAAATATAACATTATATATAATATTTTCTTAAAATGTATATACCAAATTTCATTAAAATAGTGTATATTTATATCAAATAATATATATATATATATATATATATATATATATATATAGAAAAGAATTTATAAATATAAAACAAAAAATTTTCATTATTATTTTTATATTTATACATTTTTTTCTAATATAAAAAATTTTGTTTAAAATTTAAAATTTTTTTCTAATATTTATATAAAACAAAATTTTTAATTTTTAATAGCAAGGTCGATATTTTGATCAATTTTTAGTCAAAGAAAACTATTAAAATTTTAAATTTATTATAAGATTAGCGTAATGCATTATCTCATCCTAAGGAAAATCTAAAGATCATAACATTCATCCCTACTAATTTTTTTATCATGATATATCTAATTTTTACCAAGAAAGATGCAAAATAATAACCCATGAAGTGTGCAAAATAATTATTAATTATGAGGGAGAAGAAGAAAATATATGAGATATTAAAATTAAAAAAAATTGCGTTTAGCCCAGGCCATAAGCCGCAAGACAAAGACAATGGGAAGCTTACCCTGTCCCAGAGAGCGGGGTCTGGTTTCTTGAAGACGACGACCTCGTTGACAAGCACGGCGGGGTCCGGCAATTTCCACCGGCAGATCGGATGCGGCTGCTCCATATACCGACTGTATCGGGTAACGGTCATGCCGCTGAAGTTAGCAAACGATGACGATGAGAGGTAGTACAGAAATGGTTTTTGACATGGATTCCTCGCAACCGGTCGAGTATTGAACGCATATGCTTTGTAATCCGCCCTGCGATACCAATTCAGAAAAGTCCTCGCCGGCCTCTCCATCTCCCTCGGCGACATTACTCCCCTCACCACCTGTACAACAAACCCCCAAGACACCGACACCGTCCAATGCCGCTTCACATCATAGCAAATAGACTGCTGCATTACACCTGCAGAGTCGAGCCGGACTGGCCCGTCGAATAGCCGATTGATCGCCTCAGCGCGGGATCGAGAATTGGGGAAGATAGCGTCGACGAGGTCGAGGTGGTGGAGAGTGACGAGAGGTGCGACGGGATGGGCGGCTAGGAGGCCGAGCAGATCTCCGTAGACGTCGAACTGGTGGAAGCCCGGGTGGCGAGTAAGGGGGACGCCCAGCTCCGCCATACAGGCTTGGATGCGATCGTCGCTGCCGTAGAGAGCAGGATAGCGGTGGATGCATCTATCCTGCATCTGAGCGAGGGAGATTGCAAGGGGGCGGCTGATGGCGAATCCACCGCCGCCGTATGCCATCGCGTAAGAGAAGATGATGTTCTGTAAATGGCTTTCGGATTGGGAGCCGATATAGTAGGGTTGACGATGGTCCAACTTGTTCAGCACGCGGATGAGGTTGTCGGGGATGAAGACGGTGTCGTCGTCGCCCATTACGAACCACCGAACGTCAGCAAGGTTTAGGCGGACGGTCTCGGCGACGATTCGGGAGATTCGGAGGGCGGAGCGGGAGCCGTGCTTGTGGGTGTAGGGGAAGTTGGAGGTATTAGCGGAGATTTTGATTATCGGGAGGGATGAAGCAGAGGATCTCGGCTCGTTTACAGGCTCATCGAGCCAGACGAATCCACGCATCTGGCGCGGCTGCCACCAGATCTTGATGTACTCCTTTCGACTCTCCCAAAAATTCTTCGATGCCGCGATGCCGAACACAATGTGCCGCAGCATGGTCGCAGGCGACGCCGGAGGTGGAGGATGGCTAGTAGGAGGAGGTGAAGTAGAAGAAATGGACGATCTAGAAGAGTTAAAGGTGGAAATGCGTATGATTGTTGAGGATTCTTCGGAATCCGAACTATGGATGATGGGGTTATTGGAGCAGGAGAAAGGGGATACGGTGAATGTGAACATGTAGAAGAAAACAATGCCGGAAAAAATGACGACGCAGACCAAAGATCTGGAAGAACAGAACCGGAGGATCTGCGGTGAGGAAGATGAGGCCTTATTACCCCATTGCTGGTGCTTGGTATTGGCCACGCAGGCATCCGATCCTCCTTCCTTGCAACAACTTCCTCCTTTCATGGGCATCGGCTCCTCGCACCTTCTCTTATTCTTCACGGAGACACAATGCCGGTAAGCTGAGAAGATCGGTTCATAGTATGAAAGAAAAAGTATGTGCCGAGCGACCCCAGCTTTGAGAAGATGTTGGGCTTGGTTGATCGATGTCCCAATCTTCTTCAACAAAACTGGTTGCTGAAATTCCGCAGACCATTGGGAGGAAGGAGGGCAAGGAGGAGAACGGCGACAGGCGAGGTGGCGCGAAGAGGTGTTGGATGGCCTGCCTGATTTTTTCTGTTTATACATCCAAGAAATTAGCGAATCTCATATTTAAAGAAATATTAAAATATTATGACGAGAAATGCTTATTTAATTTGAGGATTATTTTATCATATTAATATATGTATTTAATTTATTTCTCAAATATTATTTTAAAATATAATTAATTATATAAATTTTTCTGAAATTTTTTCAGTATTTAATTGTGATTTTGTTCTTGTGCGACGAATGAATGCTGGTGCTTGGTGCGTTGCGGTACTCGTGGTAGAATACCGAACACCGGAATTAGCTAACCAATGCTCCGTTTTCGAAGCAGCAGGTGTGGATTATCGCCGCGTTATCCACGCGGCGGGATTTGGTTCGGCTGTCAACAGTGCGATTTTATAATTAATAACAGCTGCTTAAAAACACATGTAACGCTTGATGCGTTTAATTCGTCCTCATTGGAGGAGAAAAGTGTCACAGAAGCTATCTGGATTTTATTGAGATGAAAAGGTTGAAGGGAAACATGGCTTGAATCGTGCGTTTGAATGTTTCGCGCTGTAAAAGTTTATAATAATTATGTTAGACACTATAATTGGTTCGCGCGAATTTGACTATTGACTCGAAATGAACTTGTTTTCACAATATATATATATATATAAATATCATAAATTATGATTTTAAGAAAAATTTAAAAATTCTTAAGGTCGTGCTAAAGCAAGTTCCATAAGATGTCCTTTCAAAAAATATTTCTATTGTTAATCTAATATGTAGTGATAATTTGACTCCTTTTTAAGTAATGGTGACTGAAAGAGGATTGTAATTGAGAGATTTTGATCGAAAGATTCTAGTCGGGGGAAGACGGTCAAAAGATCATAGTCAGGCAATGATGATAGAAAGATTCTAGTTGTACAACAATGGTCAGAGGGAAATAATATGCCAAAGCTCACAGTTGGGTGATGGTTGTGGAAATACTATAGTCAAACATTGGTGATAGACAGTTAAAGGATCATAGTAGAGTGGCGATGATTGGTGAACCATAGTTGATTATGGTAGTTATTGAACCTTAATACGGTATAATTGTAAGGATATTGTAATCAGGTGACAATGATCAATGTACTATGTTTGGGCAATAGTTGTTGATGGATTGTAGTCAAGCAATGATGATCGGGATGTTGTCGCTAGAGAATTGTAGCTGAGCGACGATGATCAGAAGAATGTAGTCAAGCGATAATGGCTAAAGAATTGTAGCTGGGCAATTATCAGGCAATGATAGTCGATGAATTGTAGTTAGAGGACGGTGGTTGGAGGACCATAATTTGACGGCAATGATTTAAGGATCGTATTGAAGTAATGGTGGATAGATGCTCATTGTCAGGTGATAATGGTTTGAGGATTTTAGTTAGAAAATGATAGTTGGAAGACTGTAGTCAGGCAATAGTAGTTGGAGGATCATAGTATGACAATAATTATTGAAGGATTATATTCGAGTGATTGTGGTATAAAGGTCATTATCATGTGATAGTAGTTAGAGGATCATAGTTGGATTATAATGATCAAAAGATTATAGTTAAGGGAAGGTTCTCGAAGGATTGCAGTTAACTGGTGGTGTTCGAAAGATCGTAGCCGAGTGACAGTGATTTAAGGACTATAATCAAACAACAATAGTTAGAAGATCATAGTCGATTGATGATATTTATAGGACCATAGTTAAGTAATAGTGGTTAGGTATAATACTCATGATTACAGAAGGATTATTTTTGGATGAAAATGGTCTTTGGGCTACAATTATTGGAGAATCATGGTTGAACTATAATGGCTAGGAGACTATTTTTAATGATGATGGCCTATCTGTAATGGTCAGACAGTGGTAGTATGATAGTAGTGATTGAACAATGTTGGTTCTATAGGGGTGTTCTAATGATATTTGTCATATGTTGGTGGTTAGCTATGATAGTACGGTGATGGTTTAATGTTGGTAGTTAGTTAGCAGTCTAATGGAGACGGTCAAGCAATGTTCTAATGACGAGGGGGGTGGGTGATTTGAAGGTGAATATGATGGTGTTCCAAAGGTGGAAATTGAGCGATGTTTCAACAATTGAGGTTTGATGGTGATCGGGCTATGGTTCTGCAATGATGATCTAACAGTTTTTTTTATGTTTGCAAAGCTTTAGAATTATTTAAACCTCTGGACTCTTTCCAACCTCTCCTTCTAGGGCCTCTATTATGTAGAAAGTGAGGTCTATTTATACTTTTTGATAGCAACACTCTTCATCAATATAGTTGAAATTTAAAACACTCCATTGGACTAACTATATTGATTCATTCGATCATAGGTTATTCTTATAGCATTTGGGTACCTAAATAATGTTGGAATTAAGTAATTATAGGCTCGTTGGATTTTCCTCGTCGAGAAGCTCTATTTCATCCTCCAATTATTGTCCCAAAATTTTAATTATACTCAAAGTGTTTGATCTAGGCTCATTTAGGTTTCGTTTGGGGCAGCTTTCTTATTGCTTCTTAAAACAGCTTTTTAGTAGAAAATTTTAATTTTGTACTAGAAAACTGTTTTAAGAATCAGTAAGAAAGTCGTCCAAAACAAAGCCCTGGACTCAAATCAAATCGATTTTGATGTCAATGAGTTCTTCTCGTCAAGCAGTTCAATTTGACGATAAGTTTGTTGAAATTGGATTTCAATTAATTCCAAATGTAACTTTTAAAGTTTTCAATCCATAGATTGCATCGAGATTCATGTTTAGTTAAGCGGGTATTGAGTGACTCATCAAGATAGTGTAAACACACTTTTTAAAATCTGATTTTATGAAACCAAAAATTAAATGCTTCAATTGGGATGCTTTTAAAACAAATGGAAATCTAATTTCAAATTTTGTGGTTTGAAAGCTTAATAATGTTTAAGCTTTTCTTAAAAAATAAAACTCCAACTTGAATGATTGGAAATACAATGCTTTGAAGTTTGCTTGAATGCTTTACCAAAAAAAATATTGAAAATGGAAGAAGAATAAACGGCAAATTCTAACAGTAGATTTTAGAACTTTGCAAATTCAATATATAGCAATGAAAATCTGCTTTCTCCCAAAGAATTTTTAAGAGAAAAAATTTACAATACAACACACATCTTTGATTCTCTTGCTTGACTATCTCCCTAGTGATCAAGAAAAAACGATCTTCAGTAAAAAAACAGCATCTAGTAAGCAAGAAACCTGTGAGAATATAGTTTTTGTGAAGATTTTCTCTCACTGGTTTTACTAAGAGGGGCGATTATAGAAGAGGCTCTTGGATGAGACGAAGTTGTTCTCAGATTTGCAAAATAAAATGTTTGGATGGGAATAACTTAGGCTTCTGATACGCCTTAGGTTTAGACAATTTCGGTTTTGCCCTAGTTTTCCCCCAAAAAAGAGGAATTTCTCCACCAAAACCAATGAAGAACAATCACAAGAGGGTTGAGAAGAGAAGTTAAAACCTTTGCATAAGAAAACCAAGAGAAAACAAGATAAGTTTGTCCACTTCGAGAAGGACAAGATCTCCCACAAGAAAACCCTAGAAAAGAGCAAGAAGGAAGCTAAGGAGAAACTAAGAGAGAGAATACACTTTTCATAATGCCCTCAAACTAAACCCTAAAGGCTCCCTTCATACCCATTCAAAAATCCCCTCCCATCCCCAAAATACCCTCACTTAAGTGGGGGGTCCCACTTCCAGCCAAATCCCGCCCCGCCCCCTTATTTCCTCCGCCTGTAGACCCGCACGGGTCCAGGCCCCGCCTGCAAACCCGGTCCAACAATACCGCCCTCTAGAAGATCAACCTTGTCCTCAAGGTTGAAGTCTAGAAACTGCGCCTGCATGGTTTCGTACATCTCCCAAGTAGCCTCATGTGTCGGTAAGTCCTTCCACTCGATGAGAATCTCCCTTTTGCCTTGATCATTCTTCCTCACTTCCTTCACATGTAGTGGTTCTAGTAAGAATCGCATATCTTCTGTGAGGCCCTGGGGTATAGTAGGAGTAGCCACAGTATGATCCCCTATGCTCTTCTTCAATAGCGATGCGTGGAATACAGGGTGGATGGAGGAATGAGGAGGTAACTTGAGACGGTAGGCCACCATCCCCACTTTCCTTTCGATCTCGAAAGGCCCATAGTATCGTGGAGAGAGCTTTTCACTCCTTCTGCTAGCTAAAGTCTTCTGTCTGTAAGGCCTTAACTTTAAGTATACCATATCTCCAACCTCAAATGTCACATCATTGCGGTGAGCATCCGCCTTAGTCTTCATGATCTGTTGGGCCCTCAATAGGTGTTCCCTCAACTGTCCCAACACCCTATCCCTCTCCTCCAAGTATTGATCCACTAAATATACCGGGGTCGTCCCCTTCTGATACTTCACCAACGGTGGTGGATCTCTTCCATAAAGAATCTTGAAAGGTGTGAATTGAGATGCAGTATGGAAACAAGTGTTGTACCAATATTCTGCCCATGGAAGCCATTTGACCCACTGCTTAGGCCTTTCTCCAACAAAGCATCTCAAGTAAGTCTCCACACTCCTGTTCACCACCTCGGACTGTCCGTCTGTCTGTGGGTGGTATGCTGTACTCCGCTTCAAGAATGTGCCCTACATCTTGAAGATCTCTTTCCAAAATGAACTCAAGAAGACTTTGTCCCTATCCGAGACAATAGAAGTGGGGACCCCATGCAATCGAACCACCTCTCTGATGAAAGTAGATGCCACAGTAGGAGCTGAAAAAGGATGCCGTAGTGGAATGAAATGGCTATACTTGCTCAGACGGTCAACTACCACCATGATGACCGTATATCCTTCCGACTTGGGTAACCCCTCAATGAAATCCATGGTGACTTCCTCCCAAATCTTGTTTGGAAGCACCAAGGGCTGCAGCAAACCACTAGGGGCACAAGCTTGATACTTGTTCCGTTGACAAATATCACATTTGCTTACCATGTCTTCGACATCTCCTCTTAACCCTTTCCAAAAGAATTCGGCTTTCACCCGCCGATATGTTTTCTCCACCCCCGAATGTCCACCAATACAGCTATCGTGGTACTCCCGTAGAAGAATGGGAACAAATGCTGAGTCACGGTGTAGTACTAACCTCCCTTTGTATAATAAAAGAGAGTTCTCTAGGTGATACCCTTTGAACCCTCCTTCTCCCTTCTGGATAGCCGCCCGGATTCTCTTTAACTCCTCGGTATGTTGATTTTCCTTCACCATTTCCCCCAATCAACCAATCGCGGCACAGATAGTGCCATCAGCTGTGAGCACTCCACACGGGAAAGAGCATCTGCCGCCTTGTTTTGAGCTCCGGGCTTATACTGAATCTCAAACTCGTATCCCAAGAGCTTTGCTAGCCACCTCTGATGTTCCTCCGCCACCAACCTCTGCTCTAGTAAGTACTTGAGGCTCCTCTGATCAATACGAACTATGAATCGTTGCCCCAATAAATAAGGCCGCCATTTTTGAATGGCCAACACAATGGCCATCAGTTCCCGCTCATAAACTGACTTCAACCTCGCTCTAGGTGATAAGATCCTGCTGAAGAAAGCAATCGGCCTATGATTCTGCATGAGCACTGCTCCCAAGCCCACTCCTGAAGCGTCAATCTCAACCACAAATTGCTGGGTGAAATCTGGAAGAGCCAAAACTGGGGCACTGGTCATGGCTTACTTCAGAGTCTTCATGGCTTCCTCTGCCTTCTCTCCCCACTGGAAGTTATCCTTCTTTAGCTGATCAGTCAAAGGGCCTGCTATGGAACCATAGCCCTTGATAAATCTCCTGTAGTAGCCAGTAAGTACCAAAAATCCCCGTAGGCCTTTAAGGAATTTTGGTGTAGGCCACTTCACCATGGCCTCTATCTTGGTGGGGTCAGCCGCCACCCCACTCCCTGAAATGATGTGTCCCAGATACTCCACCTCCTTCTGAGCGAAAGAACACTTCTTCTGGTTGGCATATAGCTGATGCTCCAATAGTTTCGTGAGTACCACCCCAAGATGGGTGATATGGTCCTGCAGAGATTTGCTATACACCAATATATCATAAAAAAAAACTAGAACAAACCTCCTCAAGTAGGGCTGGAAGACCTGATTCATCAGGGCTTAGAAGGTGGAGGGAGCGTTAGTGAGCCCGAATGGCATCACTAGAAACTCATAATGTCCCTCATGTGTTCGGAATGCCGTCTTCTGAACGTCTTCAGTCTTCATCCTAATCTGGTGATAACCAGATTTCAGGTCTACCTTGGAGAAGATGGTGGCTCCCCCAAGCTCATCCAAAAGCTCATCTACCACCGAAATAGGAAATTTGTCCAACACAGTCTCTTTGTTAAGGGCCCGATAGTCCACACAAAATCGCCAACTACCGTCTTTCTTTTTTACCAAGAGTACAGGACTGGAAAATGGGCTCACACTGGGCTGGATCACCTGAGCCTCCATCATCTCTGCTATTAACCTCTCAATCTCCTCCTTCTAAGCATGAGGATATCTGTAGGGTCGCACGCTGATGGGTGCTACCCCAGTCTTCAACACAATAGCATGCTCTCTGGATCTGATAGGAGGTAGCCCTTTGGGCATCTGAAACACTGTGGAGTGCTGTTGTAGAAGATCCTGGACCACCTCAGGTATGACTTCTGGCTCTCTTTCTACCTCCATGCCCACCTGCTGTAGCTCTATCAAATAGCCCTCTCCATCATCTCTCAAAGTCTTGAAGATGGACTTCAAGGCCACTCTGGATCTGCATAAACTGGGGTCTCCCTATAGTGTCACTCTCCTGCTCCCCTTCCCATACTCCATGTATAATTTCTTCCAATTCACCTTCATCTCCCCCAAGGACTGGAGCCACTGCATCCCAAGTATCACGTCAGTGCTTCCCAAATCCAGCAGTAGGAAGTCTTGCACAGTCTCCTCTCCTTGCAATGTAAGGGTCACTCCCTTACACTGTCTGCTACAACGCTCCTTCTTTCCCGTGCCCAAAATGACTCCGACACCTCTCCCCTGTGTCGCTAGTAGCCCCACCCTCTCCACCAATCTGCAAGCAATGAAGTTGTGGGTGGCCCCACTATCAATCAGAACCATCACCTTGTACCCTGCAATCTCCCCTTCCAGCTTCATGGTGGAGTGTGATGTCAGACCTGCTATTGAGTTGAGTGAAACCTCCACCATAGCCAAATGAGGGTGCTCCTCCTCTTCTCCCTCCTCCTCAGTTGCCCCTGTATCCTCTTCCTCCTCCGAATCCCCCACTATGATCACATGTAGTGTCTTCTCCTTACACCTATGCCCGGGTGTAAACTTCTCATCACATCGGTAGCAAAGGCCCTTGGCCCTTTTCTCTTTCAGCTCTGAATCAGTTAATCTCTTGAACCCTCCTTGGTTCACTGCCGTAGTGGGTTTCTCCTTGGTTATCTCCCTAGGAGGAAGGATGGTAGTCGCCCTTGGGCCTCCAATCATGAGTGGTGATCGGTAAGTGGGGTAGGACACCCCTGATCTCCTCGGTGGCTCCACCTTCAGCTTGTCCTCTACAAGCTGTGCAGTCTCCATGATCTTCACTAATCCCTGTGGAGCAACGACCCTGATGGCTGCTCTGATGTGGGGCTTCAACCCCTTCATAAAATTCCCCTCCAAAAGTCCATCTGGAATCCCTCGCAATCTGCCTGACAGTAGTTCAAAGTGCTCTCTATACTCTGCCACTGTGCCCTCCTGCACTAGAGCCACCAACTGCTCATAATGTGTACCCTCGCTGGACACCCTGAATCTATGAAGTAGGAGGTCTTTGAACTCCTCCCAACTCCTAATGTGTTGTCTCCCTTCTAGCCATTGAAACCAGGCCAATGCTTTCCCTTCCAAACATACCGGAATCGCCATCAACTTCTCCTCTTCTGTGACACCATTCACTGCAATATAGCGCTCCACCCTGTAGATCCATCCGTAAGCATCTTCCCCTTCAAAAATAGGAATCTTCAACTTCCTCATGCGGTTGTCAGCTCGGTGGAAGGTTCTTCCATCTCCCCATGTCCCCTGAGTAAATCCCTCCCCTTGTGGTCTTCCCCTCCTCTCCACCGGGTAAGGATTTTGAAACCCCCTCCATGGTGGTTCTCTTGGCTCTCCATAGCCCATGCCATAGTCTTCCCTTCTTCCTCCCTGCTCCCACGTGGCACGATTTCCTTCCGGAAACCCCCCCATCTGATTCGGCCACCCTTCACGTGTGCCGTGGGGGCCCACCGAGCCCATGTATGGCCGGCCCCCTTGACCACCGGTCATTCCCCAAGGGCCACCTACTCCAGACCCTTCTCCTCCTTCCCTTGGCCATTGCCCTTGCATGCCATCTTCACTCTGATTTACTCCTTCTTCCCTAATTGGAAAATTAGGGTTAGGGTTTTGGTTCGTCACCGGAGATTTCCCTTTTTCCTTAGGGTTTGATGGAACACTTGAGCTTCTAGCAATTTCCGGATCATCTCTTCCATTCCCCCAAATCTCTCCTCTAGGGATGAAAATTTTCCCTCCATCGACGAAAGTTTCTCACCCACCTCCTCTTTCAATTGGCCCATCTCTCCCTCCAAAACTTCCACTTTCTTTGACGCCATGCCGTCTAGGATCAAGAGCTCTGATACCAACTTGATACGCCTTAGGTTTAGACAATTTCGGTTTTGCCCTAGTTTTCCCCCAAAAAAGAGGAATTTCTCCACCAAAACCAATGAAGAACAATCACAAGAGGGTTGAGAAGAGAAGTTAAAACCTTTGCATAAGAAAACCAAGAGAAAACAAGATAAGTTTGTCCACTTCGAGAAGGACAAGATCTCCCACAAGAAAATCCTAGAAAAGAGCAAGAAGGAAGCTAAGGAGAAACTAAGAGAGAGAATACACTTTTCATAATGCCCTCAAACTAAACCCTAAAGGCTCCCTTCATACCCATTCAAAAATCCCCTCCCATCCCCAAAATACCCTCACTTAAGTGGGGGGTGTAGTATCTCGTTCCCTTACTGTTCCTCTCTGAATTGGATTTCCCTCCCAGAATCGGCCAGGACGAAGTTGAGATCGTCCAGGCCGATCAGTGCATGGAAAACAGCTGATTTCTGGAGTGTTTTCTGGATGATTTCTGGACAGGATCGTCCGGGCCGATCGTGAGATCGTCCAGGACGATAGGTACTGTAGAAATTATCGGCCAGACAATAGCCCTGGGTGAGGTCCAGGACGATCAGGATTTGGTCTGATCGTCCCGGGACGATGTGAACATCGGCCTGGCCGATCAGTTCACAGATATAAGAAAATCAGCTCGTTTTGAGGAGAGAGAAAATCATTTTATAAAAACGAAAATATCTGAGGAGAGAGAAAGAGAAAGGGAAAAAGAGAAAAGCTGGTTTTCGGAGACCGCGGAGCGCTTTTCGTCCGACGCTGCTGTTGGGAAAAGTGGAGATCTCGTGGTAAGGATTCCGAACCCTACTTCTGTTTTCAAAGATTTTGAGGTTTTGCGAATTGGTGCTCAGATTTATGTTTTTGTAAGTGATTTTCGTACCTGGTTTGGTACTGGCGAAGATTTCACCGCATAACTTTTGGTATGTTGTAGAGATGATTATTCTGCACGTTTTAAGTATTTTCTGGAAGATTTCGTCCGGTCCGTTTTGATTCTGCGGGGTTTTATTTTGATTGCAAATTATTATGATGTCCGAATTGGTTTGAGCAGTAGTAGAATAGTCTTATAATGTTGCTGTGCACGTTCTGTATTAATTTGGTGGATTGTAATTTCTGGAGATTTCTGTGTAAATTCTGTAGACTGCCGTTACGCTGCCCGATTTTCGTACGATTCCTGATTTTCCCGAATTTGATAGATTGAATCGATATGCCTATGACTATTGATATGATTGTTCTAGATTTCTTTAATATTGCTTATTGCATCGATTATTGCATTGATTGATTGTGTCACTGAAAGACAAGTGGGAACCTAGTTGAACGTTGGTGAAGATAGTATTGACCTGTACAGGATGGTGGGCCGACGGGCTTTCCTTTAAACATCGATTATGGATTTCTACAACAGCACTATAGATGGGAGTTATAAGGAGTTTTATATGCCGACGGGCGGCCGACGGGCAAAAAGAGTGACGACTCTTATTGATAGACCAACGTGTATTAAACGGACTACAACAGCAACGGATTCTACAACAGCACTATTGATAATAGCCAGTTAACCTGGTTGATCATGACTAGTGTTTGTGCTTGTCGAGTAAGACCATTGTATGGAATTGTATGATCTTGCATCGTATGGATTTCCTGATGTGCATTGATTTATTGATTTCCGATTGATGAATTGATTTGATGGATTTATCGAATTGATTTCTTATCGTACGGATTCATTGATTTCATTGATTGGTCATTGAGCATTGATACTATTGATTATTGATTATTGATAGATATAGATACTGCATTGATAGCATGGACATGGACATCGTATGGATTCATTGTATTGCTGCCTAGATTTTATAGACTCGCTGTTGCTATTGTTCTATACCGTATTGACTGTTTTATAGATTCCTTGTCTCGTATCGCTTTTCTCATTTGACTTCATTGATTGGATCGTACTGAATTGACCGTATTGATTTGATTGACGGGTATTGATTGATTGCATTGATTTATCGAATTGCCTGCCGCTGCATTGACTGGTTTCATTGACTATGGATTTCCACTGCATAGAATTGATGATCATTGATTCATTGATTTCCGCTGCATAGACTCATTGACCATTGACTGATTCAGATTGATAGATTGACATGCATATTGATAGCATCGCCGTGCTTTGATTTCAGTTGTAGGCTTTGGTGACCTGCTGGGCTATTGTAGCTCATTATATGTGGTTTATAATTTCAGGTCCGAGCAAGGCAACTGGAATGGAGTTCGATCAGAATGTCAGACGAATCCTTTCGCCACACGGATCTTGGGGCGTCACAGGGGGTCCCACTTCCAGCCAAATCCCGCCCCCCACCCCCCACCCCCCCTTATTTCCTCCGCCTGTAGACCCGCACGGGTCCAGGCCCCGCCTGCAAACCCGGTCCAACAGCTTCATTTGAGATGGCTTTCTTACTGTTTTTTAAATCAGCTTTCTAATATAAAATTTTTTGTTTTAAAAATTTTTGTATTAGAAAGCTACTTTAGAAAGAAAGATGTCCCAAAAGAAATCTTAGGATTCGTTTGGGTCGGATTTCTTACTGCTTCTTAAAGCAGCATTCTAGTACAAAATTTTTATTTTTTGTACTGAAAAGCTACTTTAAGTAGTAAAAAAGCCGTCCAAACGAAACCTTAGTTAAAGATGCCTTTAGGCATTTTTTGATCAATTTTTTGTACTAAAAGCTGCTTTAGGAAAGTATAGTGCAATAAAGAAAATAAAGTTGTTGTTACAAATAGGTTTTTTTTTTTTGAGAATGGGGTATTTATCCGCTGTCACTCCCTTAGGAGGTGCATGCCGGCGTAACTAATCCCTTGACGAGCCAACCAACAACCAGCCCCACAGGTACAGGACCCGCAGTTATTTTTCTCCACTTAAGTGGTCGCGCCGCATGAGATGGTATTTAAATATAGGTTGGGGGTTCCCAATCATGCTCGCCCAAAAACCCAGTTAAGCCAAATAAGGTCTGCTACAAATAGTAGAGAAGCAGATTATATCTGAAAAAATTTATTTCACAGCCTGTAGTATTCAGTCTGCTATTACAGCAGTAGCTATTTACATGATTTACTGGGTTTGGATAACTAAATGTTCAATGAATTGTAGCAATATGGAGATATAAGGCAATTAGTGTTGCTAAAAAGGATTTTTGTTGATGCTGATTACACTTTTATATATGATGTTTATTTTAATATATGTAAATTAAGAAGTTTTTATAAGTGCAAGTGAGGTTCAGCCTAACTTCCAACATTTGCTGGGGAAAAGGCTTTAATGCCAGAGAAGGTTGTGAAGAACTGGTGTTGTATGCTCATACACATCAATGCAGGTACTCGGAGTCGGCTTATAGGTTTTGGTCAAGGAACTTAGTTGAAAATGTGCTCACCTGAAGGGAGAGTGACCTCGCGGAGTGCTAGCTGACAAGAGCGATGGACGAGTTTCGTGCTGCATTCGAGTTTTTGGGTTGATCTGAACCCGACCCGAAATTAGAATATGAAACTCAAACTTGGCCCATTTTCAAATGGGCTTGCCCGGAGCTGGAATTTTTGGGTTGGATTTGGGCAGGGTTTTTGGGTCATGTCAAATATTGACACCCCTAAAGTCTACGCCTTGGGGTCACTCGCCTTGGCAGAGCCCATTCGCCTGCATCTGTTATTTGTGGTCAAGGCTGCTCGCCTACTGCTACAATATCTAATCCAGCTAAAGAAAGCACACACCTCAAAAGACCATGCTTATGACTAATGAGTGTGAAGACAAGTTGATAGACGAGTTTCGTGTTGCTTTTCAGTTTTCGGGTTGACCCGAACCCAACCCAAAATTACAATCGAGGCAGAATATGAAATCTTAACCCGACCCATTTTTCAAATGGTTTGACATAGACTACAAATTTTCGAGTCAGAATTTCAAGTCGAGTCAAATATTGACACCCCTGAAGCACACACCCTCAAAAGCCCATGCTTACGACTAACTCAATCGTAGTTTCATGGTTATTTCCATCTAAGGGAAGGTCAAAGGACTTGAATTTTGTCTCTAGGATTCCCCTGATATTGAGGGGAGGGATCCACATGAACATTAACCATGTAGCCTATAAAGACCATTTTGCTCCCAGGTTCGTCCGGACGAAGTTCGATCATCCGGGACGATCGGTACAGGTTGTGTAGGAAAACATTTCTGGCTGCATGGTTCGTTTGGACGAAATTCGGATCGTCTGGACGAAAATCGTCCAGAGCCCAAGTCGTCCGTGACGATAATTAATTTCGTCTGGATGAAAATCGTCCAGAGCCTAGATCGTCCGGGACGAAGTTGCGATCGTCCGGTATGATCAGTCTTGATATATATGAAAATGAGATATTTTTTGAAAGAAAAGGACGTCTAGGAGAGAGAAAAACGAAGGAAAAGAAGGAAAAGAGGATTTTTGAGCGACTCCGGTCTGTTTTCTTCCGTTGTGACAGTTAGAGAAGTTGATCGACTCGAGGTAAGGCACATTCCGCCTTTCTCAATTTTCAGAAACGAGATTTTTGACGCATTTTCTATTCCGGATTTTGTTTCCATTAGCGAATTTTTGGTATTATTTTCTTCTGACAAAGGTTTTACCGCGTAACTTTTGGTATGTCTCTGAGATGATAATTATGCACATTTTGAGTATTTTTTAGATGATTTTTACCTGATATTTTAGATTCTACGGAGTTATAATTGAAGTGTAAATTATCATGATGTTGAAAAATGTTTTATCAGTACAATGAAAGTCTTATAATGTTGTTGTGAATGTTCTGTGGTAATTTGGTAAATTTCTGAATCTATGAATTTTGTGTAAATTCCGTATACTGTCATTATGCCGCTGAATTTTCGTACGATTTCTGAATTTCTGAAATGAGATGATTTGCATGAATTGATTATTTGTATGCTATCAGAAGGGAGTTATAAGGGGCCAGAATCCTTTGTGATTCCGTTGTCTGGATCCGAGAAGGGAGACATAAGGGGAAGTTCTGAAATTCTGTATATATGTTCTGTTCTGGTGCTATAAGCACAAAAGGGAGCTATAAGGGGAAGTTCTGGTGCTATATGCACAAAAAGGGAGCCATAAGAGGAAGAGGGGAAGTTCCGACATCTGGAAGGAAGTTTTGTTCTGAAATTATCTGTTCTGTAAAGCTATAATATGATTTTATCTGATTTCTGTACGACTCTGATTATTCCGTATGATTCTGTCTGCTCTGTGACATGAAAGCTTTATGATAATATGAATTCAGTTTTCGTATTCGATGTTTGATTTTTGATTGAGCTATTATCTGTTCTGTCTGTTATATGATTTCTGTATGATTGTTCGAATTCTGTACGGATACTTTTCTGATGTGATTTCTGATGTGAGTTTCTGATGATTTTGATTGGTGATTGATATCTTGCTGAGCTGTTAGCTCATCCTTATTTTCTACGTGATTTTCAAGTTCTGGAAAAGGGAAGGAGGTCTTGGACTAGACGTTTTGAGTCTGATCTGTGATTAGGTACTTGATACTTTTGATTTTTGTACAGTCATGGCTTTTCTGTTCTGTTCTGTTCTTTCCGTCTGAAGCCATGCACTGTATCTGTATATGATTATTTTGATGAAAGAAAAGATAGATGAACTGCACTGTGTTTGGATGTTTATAGTAGCTCTGTGTTTTTCTGTCTGTGTTATACTTGGAAGAAAGTTCTGAAGCAAATTCCAAAGCCAGATCCTGGATTTATTGGCTCTGTCGCAGCCAGATGCGAGCGGGATCCATCCCGGTCGGGTTGGGTCGTGACAAGCTTCAGTGGTATCAGAGCAATGGTTTTGAAATTTGGATTGTAAGACAGAGCTATAGGAAGTGATCTGTGAGTCTGTCTGGGGTAGTTTTGGTTTGTTTGGATTTTTATTCTGTTGTTTTGTGCTTAGTTTTCTATGTGATCATGGATATGCCAGACCCTGATATGACAGATGGGTAGAGTGCTAGTTAGGCAGCTCCAGTGGGCAGTACTATCCAGTGGTTGGTTCTGATACACTTTCTCAGTTTGCTACATTGGTTGCTCAGATGATGAGCGAGACTTAGAGTAGAGCCTCTACTGTGCGATCTGAGGATATAGATAAACATCTGCAGTTGTTTCTGAGATTGAAACCTCCGAGGTTTGAGGGCACTGTTGAGCCCAGAGCAGCTGAAGAATGGTTGAGAAGGTTAGAGAAGACTTTTGACGGCATGCAGTGTCCGCCGGACAGGAAAGTACCTTTGATAGTTTTTTTGTTAGATGGGGAAGCAGGGCACTAGTGGATAGGCCAGCAGAAGGCGAAATTCCAAGGGAAGTTAAATTCGTTGATTACTTGGGAAGAATTTTTTGAGGAATTCTGATCGTGGTTTTTACCTCCTTCTGCACGACAGCAGATGCAGGAGACTTTTCTGAAACTTGCTCAGGGAAGAAGGACTGTGATGCAGTACGAGGCCGAGTTTTTTTCTTTAGCCAGATATGCTCCGCAGTTGGTGAGTACTTCTGCTGAGAAGTGCTATCGATTTCTGAGGGGACTACGAGATAGTCTGAGGCAGCCTCTAGTGCCATTTCACATTTCTAATTTCTCTGAGCTTGTGGAGAGAGCTCGTTTGATAGAGAATGATCTGATGGCTACTCAGCAGCGATGGACTGCAAGTAGGAAGAGGTTCGGGGGTGATACTTCTAGCAGTGGTTCCTCTGGCAAGAGGAGATTTGTTTCCGGAGACTCCAGGAGGAGTGGACAGTCAGGATTCTCTAGTACTGCCACTACCAATACGACCATTTCTGGATCTGTCAGTGGGGCACCTGTGTGCTAAAGTTGTGGACGATGACATTTTGGCCAGTGTTACAGGATGACTGGTCAGTGCTTCAGATGTGATCAGCCAGGACATCGGATTGCAGAGTGTCCACAGGCTAGATTTGATAGACGATCTGAGTTCCGATTTGATACTAGACCTGTTGGTTCAGTAGGAAGGCCGAGGACTGTTCCTCCACGCACTGTGACTGAAGGATCCTCTGGTGGTAGAGGTGGTGGTTCGAGTTCTGTGGCACGGAGACCACCCATTGGTAGTCAGAGGGAGCCTAGTAGTTCAGTAGCTTCAGCTCCTGTTCAGCCACGTATGCACAAGTTGAGTCAGCAGGAGGCTCGAGACACTTCGGATGTGGTGACAGGTATGATTTATATTTCTGATCAGTCCTGTCGTGTTTTGTTTGACTCTGGAGCCAGTCACTCGTTTCTTTCCGAGCGTTGTTTTGATGCTTTGCATCTGGATTCTGTTTTGTTATCGGTTTCTCTTTCTGTTATTTTGCCGGCTGGAAGCAATTTGATTGCTCGGAAGTTTTATTTTTGTGAGATTGATATTTTTGGCAAGAAGTGGAAATAGAGTTTGATTTTGTTGCCGATTTCTTCTTACGACGTGATTTTGGATATGGATTGGCGGAGTCTGTATGAGGCTCAGATTGACTGTTTGAAGAAGCAAGTGAGCTTGCTTATAGATGGAGAAAGATGTGTATTCCAAGGATTACGATGTGTTTTATCCTGTCTGATTTCTGTGTTGGAAGTTAGAAGATTGTGGAAGAAGGATTGCCCGGTATTTTTGACTTCTGTACGGGATATGAATATAGATGTGGGTTCTCTTTCTGATATCTCGGTTGTACGGGAGTTTTCAGATGTATTTCCTGAGGAGTTGGTTGGCTTACCTCCGGATAGAGATGTTGAGTTCTCTATTGATGTTTTTCTGGGTACAGCTCCGATATCGAAAACTCCGTACAGGATGGCACCGAAGGAACTTTCTGAGTTAAAAGTTCAGCTCCAGGAGTTGGTGGATAGAGGATTTGTTCGTCCTAGTATTTCTCCTTGGGGAGCACCTGTACTATTTATGAAGAAGAATGACGAAACACTCCATATGTGTGTTGATTACCGAGATTTGAATAAAGTCACGATCAAGAATAAATATCCATTACCACGAATTGATGACTTGTTTGATCAACTTTCTAGCTCTTATGTATTTTTGAAGATTGATTTGAGATCTGGATATTATCAGGTGAAGGTGAAGGAAGCGGATGTGTTGAAGACAGCTTTTAGTACTCGGTATGGGTACTACGAGTTTTTGGTTATGCCTTTTGGGGTAATCAATGTACCTGGTATTTTTATGGATCTGATGAACAGGGTGTTCAAGGAGTATCTGGATCAGTTTGTAATCATCTTTATCGATGATATTCTGGTATATTCTGCTTCTGAGGAAGATCATTGCAGACACTTGAGCATTGTGTTGGAGACTTTGAGACAGCATCAATTATATGCTAAGTTTTCCAAGTGTGAATTCTGGCTGAAGAGCATTTCTTTTCTGGGGCATGTGGTGAGCGGTGAAGGTATTTCTATTGATTCCCAGAAGATTCAAGCTGTTGCTGATTGGCCAAGGCCTACTACGGTATTTGAAGTACGTAGTTTCTTAGGCATGGCCGGATATTATAGAAAATTTGTGAAGGGATTTTCTCAGATTTCTACGCCTCTGGCGAGACTGACTCAGAAGTCAGTAGCTTTTGTTTGGACATTGGAGTGTGAGGCTAGTTTTCAGAAGTTGAAGGATTGTTTGACTTCAGCTCCATTGTTAGCACTTCCGTCAGGTACGGAAGGATTTCAAGTGTTCAGTGATGCTTTACTGAAAGGTTTGGGCTGTGTTCTGATGCAGCATGATAGGGTAATTACTTATGCTTCGAGACAGTTGAAACCACATGAAAAGAATTACCCGACGCATGATTTGGAGTTGGCTACAGTTGTGTTTGCTTTGAAGATTTAGCGTCACTACTTGTATGGCGTCAGATGTGAGATCTTTACGGATCACAAGAGCTTGAAGTACATATTCACTCAGAAGGATCTGAATTTGAGGCAAAGAAGGTAGCTTGAGTTGATCAAGGATTATGACCTGACGATTCAGTATCAGCCTGGCAAGGCTAATGTGGTAGCAGATGCTCTGAGTAGAAAGTCTTCTGGATTATCAGGTATTTAGTTCACTTTTGATGACTATCTGATACGAGATATGGAAAGATTATAGTTAGAGGTGATTTCCTCTACTGGTGCGGATTCTATTGTTTTTACTCAAATGAACATTCAGTCTTCTCTGGAAGAAAGGATTCAGGAAGCTCAGAAGTCAGACTCCGATTATTTGAAGTTGATTACTCAGATTGAATCTGGTAAGAAGCCTGAACTTCGAGTTTTTGATTCTGGTGTTATCTTCTACAAGAACAGGTTGTGGATTCCTGTGTTTGGAGATTTGAGGAAAGAGATTCTAGACGAATCACATCATTCAGGCTATACGATTCATCCGGGAGGTGGCAAGATGTATGGAGACATGAAGAATTTGTTCTAGTGGCCAGGAATGAAAAAGGATGTAGCAGATTTTATTTTGAAATGCGAAGCCTGTCAGTTGGTGAAGGCAGAGCATCAGCGACCAGGAGGTCTTTTGCAGTCGTTGCCTATCCCTGAGTGGAAATGGGAGGAGGTAATGATGGATTTTGCTATGGGTTTTCCTCGATCAAGGCAAGGGCACGATGCCATTTGGGTGATTGTGGATCGATTAACGAAGTCTGCACATTTTCTTCCGATCAGGCAGACAGATTCGGTGGATAAGTTGGCACAGGTATATGTGAAGGAGATTGTCAGATTACATGGTGTGCCTAAAGTGATTGTATCTGATAGAGATGGACGGTTTACTTCTAGACTTTGGAAGAGTATTCAGCAAGGATTGGGTACGAGGTTGCATTTCAGTACTGCTTTTCATCCGCAGACTGACGGACAGTCTGAGAGGATTATCCAGGTACTGGAAGATCTTCTGCGATTATGTGTTTTGGACTTTAGAGGAAGATGGGAAGATCATATTCCTTTGATCAAATTTGCTTATAATAATAGTTTTCAGTCCAGCATTGGTATGTCACCTTATGAAGCTTTGTATGGCCATAAGTGTAGAACTTCTTTGACTCTGATTGAGGTAGGAGATAGACAAGAAATAGGTGCTATATTTGTGGATGAAACTGTTAAGAAAATCAATATGCTTAAAGAAAGATTGAAAACTGCACAAGATCGACAACAGAAGTATTACAATCAGAAGCACAGGTTTGTTGAATTTCAGATTGGTGACTTTGTGTATGTCAAAGTCAGTCCGATGAAAGGAGTCAGCAGATTTAGAAGGGTGAGTAAGCTTAGTCCAAGGTATGTTGAACCGTTTGAAATCCTTGAAAGGATTGGTAAGTATGCTTACAGACTATTACTATCTGATCAGATGTCTGATGTTCATAATGTTTTTCACATATCTATTTTGAGAAAGTGGATATCTGATTCTGGAAAGAAATTGTTTGCTGATGAAGTGGAGATTTAGGAGAATCTGAGGTATGAAGAAGAACCTGAGTTGATTTTGGCTTATAATGTTCGTAAGTTAAAAAGTAAACAAATTCCTATGGTTAAAGTTCAGTGGAAGCACCGAACAGCACGAGAAGCGACTTGGGAGAAGGAGTCTGACATGAGGCAAGCATATCCGAATCTTTTCTGACTGAGTTTTGGTTTGGCAATGTCGAGGACGACATTTTTCTGAAGTTGGGGAGATTGTAAAGACCATTTTGCTCCCAGGTTCGTCCGGACGAAGTTCGATCGTCCGGGACGATCGGTACAGGTTGTGCAGGAAAACATTTCTGGCTACATGATTCGTCTGGACGAAATTCGGATCGTCTGGATGAAAATCGTCCAGAGCCCAAGTCGTCCGTGACGAAAATTAATTTCGTCTGGATGAAAATTGTCCAGAGCCTAGATCGTCCGGGACGAAGTTGCGATCGTCCGATACGATCAGTCTTGATATATATGGAAATGAGATATTTTTGGAAAGAAAATGACGTCTAGGAGAGAGAAAAATGAAGGAAAAGAGGATTTTTGAGCTACTCCGGTCTATTTTCGTCCGTTGTGACAGTTAGAGAAGTTGACGGACTCGAGGTAAGGCACATTCCGCCTTTCTCAATTTTCAGAAACGAGATTTTTGACGCATTTTCTGTTCTGGATTTTGTTTCCGTTAGTGAATTTCTGGTATTATTTTCTTCTGACAAAGGTTTTACCGCGTAACTTTTGGTATGTCTCTGAGATGATAATTATGCACGTTTTGAGTATTTTCTGGAAGATTTTTGCTGGATATTTTGAATTCTACGGAGTTTTAATTGAACTGCAAATTATCAGGATGTTGAAAAATGTTTTATCAATACAATGAAAGTCTTATAATGTTGTTGTAAATGTTCTGTGGTAATTTGGTAAATTTCTGAATCTATGAATTTTGTGTAAATTCCGTATACTGCCGTTATGCCGCTGAATTTTCGTACGATTTCTGAATTTCTGAAATGAGATGATTTGCATGAATTGATTATTTGTATGCTATCAGAAGGGAGTTATAAGGGGCCGAAATCCTTTGTGATTCCGTTGTCTGGGTCCGGGAAGGGAGACATAAGGGGAAGTTCTGAAATCTGAAATTCTGTATATCTGTTCTGTTCTGGTTCTATAAGCACAAAAGGGAGCTATAAGGGGAAGTTCTGGTGCTATATGCACAAAAAAGGAGCCATAAGGGGAAGTTCCGACATCTGGAAGGAAGTTCTGTTCTGAAATTATCTGTTCTGTAAAGCTGTAATGTGATTTTATCTTATTTCTGATTTATGTACGACTCTGATTATTCCGTATGATTCTATCTGCTCTGTGACATGAAAGCTTTATGATAATATGATTTCAGTTTCCGTATTCGATGTTTGATTTTCGATTGAGCTATTATCTGTTCTGTCTGTTATACGATTTTTGTATGATTGTTCAAATTCTGTACGGATACTTTTCTGATGTGATTTCTGATGTGAGTTTCTGATGATTTTGATTTGTGATTGATATCTTGCTGAGGTGTTAGCTCATCCTTGTTTTCTGCTTGGTTTTCAGGTTCTGAGAAAGGGAAGGAGGTCTTGGACTAGACGTTTTGAGTCTGATCTGTGATTAGGTACTTGATACTTTTGATTTTTGTACAGTCATGACTTTTCTGTTCTGTTCTGTTCTTTTCGTCTGAAGCCATGCACTGTATCTGTATATGATTATTTTGATGAAAGAAAAGATAGATGAACGACGCTGTGTTTGGATGTTTATAGTAGCTTTGTGTTTTTCTGTCTGTGTTATACTTGGAAGAAAGTTCTGAAGCAAATTCCAAAGCCAGATCCTGGATTTGTTGGCTTTGTCGCAGCCCGATGCGAGCGGGATCCGTCCCGATCGGGTTGGGTCGTGACATAGCCCTTCAAACTCTATAAACAAATAATGAAAATGTATTTTTTAGATTTTTTTTTTACTTCGAAAGATGTCGAACATTTGTACTGATATTCTAAAACTTCTCATCAATTATCCATACTCACTCAAATTTCACCCAATATTTTTAATTCTAACCTATTGATCAGCTACTTATAAGATCGAGTGCCATTCATAAACAAATTTGAATTCAACAACTACAACAAATAAAATGAAATGAAAGACTGCTTTGCTTGAATTGTTATGGAGTTACGCAATGTGAATGACATTGACCTACTATGGCATAAGAGATAAAAATTAGATATTTGTATTGTTTCCTGATATTAATTACTAATCAAAAATATATAAACTTGTATAATGAATAATCTTAGTGAAGAAACTGAAGGTTTAATTTGTATGAGAATTGTTGTTTGATATTGAAGAAGACATAATGGAAAGATGGCAAATGGGTTAATTAGTAATTGTTTTTTACAACTCAACATGGAGTTATATGAAAATTGCCTTTGAATAGAAACGATATTCTGGATCCATTGGAATACTAATCAAAGTAAAAAAAAAAAAAATTAAAAAATATGGTATTAAAAGGGGGATGAATTTTTTATCTAAAAATAATAATTTTTTAAATACTACAACAACACCAAGTCTTTGTCCTACCACGTAGGGTCAGCTACATGAATCTTTTTTCTTCATTATATCATGTTTATCATGTTGAAAGTTAAATTCACGTTTAAATCTAATAAAAAAAGATCATTTCTAATATGAAAATAATAAATACGCCCAAATTCAAATCCAATTTCTACTAAAGTTTTGCATGTGAAATCTAAACATGATTTAATGAATAAGTGATTTTTGATAATTTTAGATTGATTAAATTGAATTTTAGCATATTTGTTAAAGTCCAAATGGAATAAGTAGGCTATTTTTATAATTAATTTGTTTACTAATATTTTAAAGTTCAAATTGAATAAGTATATATATATATATATATTATATATATATATATATATATATATATATATATATATATATATATATATATATATATATATATATATATATATATATATATATATATATATATATATATATATAAGTCCTCCCTCTATGTTAGAACATATTTTTAAATATATGAGAGAAATAATGATTATCTAATATATTGGCATTACAATAAGAATTTATGAATCTAATTGCATTTACAAGTCAAAATAAACAAGCTAGTTTAGTCCCTTTTAGATATATCATTTTTTGTGACGAGGAAGCACTGTCTTTATGCCAGTGAAAACCCCGGTCGACTAGCATGCAACCCCCACAAATTTACACGGGTCAACACTTAAGGCTTTCACTGCTTGCCATAGGATTTGAACCAGGGACCTGGGAATTGCCCAGCTGGCACTTTACCACCCGGACAAGCAGCGGTGGATTTTCTTTTCATTATCATTAGGGATGCTTACAATAATTTAAATTAACTTGTTTTATATTGATGCCTTTTATAAGTTTAAAGAGGGTAATTCTACGTAAAAGTTATTTCTAATGTCATGATTTTTCCATTTTTAAGGATTTCCACATTAAAAAGTTTGTCATTTGCATTCTTTATGATGGGGACCACATGGGGTGGTGCCATGAGAAGTTTCTGTTGTTGAGGCGTTGCCCACCCGTTTTTAGCTAATCGTTTACTTTTTTAGCTTGGCACTTATTATCTAGTCAGTTATAGTCTATTAGCATTTTCGGCAGCTATAGTTCATTAGGAGAAGGGGTTATAATACTTGTTAGGAGATGAAGGAAGAAGATGATCAATATACTTGCTGGTTTAGTATCCCGTGTTCCCTTTACTGTTTTATTATTTTTGCTGCAGGTTCTCTCTTAATTGCAGGGAAGGCTGCACCACATTGGTATCAGAGCCAATCTGAGAATGGCAGAAGGAAGTTCGAGAAGAACTACCGAGGAAGAGAAGAACTTAGACGCTGTGTGGGCGGCACAAGCTCGCTTCACTCAGCAATTGGAGGAAATACGAGCTGACCTATATCGCCTCTCTATGGAGACGAGGACTGAAATGGCTGCTCTACAGGAGGCAGTAAACCCTACTATGCTTGGTCGTGCCCCGCCGCAGGCGGCGACATTGGGACCTCGTCAAGACAGGGTTTGTCGGAGGATGCGAGCACTGGTTGTGGAGTTCTCAGATTCAGAAGGTGAACCAAATTACCGTCTGCATCTAGAGATGTCAGACTCGGAAGATGAGAGGCATCTACCGGGACTGGAGCCGCCGAGATGTATGGGCCTGCATCAGAGAAGAGAGCAAGAAACTTTCAAGGTAAAACTGGATATACCTTATTTCGACGGGTATTTACACATCGAAGATTATTTAGATTGGGAACGAGCTGTAGAAACTTTCTTCGAGTACATGGAGATTCATCCGGAGAAGCAGGTTAAATACGTCGCCTGTCGATTGAAAGAGGGAGCTAGTGCGTGGTGGCTTCAACTACTTTAAGCTCGTCGAAGGGAAGGTCGCGGACCTGTGCGAAGTTGGGTGCGAATGAAGCAGTTGTTGAGGGGCCATTTCTTGCCAACAGACTACGAGCAAATGCTATACCTCCGGTATCAACACTGTGTACAAGGTACAAGGACAGTGAATGAATACACTGAAGAATTTTATAGATTGAGCGCTCGTAACAATCTCCAGGAGACAGAAAATCAACTAGTTGCGAGATTCATCGGAGGATTAAAGGAGCAGATTCAGGACCAGCTAGAATTGAACTCCGTTTGGTCGTTATCTCAAGCGGTTAATTTTGCATTGAAAGTGGAAACTCAGCTACAGCGGCATTCTCGTAGCTACTCGCACCGCAGATCAGTTCCTCAAGAGGCGCCAGCTGAATCCTCTAAGACCACCAATTCACTGAACAAACTACCACCTAATGTGATTCCTGCAGCAGGTCTTCCACCACCCGAGCAGAAAGCCTATAGTAAGGCTAAGACCCCCCTCAAGGAGAATCCTTACAGTAGACCCACTACACTAAAATGTTTTAGATGCTTCCAGCCCGGCCAAAAATCAAACGAATGTCCCAATAGACAGCAATTACAAATGGCGGAAGGCAATGATCAAGAGGAGTGCAATGGTGCCCGAGGGCAACTGGAGGAAGAGACAATCACCGAGGATCTGCAAGCAGATGAAGGGGAGCCAGTTGTGTGCATCCTGAAGAAGCTATTACTAGCTCCGCGACACTCAATGCCTTCTCAGAGGAATGCATTATTTCGAACAAGGTGTACGATCGACGGGAAAGTTTGCGATCTCTTGATCGATAGTGGGTGTACCGAGAATGTGATCTCACGCTCGGTGGTGCAAGCTTTACAATTAAAAGTTACAAAAAAATCCCACCCCTATAAAATCAGTTGGGTTAAACGTGGCATGGAAATCACTGTTGCGGAGACCTGTTCAGTTACCTTTTCTATAGGTAAACATTATGTGTGTGAGGTAGTATGTAACGTCCTTGATATGGATGTCTGCCACATCATCTTGGGGCGACCTTGGCAGTTTGATGTCAATGCCACTTTTGAATGACGGGCCAACATTTACTCGTTCGAGTGGAAGGGAAGAAAGTTGCGTCTGCTACCACAGTCCTTGGAGTCCATTGGTAAAGATGGCAAGGGAAAGGCAGTAGCTTACCTAATTTCTGGACATGAACTGCTGCTCAATTCGCAGAACGACGAAATGCTCATTGCATTGGTGACCACGGCGGGTACTGAACCTGATGACAAGGCCTTCATTCCTGAGGCGATTCGCAGCCTATTACAGGAATTTGCGGATATAAGCCCATCCGAATTGCCTGCCAAGCTGCCTCCTCTCCGCACCATCCAGCACCAAATTGATTTCATCCCCGGTGCTTCATTGCCGAATCTACCTCATCACCGAATGAGTCCCAAATAGCACAAGATACTACAAGAAATCGTGGAAGATCTCCTCCAGCGGCAGCTAATCCAGCACAGCCTTAGTCCCTGTGCAATCCCAACGCTGATAGTTCCTAAGAAGGATGGCCAGTGGAGACTATGCATTGACAGCAGAGCAATCAACAAAATCACTACTAAATACCGTTTTCCCATGCCCAGAATTTCAGATCTACTGGATAAGCTAGCTGCACGGGTCTGTGGTGTTCTCCAAACTAGATTTACGTAGTGGTTATCATCAAGTTCGCATCCGACCAAGCGATGAGTGGAAAACGACTTTCAAGATGAGAGAAGGATTGTACGAATGGTGGGTGATGCCGTTTGGTTTATGCAATGCGCCTTCCACTTTTATGAGGGTCATGGCCGAGATCCTTAAACCATTTGAAGGTAAGTTCTTTGTGACATACTTCGATGATATTCTTGTATATAGTTCTTCGCTTGAAGATCACTTGCAGCACCTTACTCAATTGTTCTTGACCTTGCGAACCCACAAACTGTATTTAAATCTGGCTAAGTGTGAGTTCGCAACTCCCTCAGTTCACTTTCTCGGGTTTATAATTAGTCATGAGGGAATTCATGCGGATCCGAGAAAAATAGCAGCAATCCGAGATTGGCCTACTCCCCGTTCTCTTACGGATGTCCGAAGCTTCCACAGCTTGGCTAACTTTTATTGCCGTTTCATCAAGGGATTCACTGTTCTTATGGCTCCAATTACAGATGTGTTAAAGGGCTCGACTTTCTCTTGGTCCACAAGGCAGCAGGATAGTTTTGAACAAGTAAAAAGTGCTCTTTATAATGCTCCCGTCGTGGCCTTACCAAACTTTGAGAAAGCTTTCCAAGTGGACACCGATGCCTCTGGGATCGGTATCGGAGCTGTTCTATATCAGGACGATAAGCCCATTGAATTTAGCAAAAAATTAAGTCCACCGAGACAAAAATGGACAGTGTACGAGTAAGAATTATATGCGGTGGTAAGGGCGCTGAAACAATGGGAACATTACCTGTTGCACCAAGATTTTGTGTTGTGCAGCGATCATCAATCGTTACAATATTTGAATAGCCAGAAGACTATCAACAAAATGCATGCCAGGTGGGTAATTTTTTTACAGAAATTCAGCTTTGTGGTCAAATACAAAACCGGAAAGATGAACCGGGTAGCTGACGCCCTTAGTCGCCGAGCTGCCCTTCTCACTCAGCTCCAAACCGAAGTTACGGGATTCGACGAAATGAGGCTATTATATAGCAGTGATCCAGACTTTTCAGACATATGGGAAAAGTGCTGTTTCGGTACGCCACAAGCAAATTTCTCAGTGAGACAGGGATTTCTGTTCAAGGGCAATTGTTTATGTGTACCTGTTTCATCGTGGCGCCATCAGCTTATAAAGGAAATTCACTGTGGTGGGTTGGCTGCACATGTAGGGAGGGATCGCACACTATAGCAGCTCCAACTTAAATTCTTCTGGCCGCATATGAGAAGAGATGTTGCAAGATTTGTTGAACGTTGCGCCGTATGTCAACGTTACAAAGGGTCTGCCCAAAACACTGGACTGTATTTTCCATTGCCAGTACCTGACTCTATTTGGGAAGATCTCAGCCTAGACTTCATTCTAGGCTTGTCGAGGACTAAGCGAGGCTCCGATTCCATAATGGTAGTTGTGGACAGATTTTCGAAAATGGCCCATTTCAAACCGTGCAAGAAGACGTTCAATGCTCTCAACGTGGCTAAACTATTCTTCAAGGAAGTCGTGCGTCTACACGGTATCCCTCGCAGTATAACTTCCGATCGGTATGTTAAGTTCATTAGCCACTTCTGGCGAGAACTTTGGAAACGGTTTCAAACCGACTTGAAGATGAGCTCGGCCTATCATCCCCAAACGGATGGTCAAACTGAGGTGACCAATCGGACCCTTGCCAATATGCTGAGATGCTTAGTCCAGGAGAAATCGAAGCAATGGAAAGAGGTATTGGGACAAGCCGAATTCGCTTTTAACTCCATGCCCAATCACGCTACCGGTAAATGTCCCTTCAGCATAGTTTATACAAAAATGCCTAACCATGTTGTAGATTTGACCGCCCTTCCCAAGAGTCGTAGTCTGCAAGCTGCTCAAACCGCCGAACAATTTACAGAGGTGCTGAAGGAGGTCAAGGATCGTTTGCTGGATACCAATCAGAAGTACAAGTGCAACAAAGACAAGCACCGAAGACATGTTGAATTTCATCCGGGAGATCTGGTTATGCTCAGGTATCGCAAGGATAAGTTCCCTTCTGGCTCTTGTCCGAAGCTGCATCCAAAAAAGTTTGGGCCATTTCCTATATTGCGGAAGATCAACGACAATGCCTACATCATCGATCTTCCCAAGGATATATCAACATCCACCACTTTCAACGTTGCATATATGTACCCCTACCACCCTCCAGATGGAGCCGTCACCACCACAAACTCATCGGAGCTGAGTTCTTCCGAAGCAGGGGAGACCTGATGGGGACCACATGGGGTGGTGCCATGAGAAGTTTCTGCTGTTGAGGCATTGCCCACCCGTTTTTAGCTAACCGTTTACTTTTTTTAGCTTGGCACTTATTATCTAGTCATTTATAGTCTATTAGCATTTTCGGCAGCTATAGTTCATTAGGAGAAGGGGTTATAATACTTGTTAGGAGATGAAGGAAGAAGATGATCAATATACTTGCTGGTTTAGTATCCGGTGTTCCCTTTACTGTTTTATTGTTTTTGCTGCAGGTTCTCTCTTAATTGCAGGGAGGGCTGCACCACTTTACTTCTCTAATTATGTATGAGATATTATTTGAAGTTATTAGCTCGCAATGATAAATTTCTCAATAAAATTATAATTATGCTTTTTATTTGAGAAGTGTAATGTGATGCATTGATACTTCTTAATAATAAAGAGTATCATGTCAGTCACACTATCAACATGTCAAATTTAAAAAAAACAAAAAAAAAAAACAAAAAAAAAAAAACTTTGCACAACTTTTGAAAACATGTCATGAATGATAAATTTTAACCTAAAAATTTTATTTCATAAATAACTTAATTTAAGTCATCTATTTTCTTTTATTTTGAAATATATTACTTAAATAATTGATTAGCTATTAAACATTTTTTCTTGCTTAATTCAATTTTATTATTATTTTTAAAATAATATTTATTATTCACTTTATAAAAGAATAATATTTTTTTTTTATTTTAAGCTAACATAATATCATGTAACTACTTTTTTAATTGAGTTTAAGATATATAAAAAAAATTAACATATGAGTCTTATTTTATGAATAATTGAAATAAATTTATCATTATAGAAATTAAATTCATATTTAATTAATGTATGCTATTGCTATATAATTTTTATTTTATTTTTTTAAGAGAAAAATTATAACAGTAAGTTTAGAGTGTCTTAATTTTCTATATTTTCAATAACAGACCTATACTATATCTATGTTGTTTAGCACAGCAATATCTCATATTCCTATCGGTTCATCATGATTTTGTAAAATAAATATGCAGAAAATTATATATATTCTTCGGCATTAAAAAACAAATTAAATGAAAAGGCTTTTTTTTTTTTTTTTTTTGGCAATTGAATAAAATAAAATGTCATTATTAAAATGTATGCTAAACCCAAAAAATGAGCTCAATAAAATATTAATTAAAGGACAATGCAAGAAGGCCATCAATAACTTACTGATTCCAGCATGAAGGTATGGTGGTTTAGTGGTTGGGAGGTCTTCTTCTTTAGAGGTGTCAATATTGCCTAAAATCTGACATGAATCTGACCCAAAAATTACAGGTTAGGATCAACCCGTTTGGGAAACGGGTCGAGTTCAGGTTTAAAATCCTGACTCGATTGCAAAATTGGGTCGGGTTCAGGTCAACTTGAAAACCCAAATCAACTCGGGAACCGACCTAGTTCACATCCCGTGTAGCACCGTGAGTCCACGACCCTACTCACTTCCTGACCCCCGCTGGCCCCCGCATCCTGCGCTCGCCCCCGCATTCCTCGCTTGCATTGGCAGTCCAATGCTTGTAGCCTCATCCACACTAACCTGCCTCGCTTGCACTCGCGCTCGTTACTTTGGTAGTTGGCAACTCAGGGTAATAGGGTCTGGTCGAGTTAACTGAGATAATAGGTGACACACGAACACTAGCAATGAAAATAGAAGCTGACAACAAAGCTAACGCTGGCGATGGATGCAGGAAAATGAAATCGCAGAAGATGACGACGACGTGGACCCTGACGACAGATGCAGAGAGCAGTTTGAACTGCCGCTTGATGAGCAGGTCGAAGAGCTCGTTTTCCCTTGTCGAGTTGAGCTCGAGCTCTGTATTTGGCAGTCGAGCTCGATTCAAACACACCCTGACTCGACCCATTTGCACACCTAGGTTCAACTCAAACTCAACCCACTACACATTTTTGACGCCCTTATTTTTCCCCACAACAAGACTCATGCCCAAGCGCACTCTATTATTTTCATATTAAATTATTTAAAACCCTAACTAAATTATTGATTATAGCTTCAGATTAATCTGTTTGGCACGGCTATAGCTTTTTATATACATGATTAAAACTTATGAGACAAATAATTTTTTTAAAAATTGTTGTAAAAATAACTCCCTATTACAAAAATTTCTTGAAAGAAGCGAGAAAGTAATAGTCAAATACAACAGTGATTATAATTTAAAAAAGCAAAATAGTAAGAAAGACATCCCCTACCGACATTTAAGTATCCCAATATTTCTCCTAGTAAGATTCTCAATAATTTCAATTTTAAATTAAATTGATCAAAATTTGGATTGATAGACATGTAACCTAGATTATTAAATTATATAGTTTCATGTCATGAGAAAAAAAGAATTTTATTAAGCTAATAAGTTTAAAATAACTATTTATGTTTTGTTTACCACAACTTTTTTATTACTTTGTAAAGTTATTTTTAGATATAAAAATTTATTAAATTAATAATTTTTATACTAAAAATTATTTTAAAAAATAATAAAAAAGCCTTAAGCCTTAGCTTAAATTTTTTGAATGATTAAGTGATGTGCCCCTAAATTTATTGCAAGGTGACCCACTTGATCTGATAGATCTCATTAATGTTTATCAAATTAGGCCGAATGGGCACATATTTGGCCCAAGCTTAATATAGATGGGCCCAACAACTGTCCTCTCATTGGGGCCGTACGTTGGAAAGAATTAATGCATCTGGCCCAATGGCTTCAAACAAAATATGTAATTGAAAGCTATCTAATGTGGACTCATCGAGAGAAAAGAGGATGAGCTCATTCTTTTTTTTTCTTTTTTTTTTTAAGGATGCAAAAGCAATATTATTAAAAGGCAAAGAGATTGCAAATTAAGAAAAGGATCACATTCCTCTTTTAACAAGCTAATAAAAGGAGGAGGAATTGAACCCAAACTAAAGTTATCTCAAACAAAGTTATTACAATGAGCAATGTTGGCACACTTATTAGCTAACTTATTACAATCTCTATTCACACAACTAAAAATAACATGTTTGAATCGCTTAAGGAAATTCATATCTTCAATCCCATTTGAAATCCTCACCTTGCTCGGATCTTTATTCAATCTACGAATAATAATAATAAGCAATCTCAGTAGAGGTTTTATGTTTTTTCATTGCTCTCATGAAATTTTTGCGGTGAGAAACAGCTTTTTAGAACTGACTCTGCTAGCATGAAAGCTATAAGAAAATTAATGCCTAATTTTTTTTAAAAAAAATATTTATAATATCCACAACAATTAAAAAAATTTCCCTACACATCTTTACAATCACATTTATAAAAAAAATTGCAGTCAATCCAAACGAACTTGTTTAGATATCTTAGGTCTATTATTCAAAGTGATGGTGAAATAGATGGGGATATTATTAGTAGAATTCAAGTTGGATGGATGAAGTAGAGGAATGCACTGGGCTTGTTTTGTGATAGAAAAGTACCACTAAAACTTAAGGAAAAAATTTATAAGATGATGGTTAGACCTGCGATGCTTTATAGAGCAAAATATTAGATATTAAAGGAGAAGCATAATATTAAGTTAAGTGTTGCAAATATGAGGATGCTCAAGTGGATGAGTGGCTTTACTCTTAGAGAGAGGATACGAAATGAGCATAAACGTAAAAAGGTTGGGGTAGCTCCAATGGTAGATAAGATTAGAGAGAGTCTCCTTAGATGATTTGGTCACAAAAAATGGCGGACTTCCAATGACCCGGTAAGCTAAGGAGAGCATATGTATTAGATTTAATCTATGTTAAGAAAGGTAAAGGTAGACTTAAAAAAACTTGGTTAGAAAATATTAAAAATGATCTTTCTTTTTTAGATCTAAATGAGAATTTGACTCTTACTCGAACACAATTGAGAAAAATGATTCATGTAGCTGACTTCACGTAGTGAGATAACGGCTTGATGTTGTTGTTGTCATTCCAAATGAATCCCTAATCTTAAATTTATGAATACACATATATTGACTTTTGTTATCCCACATCAAAAGTTCAAAAGTTGTTCTTGCCAATTGACCAAAACAGAGGCATTAGATAGAGATAGTGGTGGCAACAAGTATGTATTGAGATGGGTACATCTATCCAAAATCCAAAAAAAATGTGGCCAAATTTTTATGAGCTTTCTCGAATAAGGACCTTTTAAAAAATTTTGTCAAAATATTTTAATATAAATTTTATTATAATTGATTTCGAAGTTCTTACATTTGCGCTGAGATTAGTGTAATTTAAAATAACATATACAACACTAATCTCAATGTAAATCCAATAGTTTCAAAATCCATTTTTTTTTTCTTTTTTCTCTCATTATGAGGAGTTTAATTTCAAAATCCATTATAATACAGTTTGTATTAGGATATCCTAATACAAATTTTGTTCATTTTTAAAACAATTTATATCAAGTTCAGCATCAAGATTTATTTTTACGTCTAAATTAATCATAGTACAAAAGCCATAAAGATGTTGGACCGATGTGATTTAAATGATTAATTTATTGTAGAAAATGAAATTTGATAATATTTATTCAGAGAATAATTTATATTCTTTATCCATCAACTAATCTCATTACATTCCTATTATCTCCTTCTTATTAATATTCCAACTCAATGTTCTTTTAGTTTATTAATATTTATTATTGTTTACATAGAAAGCAAATGTGCCTAAATTCTCATGAGTGAAAATGAGCTCTCACCTTTAGAGAGGTTGGTTCCAACTTCTATGTACTTATGAGTGAAAATAGCATCTCATCAATAGGAGCATGAACTATTTTCTATCAAATAAAGATTTGAAGTGTTTTCTATAAAGAATATTACAAATAGGGCCATCAAATTGTCTTCACATGTATTTCAATCACATTCAAATACATGTGAAGAAATAAATTGTCTTTTTACAAATAGGGCCATCAAATTGTAAAAGAAATATATATTTTTTTTAAATGAAAATTATTTCATAATATATTTCTAAAAGCATAAAAATGTAAATTTCAAATTTATCAAGAGTAAAACGTTATTTTTCTAGACTAACAATTTAAATGAGATGGGCCCTAAGATTCGTCATTTTACTAACCCGATATTTTTGTATTTTTCTATTAGCAATTTTATCATGAACTAATTCATTAATTAAGACTTGAGATATGTTTCCCACAAGTATCGAATACCAACTAGATCTTCTACTTTTAAAAAAAAAATGAACGTAAAATTTGCGAATATATGGCTTTAAAATATATACCCACTTATAGAATAATGAAATCTCTTTCTACTGAAGTTATTAAGTGGTCATAAACTACGTAGAATTTCAGATATAATAGCTCATTCATGTTAACCTAACTCAACTCAATATTATTTTTGAGTGATTTTGGGCTAAACTAATTTTTCTTGATAGAAATCAACCTTAAGAAACTTGCCACCTTACCTTATACACATGAAATTTAATTAACTATAGTTATAAAATTAAAATTGAAACTTTAATTGCATCTTAATTAATAATTTTAGAAAAAATTTCAAACAATTGTGTTTCAAAATTATTCTTTTAATAGTTTAATTTGAAACATGTTAAAATCCTATCAAAATACTTACTTTTTAGTTGAAACTAATGAAAAATATTAATGACTTTTGAATCAATCTTAACAAAAATCTAATCATATTCAACCATAGCAATAAATAAAATGAAATTTCTAATAAATAGTTATATGGATGTTAAAATCCTTTTTATTAATATTTTAAGTTCAGTAACTAACATTAAAAAATAATGTAGTGATTATATGAATTTTGATTAAAATTTATAAATCCATATAATATTAATGATTTTAAAATTATGGGAAGCTTAAGAGATGCTTCAACTCCACAAATGATCTTTGACAGTAATGCCCTCTATCTCCATACTTATTTGCAATGATTATGAATGCTTTTATAGGTTGATTGATGCCCTTTAGCCTTAACAAAAATGACTATTAAGTCTTACATCTTATTTATGTTCATGATTTATTAGATCTTTATTATGCTAAGAATGTCTCTTGCAAAATCACAAAAAAAAAAAAAAAACTTTGTGCTATCCACATTACAAAATACTAAGTTGAATATTTTTTATAGCTTGATTAAAATAACATAACTTTTTGAGAGAGAAACACTAAGTTGAATATTCTCATAGCCAAATCTTTTTTACTATTCATGTTAAAAGTAAATGTTGTTCACTTAGGGGTTGTTTGGTTGTCTGTATTTAGGATGTAAAATAATCCAAATATAGAGATTTTAGAAATTTTTATGTTTGATTTGAAGTAAAAGAGGAATGTAAAAGGAGTGTATTCTAAATACTCCAGGCAATATATTTTGGAGTGTATTTAGAATTTCTTCGATTTGGGCGATTTCTAAATACACTACAAATGCATATTGAGCTTTGACCATTGTCGGCTACCGCTGCCATCGGGCAACATCGTAGGCCATCCACTGCCGTCACCGGGCACCACCGCCTCCGAACACTAACGGCCACCCCAGCCACAACATTTTTGTATTTTACATTGCATTCACTTTTACTCCAAATCAAACAAAAATAAAGTCAAGTCATGTAGTTATTATGCATTTATCCAAATAACTAAAAAATATTCTTTTTACACAACAATCATTTTACATTGCATTTCTTTTTACGCAGCCAAACAACCCCTTAGAGATGAAATTCCGCCATTCATTAGTCCGCTCCTGAGCTTGCCAATATTTTTTTTTGGCTGCTTATACACACATCGCATACACAAGACTCAAATTTAAAATTTCTTAGTTGACAGCCTAAGCTCCCAACTAATAGATAAATATGAGTTGTGTGCTTTTCAATGTTTCGCCTGCTAGTAATTTTTGTCTGCTGCTCAAAGGGGGCTTTATTACGCTGGTCCAGACGCTATATAATTATGGCAGGCTGGGATTATGGAAGCTTTCAGCCTTTCTAGTTAATAATGATGGATTTTTTCTCTATTAATTTAGATTGCTTTGCAATCATCTTGATCGCTCCTATGATCAATTTTATATGGGACAGACTTTCTTTCACCTGATTACTTACACTAAATCAATGACATATTAGTTCTCTTGGGATGATTGGCTTATTTGCACTATTATTGTTATCTTATCGTGGCTGGGACATATTAATGTCTATGGATGCTATTTTTTCTTATTTCTTAAACCGGTAAATAGGGGTGTGAAAATTGACATGACACGAAAATCCGACTCGAATACAACCTAAAATTTTCAAGTTAAGATCAACCTGTTTTAAGAACAGGTTGGATTCGGGTCCCGATTTTCGACCCGTTTCAAATTCAGGGTTGGGTTCAGGTTAACCCGAAAATTCGATTTGGACCCTATTTTGACCCGCTATCCGCCCATCTCATGCACGCACCGCGCCGGGCATGCCCAGCTCGCACCCAAATGGACGATCGGCTTCCTTTGCCCCGCACCTCTGTGACTAGACCCCCTATCCATCGCGTCTCACCTCGCTCCAATGTTGTGTGTGACGCGCTCGCCCTCTGGCCTGGCTAGCATCACCTTTGTTGTGCGCGATGCTCTGGCAACCCGAGCTAATCCTCCTAATCGAGTCAGGTCAACTTGATTACCCGATGTGTCGGATCCGAATTGCAATTTCTAACCCATTTGTAAAAACGTGTTGGATTCAAATAAGATCAAATAGTAGTAGATCAATATCAAATTCGATCTGAACCTGACCCGCAACCTATTTTTGACACCCCATGCTATTGGAGAAATTATTACGTGAGGTCACCAGATCGTTGTAGGAGAATTAGGATGAGCCGCGTCATCGGATACATAGCAAAATAATGATGTGGTAATAATTTATCTTCAATATCTGCCTCAAATTCATTTCATAATGGCACCAACTGTGCTTCCCTGTCAGCCTTCCATCCCAGCGAACGAACCGGCCCCATTTGGATATTCATCATTACTCCACTTCAGTACTCTCTTCACAATAACAACAGTCTCTATACTCTGTATGTACAAATTTTAATTGAAAAACGCATATCAGAGCCATTATTGAACGACAGCTTATTAGGTGGTGGCGCCCATATAGACTTGATGATCACTGAACCACCGCCATTTTATCAGATGATTATTGTACTGTTTCTCACCCATTTTACCTTCTGAAGAAGACAACTTTCCTCTCGCCACAAAAATACAGGAAAGTGACTTCCACTCTTCCCACATTGAAGTTTTCACCTGCAGAACAATCAGTCAGCTAAGAAGGCCTATTCAAAGGAAAACTTCAGATTTTATTTCGAGGACGGGCGATGAGGACGACTTTGATACTGTACAGAAGCAATTGAGAAACGCTTCGCTTAAAATTAAAACAATTCAATACTTTGATGGCGGATGATCTTACTTACAGTAGCAGATTTAATGATTATGAAGCATTAGAGGAAGAAAAAGCTATTTTGATTCGATCACAGAGAAGTCGTAGCAGAAGAAAACGTCAGCTTTTATTTTAATGTCTGTCTATGACGAGACAATACAAAATCAATTCAAAAACTCATCCATTAAAAATCTGATTTTTATTTATTTTCTTTCAAAAAGTTCACTCCTTTAATTTCGGTTCTTCATATTTACAGTTGCATATGCGTTCCTCTTAAGAAGGCGAAACAGAGGAGGTAGAATCGTCAAATTCGCCGCCGGCGAAGGAGCCATCGACGCCGGCGGAAGCCCACAAGCGACGCTCGAACGCTTCCTGCATCTCCTCTGGGATGAGCAGAGTCCTACAGAGAGGACAGGTTCGCTGGTCATGGTTCACCCACCGGTCGAGACATCCCCGATGAAACACATGGCGGCAGTTGCTCAGCCACCGGACCTCCTCCCTTTCTTCAAACTCGTAGAGACAAACGGCGCATCCATCGGCCAACGGTCTCCTGCGACCTTCCCCTTCTCCTTTCAGAAGCTCGTGAAAGCGAACGACGGGGAGAATTTCTTGAATGAGGATTGCGGAAGCAGAGCAGAGCTCCGGCGGAAGGTTGGCGTCAGGCCAGGGGACCTCCGATTCGAGGAGGTGGCTGAGGCCGGCGACGGCGAAGATGGAGGAGATGAGGCGGCGGAGGAAGTTGAGGAAGAAGATGAGATGAAAGATGAGTTTGGGAAAGAGGAGGTCGGAGTAACCGACGGGGAAGCCCATGGGTGAAGGAGAAAGGAGGTTTTTTTTTGAGTTTGCTCTGATTCTGCGTTGAGGTTTGATCTGTTTTAAAGGAGGAGGAGCAACGGGATTGCGACCTGCGTGTGGTGGGGCTCAACGGTCGTTGGTCGTGAAGGCTAAGGGAGATGGAATGGTAAATAGTCGCTGGATCTCAGGCATAATATTATTTTTGTGCAATATTACGGATAAAGAGAAAACAACAAGGAGAAAATGATTGACTTTAATTTATTTTATTTTATTTCATTTTATTCATTTACTTATAACTTTTAATATCTCTATTATTATTTAATAAGCAACAACTATTTTCTGTTTTTTAGATTGAATTCATGTCCAAGCGAATTATAATATGTAAAATTGTGAAAATTGTCTAAAATTATGAAAATCGGTTTTCTTAGGGGCTGTTTGGCAACCAGTGGGATTTAACTTGAGTGGGATTTAGTAAATCCTGTAAATCCGGATTTAGTAAATCCGAATTGTGTTAAATCCTGAAAACTGTTTGGTATGCAATATGTTAAATCCGGTTAAATCTTGAGAAACTGTTTGGTAACATATTTCAGGATTTATGGCAGTTAGGGATTTAAAATTTAAACATATATTTATGAGATAAATATCATTGCATAAAACAGCATTAAACAAACTTGAGTTCTCACAAAATGATCGAAAGTTCAATAAAGAGCAAATTACAAAGCAATATTGACCAAAATGACAAATTAAGCATTAAATTAGAGAATGCATTTAATATGTAAATGTCTTCATAGCTAATTCTTGGGAGCCAAATTTTTTCACGATAATCGATTTCTTTGACTTGCAATCTGAAATAAAGAAATGAATGAATTAGTACAAAATTTAATGTAGTTAGTGAAACATTACACAAATTAAAATTCTTACCCGAGCATTCCATAAATCAATGGTGATATTGTGCCTAATAGCTTCACCTTGAATTCTTTCTCCTATTGTCGCATGTAAGTTGGGATTGTCCTCTGGCATATCAACTTCCACAGTTTCAGCATCATGTTGCATTTCTGTTTGTGACATATTGAAGTATAGATCATGTCCGTGGTATCAACCAATAAAGTTATGCAGAACCGCACAAGTAATGACAATATCTGCTTGAACACTAATAGGGAACTGTCGCATGTGCGTAAGAACCTGAAAACGTTCCTTCCAAATCCCAAAAGTTCGTTCTACCACATTGCGTAGCTGTGCATGACCGTGATTGAATAACTCTTGCTCGGCAGCATATCTCCTTGTCGTTCTTCCACGATAATCTGCTAAATGATATCGATATCCTCGAAATGGGGCAATTAGTCTATCAGTATTTGCATAACCAGAATCAACCGAAAAATATTTGTTGCGGGGTACTTCAAACTGCCCTTGTTCTACTGCCCATCTAAGCACACGCATGTCAGCAGCAGATCCCTCCCACCCAGAAGCTACATATACGAACTGTCGATCAAACGACACCACAGCCATTACATTCTGTGATGTAAATCCCTTTCGATTACGATATCGATTTTGTAAATGAGTACTTACGACAGCTGGAATATGTGTATCGTCTATCGCTCCAACCGCATTTTTGAAGAATGGGTGAAATTGTTCATTTGCACGTATAAACGGATGACAGTCAACATCAGCTGAAGGTAAACTTATAAATTCATCCGACAAAGACACAATTGCCTTCAGAACTTGATTGAAGTACCTGCTAACTGTTTCTAATGAATGTTGAAAAAATTCGCATAATTGTCGGTAGCTGTGTGCATGGGCAACACCCCGTAAGAAAATGCCAAGTTGTTCCGCCGCTAGCATATTCTTTGTGTCAGATAGGTGACCACGGCTAACAAGCAAGTCTCTTAAGCTTATGAAAGCATCTGGTGGTAATCTAAAGCACTGGTAAGCTCGCCCTGGATGACCAGATAGGATGTCAAGAACATATTAATAGCCGGTATATGATCTATCAAACATACGCCGTCTGTCACGACCCGACCCGACCGGGACGGATCCCGCCCGCACCGGGCCGCGACCAGCCAAACAAACAAACCAGGATCTGGCTTTGGAATTTGCTTCGGAACTGATTCTTCCAAATATTTCAACTCAAAACAGACACACAAAGCTACTATGAAACATCAAATGCAGCAGAACAAATCATCTATATTTTTCTTTTCCTCAAAACAATTATCTACAAATACAGTACATGGCTGACAGAAAGAACAAAGAAGAAAAGTCATGACTGTACAAAAATCAAAAAGTACAAAATACCTATAACTGATCAGACTCTGAACTCTAATCCAAGACCTCATTCCCTTTGCCAGAACCTGAAAACCACGCAGAAAATAAGGGTGAGCTCAACAGTTCAGCAAAGCGACAAACCTCCAATCAAAACTTTCAGAATCCAAAACCAAACACTTCAAACCAAATCCGTACAGAAACTAGAAGAGAATCAGGCAGATATAAAAAACGTGCAGATCAGAATGAAATAGATCAAATCAGAACAGATACGGACATATATTAAATCAGAACAGATCTAAACAGAACAGATCAGACAGAACTGTACGGAAACAGAAATCATATCAAATCAGATATCAGATAGTATTGTAATTAATAGCTAAATTCCCTGACACTGACAGAATCTCTACGGATTCTGGCCCCTTATGCCTCCCTTGTGCTCACGGCACCAGAACAGATGTGCTTATAATAGCACCAGAACAGAATTCATCAGATCCGGAACAGAACAGATATCAGATTTCAGATTGAGCTCATTTCATATTTTCCAGACACTAAATGAATCTCTTAGGATCCAGGCCCCTTATAACTCCCTTTATATAGCATATACAGATAGCATATCAATTCAGAAGAAATCCGGACGAATTCAGAAATCAGACAAAAATCGGGCAGCACAACGGCTGTATACGGAATTTACATAATTTTCCTGAAAAATCACAGAATACCAAATTTGCACAGAATGTTCACAACGATATTGCAAGACTTTAATTCTACTGCCACAATATTTTTAGACATCGTAGAAAAATACAGTCGAAATAAAACACCGCCGAATTCAAAATACCCGGACAAAAATCTCCAGAAAATAACCAAAATGTGCACACTCGGCACGTCAATAACATACGGAAAATCACGCGGTAAAAACTGAACCAGACGGAAAATACGGACGAAAATCACTAACAAAAATCAATTCCGGACAGATAATACCGCCAAACACGACGGTTCTAAAAATTGAGAAAGGCGGATTGTGCCTTACCTTGCGTACAGCAATATCTTCAACAGTCTCGTCGAACGAAAACGGACCGGCGTCGCCCGAAAATTAACTTTTCCAAATTTGCCCTCGACCTTCTCTCTCCTCGACTGAATTTTAGATATTTTATGATTTTCTCTCTCTTCAAAATGACTTGATTTCAGCTTTAAATTACTCTGATCGGCCCGGCCGATTGCACGATCGTCCTGGACGATCTGAACAAAACTGAATCGGCCTGGGACGATTTCTCAGGATGATAATTAATTTTCTTAGACGATAAAAACCTTTATTCTCTGACTTGTGCCATCCACTGATCGTCCCGGGACGATCCCAGATCGGCCCGGACGATCCCTACAGGAAATCATTCCTGGAACTTCTGTACAGAATCTGGAACAAAAATTGCACTGATCGTCCCGGGACGATCCAGATCGGCCCGGACGATCCTGGAGCAGATTTTGATATTACAATCTCCCCAACTTCAGAAAAATATCGTCCTCAACATTGCCCAAACAAAACTCAGTCAAAACAAGTACGGGTACGACTGTCTCATGTTGGACTCCTTCTCCCAAGTCGCTTCCCGTGCAGTACGGTGCTTCCACTGGACTTTAACCATAGGAATCTCTTTACTTCGTAGCTTTCGGACGTCGTACGCCAAAATCAACTCTGGCTCTTCCTTGTACGCCAGATTCTCCTGAATCTCAACCTCGTCAGCTGACAACTTCTTCCCAGGGTCAGATACCCACTTCCTCAAAGTGGATACGTGAAACACGTTATGCACGTCAGGCATTGAATCAGAAAGCAACAGTCGGTAAGCAGATTTTCTAATCCTTTCCAGGATTTCAAAAGGTCCAACATACCTTGGACTAAGCTTGCTCACCTGGCCAAATCTGCTCACACCCTTCATCGGGCTGACTTTGACATACACAAAGTCACCAACCTGAAACTTAACAAACCTGTGCTTCTGATTGTAATATTTCTGCTATCGATCATGAGCCGCTTTCAATCTTTCTTTAATCAAGCTGATCTTCTTAATAGTTTCTTCAAAGAAAGTGGCACCCAGTTCCTGTCTATCTCCGACCTCAGTCAGAGTCAAAGGAGTACAGCACTTCCTGCCATACAGAGCCTCGTACGGTGCCATGCCAATACTGGACTGAAAACTATTGTTATAAGCAAACTCAATCAGCGGAATATGATCTTCCCAGCTTTCGCCAAAGTCCAAAACACAAAGCCTCAATAGATCTTCCAGTACCTAAATGGTTCTCTCAGGCTGTCCGTCGGTCTGAGGATGAAAGGCTGTACTGAAATGCAGTTTCGTACCCAAGCCTTGCTGAATGCCCTTCCAAAGTCTGGAAGTAAATCGTCCGTCTCGATCAGAAACAATCACTTTAGGTACACCGTGCAATCTGATAATTTCCTTCACATATACCTGTGCCAAGCGATCCACCGGATCGGTCTGTGTGATCGGAAGAAAATGGGCGGACTTCGTCAGTCGATCTACAACCACCCAAATGGCGTCGTGTCCTTGTCTAGATCGAGGAAAACCCATCGCAAAGTCCATCGTTACCTCCTCCCACTTCTACTCAGGGATAGGCAACGACTGCAACAGTCCACCTGGTCGCTGATGCTCTGTCTTCACCAACTGACAGGCCTCGCATCTCGACACAAACTCTGCCACATCCTTCTTCATTCCAGGCCATCAGAACAAAAGCTTCATGTCAGCATACATCTTACCACTGCCTGGATGAATAGTGTAGCCTGAATGGTGAGATTCGTACAGAATCTCCTGCCCCAAATCCCCAAACACAGGTATCCACAACCTAATCTTACAGAAAATAGCACAAGAATCAGAAATTCGAAGTTCAGGAGTTTTACCAGATCCAATCTGAGCAATCAATTTCGAATAATCAGAATCTAACTTCTGGGCTTCTTGAATCCTTGCTTCCAAAGAAGACTGAATGCTCATCTGAGCCAAATCCAAACCACTGGAGGAAATCACCTCCAACTGTAATCGCTCCATGTCTTGAATAAGAAAATCATCAAAAGTGAGCTGCAAACCTGATAATCCAGAAGACTTCCTGCTCAGAGCGTCCGCTACCACATTAGCCTTCCCAGGCTGATACTGAATGGTCAAATCATAGTTCTTGATCAACTCGAGCCATCTTCTTTGTCTCAGATTCAGATCCTTCTGAGTGAAAATGTACTTCAGACTCTTATGATCAGTAAAAATCTCACATCTAACGCCATACAAGTAATGACGCCAAATCTTCAAAGCAAACACAATAGCAGCTAACTCCAAATCATGCGTCGGGTAATTCTTCTCATGTGGTTTCAACTATCTCGAAGCGTAAGCAATTACCTGACCATGCTGCATCAAAACACATCCCAAACCTTTTAGTGAAGCATCACTGAACACCTGAAATCCTTCCGTACCTGACGGAAGTGCTAACACTAGAGCTGAAGTCAAACAGTCCTTCAATCTCTGAAAACCAGCTTCACACTCTGGTGTCCAAACAAAAGGTACTGACTTCTGCGTCAGTCTCGTCAGAGGCGTCGAAATCTGTGAAAATTCCTTCACAAATTTCCTATAATATCCAGCCATGCCCAAGAAACTATGTACCTCAAATACCGTAGTCGGCCTTGGCCAATCAGCAACCGCCTGAATCTTCTAGGGATCAACAAAAATGCCTTCTCCGCTCACCACATGCCCCAGAAATGAAATGCTCTTCAGCCAGAATTTACACTTGGAGAACTTGGCATACAGTTGATGCCACCTCAAAGTCTCCAAAACAGTGCTCAAGTGTCTGGCATGATCATCCTCAGAAGCAGAATATACCAGAATATCGTCGATGAAGATGATCACAAACTGATCCAAATACTCCCTGAATACTCGGTTCATCAGATCCATGAAAATAGCAGGCGCGTTGGTTACCCCAAAAGGCATAACCAAGAACTCATAATGCCCGTACCGAGTACTGAAAGATGTCTTCACCACATCAGTTTCCTTCACCTTCACCTGATAGTATCCGGATCTCAAATCAATCTTCGAAAACACAGAAGATCCGGAAAGCTGATCAAACAAGTCGTCTATCCGTGGTAAAGGATACTTGTTCTTGATCGTGACTTTATTCAAATCTCTATATTCAACACACATACGGAGTGTCCCGTCCTTCTTCTTCACAAACAGAACAGGTGCTCCCCAGGGAGAAACACTAGGACGGACAAAGCCTCTATCTACCAACTCCTGAAGCTGAACTTTCAACTCAGAAAGTTCTTTCGGTGCCATCCTATACGGAGCTTTTGATATCGGAGCGGTACCCAGAAAAATATCAATAGAGAACTCCACCTCTCTATCCAGAGGTAAACCAACCAACTCCTCAGGAAAAACATTCGCAAACTCCCGTACCACAGGGATCTCAGAAACAGAACCAACCTCCAGGTTCAGATCTCGCACCGAAGCCAAAAATACTGGACATCCCTTCTTCCACATTCTGCTCACCTCCAACATAGAAATCAAACTGGAGAGAACACCTCGTAAGCTCTGAAATACACATCGCTCTCCAGCCATAAGCAAACTCACTTGCTTCTTCGAACAGTCAATCTGAGTCTTGTAAAGACTCAGCCAATCCATGCCCAAAATCACGTCATACGAAGAAATTGGCAATAAAATCAGACTTGATTTTCACTTCTTGCCAGCAATATCAATCTCACACAAATAAAACTTACGGGCAATCAGATTACTTCCAGCCGGTAAAATCACGGAAAGAGAAACCGGTAGTAAAAATGAATTCAAACGCAAAATCTCAAAACAGCGCTCGGACAGAAAAGAATGACTGGCTCCAGAGTCAAACAAAACTCGACAGGGCTGATCAGAAATATAAATCGTACCTGTCACAACATCTGGAGCGTCTCGAGCCTCCTGCTGACTCAAGCTGTAAACTCGTGGCTGAACTGGAGCTGGAGCTGAAGCTACAGAACTACTCGGCAGAGGGAGCCTCTCACTAACAGTAGGTGGTCTCCGTGGTACAGAACTAGAACCACCACCTCTACCAAAAAATCCCTCAGAGCGTGGAGGAACAGTCCTCGGTCTTCCTGCTGCTGAACCGGCAGGTCTGACAAAGCCCTCAGATCGGAACTCAGAACGCTGATCAAATCCAGTCTGTGGACACTCTGCAATCCGATGTCCTGGCTGACCACATCGGAAGCACAGACCAGCCATCCTGTAGCACTGGCCAAGGTGTCGCCGTCCACAACTCTGGCATACAGGTGCCATACTGACAGATCCAGAACTCGTCGTACTGGTAGCAGTACCAGACGACCCTCCACTCCTCCTGGAGTCACCAGATCCAGAACCAGATCCAAATCTCCTCTTCACAGAGGAACCACATCCTGAAGCCTCACCTCCAAACCTTTTCCTACTCGCAGTCCACCGCTGCTGAGTAGCCATCAGGTCGTTCTTAATCAGACGAGCTCGCTATACAAGCTCAGAGAAATCAGTGATACGGAACAATATCAGGGGCTGCCTCAGAGTATCTCGTAATCCCCTCAGAAATCTGTAGCACCTCTCAGTAGAAGTACTAACCAGCTGCGGAGCATATCTGGCTAAGGCAGTAAACTCTGCCTCGTACTGCATCACAGTCTTGCTCCCCTGAACAAGCCTCAAAAAGGTCTCCTGCATCTGCTGTCGTGCAGAAAGGGGAACGAACCAGTCTCGGGACACCTCAGTGAACTCTTCCCAAGTAATCAAAGAGTTCAATCTGCCCTGAAATTTGGCCTCCTGCTGGCCTACCCACCAGTGCTCAGCCTCTCCATCCAACAGAAAAATAGCCAACGGTACTTTCCAATCTGACAGACACTGCATGCTGTCAAAAGTCTTCTCTATCCTCCTCAGCCACTCCTCAGCTGCTCTGGGCTCAACAGCGCCCTCAAATCTCGGAGGTTTCAATCTCAGAAATATCTGTAGATGTCTATCAATGTCATCAGATCTGACAGTAGAAGCTCTACTGTGACTCTCACTCATCATCTGAGCAACTAGCGTAGCAAACTGAGATAGTGTATCTGGAGCTGTACTCCCCACTAGTGCTGCCTGATTGGCACTCTGCCCGTCAGTCATGTCTGGGTCTGGCTGATCCATACAGAAAATTCAGAAAAATTTGGAAAACTATCACAAAAACAACACAATAAAAAGCCAAACAAACCAAAACTACCCTAGACAGACTTACTTGCAAATCACTTCCTAGAGCTCTGTCTTACAATTCAACCAAATTCCAAAACCATTGCTCTGATACCACCAAAGCTTGTCACGACCCGACCCGATCGGGACGGATCTCGCCCGCACCGGGCCGCGACCAGCCAAACAAACAGACCAGGATCTGGCTTTGGAATTTGCTTCAAAACTGATTCTTCCAAATATTTCAACTCAAAACAGACACACAGAGCTACTATGAAACATCAAATGCAGCGGAACAAATCATCTATATTTTTCTTTTCCTCAAAACAATCATCTACAAGTACAGTACATGGCTGACAGAAAGAACAAAGAAGAAAAGCCATGACTATACAAAAATCAAAAAGTACAAAATACCTATAACTAATCAGACTCTGAACTCTAATCCAAGACCTCCTTCCCTTTGCCAGAACCTGAAAATCACGTAGAAAATAAGGGTGAGCTCAACAGCTCAGCAAAGCGACAAACCTCCAATCAAAACTTTCAGAATCCAAAACCAAACACTTCAAACCAAATCCGTACAGAAACCAGAAGAGAATCAGGCAGATATCAAAAGCGTGCAGATCAGAATGAAACAGATCAAATCAGAACAGATACGGACATATATCAAATCAGAACAGATCTAAACGGAACAGATCAGATAGAATTATACGGAAATAGAAGTCATATCAAATCAGATATCAGATAGTATTGTAATTAATAGCTAAATTCCCTGACACTGACAGAATCTCTATGGATTCTGGCCCCTTATGCCTCCCTTTGTGCTCACGGCACCAGAACAGATGTTCTTATAATAGCACCAGAACAGAATTCATCGGATCCGGAACAGAACAGATATCAGATTTCAGATTGAGCTCATTTCAGATTTCCCAGACACTAACTGAATCTCTTAGGATCAGGCCCCTTATAACTCCCTTTATATAGCATATACAGATAGCATATCAATTCAGAAGAAATCCGGACGAATTCAGAAATCAGACAAAAATCGGGCAGCACAACGGCTGTATACGGAATTTACACAATTTTTCTGAAAAATCACAGAATACCAAATTTGCATAGAATGTTCACAACGATATTGTAAGACTTTAATTCTACTGCCACAACATTTTTAGACATCGTAGAAAAATACAGTGGAAATAAAACACCGCCGAATTCAAAATACCCGGACAAAAATCTCCAGAAAATAACCAAAATGTGCACACGCGGCACGTCAATAACATACAAAAAATCACGCGGTAAAAATTGAACCAGACGGGAAATACGGACGAAAATCACTAACAAAAATCAATTCCGGACAGATAATACCGCCAAACACGACGGTTCTGAAAATTGAGAAAGGCGGATTGTGCCTTACCTTGCGTACAGTAATATCTTCAACAGTCTCGTCGAACGAAAATGGACCGGCGTCGCCCGAAAATCAACTTTTCTAAATTTGCCCTCGACCTTCTCTCTCATCGGCTGAATTTTACATATTTTATGATTTTCTCTCTCTTCAAAATGACTTGATTTTAGCTTTAAATTACTCTGATCGGCCCGGCCGATCGCACGATCGTCCTGGACGATCTGAACAAAACTGAATCGGCCTGGGATGATTTCTCAGGATGATAATTAATTTTCTTGGACGATAAAAACCTATATTCTCTGACTTGTGCCATCCACTGATCGTCTCGGGACGATCCCAGATCGGCCCGGACGATCCCTACAGGAAATCATTCCTGGAACTTCTGTACAGAATCTGGAACAAAAATTGCACTTATCGTCCCGGGACGATCCAGATCGGCCCGGACGATCCTGGAGCAGATTTTGATGTTACACCGTCGCACTTGAGTTTCGTCATCACTGTTCTCAACTTCTTCTATAATAGTTGGGAGAAGCTCTGCAATGGCATTAGTCATCTGTATATGCATATCAATACTCTCGCAAAGTCTATTTTGAATTTCACAGTCCAGGTTGTTAGACATTGTATTGATTCACTGTATAGAGTAACATAATACTATAGTTAGTAAGATAAATGAATTAGGTAGCAGTTAATAGTGATATGTTTTTGGATAGATTCATTTAATAGTGTACGACATATGACATAGAGTTCAGTTCGAATAGGGAAAAAAAATCTGGACAAAACTGATATAGGGTAGTATTTAATACAGAAGATAGAGTACAGCAAATGCAAACTGAAAAGATAGTATTCAATAGAAGATGACAGCCAAACAGATTTCATATTATATTGATTTTCTTTCATACATATCTTAAATAAACCAAGCCTCATTAATGAAAACTGAAATTGACAGCTAACATAATTCTGGAATTAAAAAAAAATATTTAAGAAGCACAACAAGTCCAAAAACATAAGAGTAAAAGCTAGACAATCAAGAAAGCTAGAAATCAAACTACTGGTACAGTAATCTAAACTGAATTGGGGATAGGAATCACAGCTAGAACACATCTTTGTTTAATCAACCCATGTCATTAATATGGTTTTGTTATCTTTATTCTCTTTTAACACATCTTGCAGAAGTAACAACGCATGTGTTGTTAAGTTCTCCACCGAACATAGTTTCTGTAAACATTCAGCCATACTGTAGGGGTCATTCCTTTCAACGGTTTCTTTTAGTACAAAAGAATTTTTATTGGCCTCGACCAATAAATTGTTAAGGTTCTCTATTGGGCCTTTTCTCCTAGGTCGCCTTGTACTTTTTGCAGTACCATCACTATATCTTTTAGAACCTATTGTTTGACTATCAATAGGTTATGAGTTTGGAGTTAAACCATCAATTGCCTTAGGCATGTTGCTTGTTGGAGTTTCTTCGAATTCAAAGGTTACACCATTAGCAGTGAGAAAGTCATCTTCGTACTGGGGCGTCTCATCTTGTTCTAAATTTACTGTTGCAGATTTTGTCTTATTGCATCTAGCGGCATTACCCACTGCAATATTATCTGCGCAAATTTTTTCAAATATTTTGTATTGGTGGAATGGATGCCGACGATATCGTGAAAGCTTTGGTGTTACCTGTAGTACCAGTAAAAGAAAGTAGAAACGAGTCATCCTAATGTATGGTTAATCAAGAGTAGAATTGCATAACTACATATTTACCTGAACGATTTCCTCCCAAAGCTCTTCAGTAGCAATTGGTATGTGTAATTCCTCATCCCAGCCCCAACCACTTCGATTTGTTAGTTGATATAGTGTACGGAAATCAGCTTTCATATTTTTGAATCTAATAATGATCAAAGAATCTGTGTAATATGTACCCAAACGTCTATTCAAGACGTTAACAAGATTAGGCCACTGCTCCTTCCTTAAGTTACCATTGCATATATTTCCATGTACGAATTGCTCATATAGAAGCTCGGCTAGCACAACGTTGTGCTCTTCGGGCCACCTAGCTATCCTAGACGTGCTTTTAGGATTGTTGGAGATAACTTCATCTTCATGACGTTGGGAGATAGAGCTACCATGAACCAACCCTTTCCCTTTAAGAAACCTCTTCATTTCTATAAAAAATTAAGGCAACAGTGGTAAGATGATAATTCATTTGTCCCCGCACTTTCAATTTAATTTTATAGAGTATATTTATGAGTAATACCCTTTCGTCCTTGAAAAACTCTCCAATCAAGACGGGAACCATAATTTTTGAGATATATGGCATTAGATGAATCGTTGTCGCTCATGGAATCAAAAATATCTTTGTCAAATCCGGTGTAAAAGGATCGCTTCATTCTAATTTTAATTAGCTTAACAACCGTACTTCCAATCAATTATTTGTAGCGTTAAAAAAATTGGACTTATAGATATATGAACTACGGCAACTTCATTTAACTGAAAGGAAATTTGCTTAACAAATTAATATAGTATGGAAATAGTACAGTACCAAAAGTTATGCAAATTTTTATACATCAGTGAGAAAATTTTAAAGAAAAAACACATGAAAAATTTTATTCTATCTACACATTGCAGGAAAAAAAAAAATTTAAGCTCTCAGGGAAAATACAAAAAACACCTAGTTAGAAGCTCTCACCTACTAAAAATCAGAGAAAGGAAAAATCTGTTTAGCGCGTGTCTGAGGAAGTAGAGCAACAGTTCGGGGAAGAAGAAAATAAATGGGAGAGGTTTCAGTCGGAGCAACAACCTGGGGAAGAAGAAGAAATATGGGAGAGGATGAGTCAGAGCAACGCTCTGGGGAAGAAGAAGAAAAATCTGAGAGGTTCAGGCGACGGGGTAGAGCGATGTCTTCATTCCTTTCGGCAAATAAGGGCAACGGTAGAGCTTGACGACACGGGCGCCGCGGGTAAGTTTTCCGCCTAACTTTAAATCCCGTTAAATCCACCGAACTGAGGGATTTAGTAAATCCCGAATTTAAGCCGTAAATCCGGGATTTACCGAATCCTGAGATTTAACGCGCGCACAAAAACTGTTTGGCTGGATTTAGCTTAAATCCGACTTAAATCCCGTTGTAAATTCGATACCAAACAGCCCCTTAAAGTCATTTGTTGTTGCATTCAAAGGATACCAACACTTGTGTAAATGGCTTCCAGATTCATTCAATGTAACATTAACTTCATCATTTTCCCCATCCACATAGCTTTCCTGAGCCACATACAAACAATCAGATGTAAGAGCTAATTCATGGACCTAGACATCTGCCCTCGACTATCACCTAGAGGAGAAATCATGCATGGGATTATCGACATTAGTAGCACCTACTGTGATGCCATAGAATCTGATATGTCATCAAAAAATTATTTTGATCGGGCACGAATCTCGAGGCAAAATCAAGCTGGAAACTTCAAAAATTAATTCTTGAATCACCTGAACTCCAATTTCAGCAAACTTATAGTCAAATTGAGCTTCTCATAAATACGAACCCAACGACACCAAATTCGGCTCGATCCGAGCCCAAATGAGTACAAATCAAGGACCTGAAGCACTGTTGGAAGGTTTGAACCACAATTTTTGTTATCAAACGGTTTCTGAATTTGACGAGCTTATAGTTGAATCGAGCGGCTCGACAAGAAAAATCCAACGAGCCCAAGATCGCTAAATTCCAACATTGTTAAGTCTTTCAAATATCTTACAAACTGTACAAGATCAAGAGATTCAATATCGGCTGTCCATCCAACCACTCCACATTTTCCCTTGATCTCCCATCTATTTACGGGTCATGCCACTCTAGAAATCTATAAGTAGACCCCTCATTTCTCTTGAGAGGGGGACCAAAGCAAGAAGAGAAGAAGGAAGAAGCTCCTCCTGTACCACCGTCGGAGTTTCCCCGGACCTTCGCCGGACCACCGCATGACGCCAATGCTCCGCCGTACCACCACTGGAGGCCCTCACCTTCGCTAGACCACCACATGAGGCCCTCACCTTCACCGGACCATCGCCTGACGCCGTTGCTCCACCGTACCACCACTGGAGGCCCTCACCTTTGCCGAATCACCACTTGAGGCCCTCACCTTCGCCGGATCACCACTTGACGTCATTGCTCCGTTGGACCACCACCTGACGCCGTTGCTCCACCGAACCACCACTTGAGGCCCAGACTTCTTCCGGACCACCACCTAAGGCTCTGTGCTCCACCAAAACATCACCTGAGGCCAGGACTTTTGCCGGACCACTGCTTGAAGCCTTGAGCTCCACTAGGCCACCACTTGATGCTTAAAGTTCTCCCAGAATACTATCGACCTCCATCACTAGACAACGTTCTTTCTGACCATAGTCTCCTGCATACTATGGTCCTTCTGACCTCCGTCACCTACTATGGTCCATCCGACCTCCATTACTTGACAACGGTCTTTCTGACCCTGTTCTCCTCCCGACTACGGTCCTTCTGACCTCCGTCACCTACTATGGTACATCTGACCTCCATCACTAGACAACAGTCTTTTTGACCCTGGTCTCATGCCGACTACCATCCTTTTGACCTCCTGTTGACCTCATTTTTGTATGAGGTCATTAAGGATCCATCCAAATTCCAGATCAATCCTTACCCCAAGTCAATCTAGATCTAAATTCAATTCAAGCCTCAATGAAAATCGAAAATCCAGATTAAAATCCAAAGTCCAGAAGTCTTATCCTAAAGGCTTTTTCAATGAATTTTCAAACACTTTGAAACCCAACTTAATGACCTCTGATTTTGGGTCTGTTAGTTGTATGCTTATGGGACATGTCTCTGGAGACTACCCTCCAAATTTGAGCTCATTCTGAGGTCTCTAACCCCAAAATCTAAATCAAAATCCAAAGGCTGTAAAACCTTCAGATATTTACAGCCCATGCCACTAGACTTGCCATTAAGAAGATTTTGACCTTGGAGCTTTCTCCAAAGCCTCTAATCACTTCCAAACCCTTAATTATGACCCATTGAATATTAAACTGCACTTTGGTAGATTTATTTCAACCCCCAATTAACCAGGGGTTAAAATTACCAAAATACCCCTAAGGAATTTAAATGTTGATTTCAGACCAAACAACCTCCAAATTAAATGCAACCACCTCCATCAAGTATTAAATATCAAACCAAACCTATCGGACCCATTCTCAAGCCCTGGGTCAACTTGGTTGACCAAGTCAACTGAGTTGACCTAAGAGGCCCTTTAAGGGTCCAAACAGGTGTTTTGACTCAAACGACCTATCTAAGCCATGAAATCATTTCTATTGGTTTTCAAATATCATTTTAAACTTGTTGAGCTTGATCCCTGACCCTGGGTCAACCTGGTTGACAAAGTCAACCAGGGTTGACCAAACTAGGCCCTTTAAGGTCAAAATAGGCATTTTGACCAAATTGATATTTTCAAATCATAGAACCACCTCTAATAGACTCAAAATATCCTATGGTCCTTCTGACCAGGGAATTTGAAGTTTTCTAGCTCTGGTTCAACCAGAGTCGTCCGATCACGCCTTCAGCGTGATTGGACGGCCCAGATCTGGCCATACCGCGTGAACACGGGTGCTGACGTGGTTAAGTGGCGGGCCAGCCCACCACGTGGCGCGTTCCCATTGGGCGCCGCCATTCCACGATCAATTTGATCAAAAAAATTTCAAAAAAAAATGTCCAGATTTTCCAAAATTCATAGAAAATCGAATGTTTCATCAAATTGGACGTTCTTGGGCTCGTTGGAAAGATAATTTCATGTAGTATTTATTAAAATTAAAATTAAGTTGATTTGGTCTCTGTATTGTGAGATATTTGCATTTGTTTGAATTATGTTTTTTGCCAATTTAAGTTTTCAATATTTCGATGTGAAATTTCTGTGGTGTGGATGCATGTATGCCAGGGTTAGACATATCAAATTTCAAGCCAATTTAAATAGTAGAGGCACCTAGGAAAAATAATTAAGGATATGGTCTAGTCAACTTAGAAAATTCCTAGGAAAATTTACACACACCCAATAAGGGTGAAACTTAAGAACATTAAACCTAGTGACATTTTGAATCTTAGGTTCAAATTTCATCCAATTTGAAGTTCATTAGGTCAGATAAATAAACAAATCAAAATCAACCCCTTAATTAATATTTAAAACTTCCAAAATTTTCAATAAATTAAATTTAAATTCAAAAAATACAAATAACCCCTCAAATTGACCAGATTTTAACCCTTAATCAACGAAAAATATAAACAGTTTGATTTGATAGAAAATGTGGTTTTAATCTAATTTTAAGTGAATTTCAATATTTAATTAAAATAATTAATTAAAAATAGATAAAAATTCCAGAAAATTTCCAAACACTTGGAAATATTTCCTTAGGTTATTCCTGACCTTTGGAGTTGATTTCAAAGAGTTGGGAGTTCATTTGGACTCAAATCAAGAAAACCATTCTAATTAAACAATTTTGAAAATTCAATAAATACATCAAACTTTGAAAAATCATAACTAATTATAGAAAATTCCAAATTGACCAAACTCAAAGGCATTTAACTAAAAATTAATCCTAGTATTTATCAAAAATTTCAAACCTTCAAAAATCAGTCAAAGTCAAAAATTCAACAAAACGGTTAACATTAGGTCAAAATCTAGTCAAATCTTCAAACCTTCATAACTAAATCTAGAAAAATCCAATTTTAGCGTACTTACAATCTAACAGATCGTATTAAGATCTAATATTTTAATAAAATACTAAATTTTTAGAAAATACTCTTAATTAAAAAGTCAACTTTTGACCCCTTAATCAAATGATTAAAATAATCCAAAAAATTCCATAATTCGAAAATCACTTTAAAACTCCAAAAATATTTATTAAACCTTAAAACTAGCAATCAACCAACATTTAAAACCAATCTTAAAATTAATTTCAAAACATTAATGTTTAAACTCAAATTTAAATCTCCTTTTAAGCCTTTCAACCAACCAGAACTTCAAACAACTTTAACAAATTGCCCACCATAGGTGTAATATCAAAAATCTGCTCCAGGATCGTCCAGGACGATCTGGATCGTCCTAGGACGATCAGTGGAAATTTTGCTCCAGAATGTGCCCAGATTTGCTCTAGGTGATTTTCTGTACATATCGTCCAGGCCGATTGAGAACATCGTCCAGGCCGATCGGCACTGTAGAAAATATCGGCCTGAGAATAGTTCTGGGAACCGTCCAGGACGATCCAATTTGGTCTGATCGTCCTGGGACGATCTGGCGATCGGCCGGGCCGATCTGAGTTTTATAAAGCTGATTTCAGCTCATTTTGAAGAGAGAGAAAATTTATAAATATCTGATTTTTCTTTGAGGAGAGAGAAAGCCACGGATTTTTGGGGAAAAGTGGATTTTCGGGCGACGCGGAGCTGTTTTCGTCCGAGGAGACTGTTCGAGATATTGTTGTACGCAAGGTAAGGCACATTCCGCCTTTCTAAATTTTCAGAACCGTCGTGTTTGGCGGTATTTTCTGTCCGGATTTCGTTTCCGTTAATGATTTTCGTCCGTATCTTTTGATTGGTTCAGTTTTTACCGCGTAACTTTCTGTATATTGTTGACGTGCCGGGTGTGCACATTTTGGTTATTTTCCGAAGATTTTTGTCCGGGTATTTTTGATTCGGCGGTGTTTTTAGTCGACTGCATTTTTCTGTGAAATTGGAAATTATCTGTGCAGTAGAATAAATGTTCTGAAATGTGATTATCTACATTTTGTGCGAATTTGGTGAATTTTGATTTGCAGGAAAAATTGTGTAAATTCCGTATACTGCCGTTGTGCTGCCCGATTTTTGTCTGATTTCTGATTTGCCCGGATTTATTCTGAATTGAAATGCTATCTGTATAAGCTATAAAAAGGGAGTTATAAGGGGCCTGGATCCTATGAGATTCAGTAAGTGTCAGGGAAATCTGAAATGAGCTCAATCTGAAATCTGATATCTGTTCTATTCCGGATCCGATGAATTCTGTTCTGGTGCTGTAAGCACATCTGTTCTGGTGCTGTAAGCACATCTGTTCTGGTGCCGTGAGCACAAAGGGAGTTATAAGGGGCCTGAATCCAAAGAGATTCAGTCAGTGTCAGGGAATTTAGCTATTAAATATATATCTGATATCTGATATCTGATTTGATTTGATTCTGCTTTCTGTATCTGTTCTGTAAGCGATAATAATTTCCGTACGATATGATTTGATCTAATCTGTCTGATATCTGATTTGATATGATTTTGAATTCAGTATCTGTTCTGTAAACTTTCCGTATCGTTCTGTAAGCAATTATGATTCTGATACGATATGATCTGAAGTTCTGATTTCTGTACGATTCTGACTCTGTTGAATTAATCTGTTCTGATTTGTATTCCGATTTGACCTGATCTGTACGACTTTGATTCTGATTTGATATATGTCCGTATAAGTTCTGATTCTGATTCTGTTCTGATTCGAGATACGATTCTGTTCCGAATTCTGTATGGATTTCTGTCTGATGAGTTTGGTTTTGGATTCTGAGAATTTTGATTGGAGGTTTGTTGCTTTGCTGAGCTGTTGAGCTCACTCTTGTTTTCTGGTGGTTTTCAGGTTCTGGGAAAAGGAAGGAAGTCCAGGAATAGATTTCTGAGTTCTGATCAGTATAGGTATTGTTTGTACCTTTTGATTTTTGTACAGTCATGGCTTTTCTGTTTTGTCTTTCTTTCTATTCAAAAGCCATGTACTGTATCTATAGATGATTGTTTTGAGGAAAAGAAATATAGATGTTTATTCCGCTGTGTTTGATGATAAATAGTAGCTCTGTGTTTGTGTGTCTGTTGTGTTGATTAATTTGGAAGATTCAGTTCTGAAACCAATTCCAAAACTAGATCCTGGTCAGTTCGTTCCGTTTCGTTTCCGTGTCGCGGCTCGGTGCGAGCGGGATCCGTCCCGGATCGGGTCGGGTCGTGACAAGCTTTTAAGTGGTATCAAAGCACTGGTTTTGGAAATTGGTTGGATTGTCAGACAGCTATAGGAAGTGATCAGTGAGTTGTCTGGGGGTAGTTTTGGGTCGTTTGGCTTTTTATTGTGTTGTTTTTGTGTTGTTTTTGTGATAGTTTTCCGGATTTTGGATTTTCTGTATGGATCAGCCAGACCCAGACATGACAGACGGGCAGAGTGCCAGTCAACCAGCACCAGGGGGAGTACAGCCCCAGTGGCCGGTGCAGATACTTTGTCTCAGTTTGCTATGCTTGTTGCTGATGAGTGAGACTCAGAGCAGAGCTGTTACTGTCAGATCTGATGACATTGATAGACATCTGCAGATGTTTTTGATGTTGAAACCTCCGAGATTTGAGGGCGCTGTTGAGCCCAGAGCAGCCGAGGAGTGGCTGAGGAGATTGGAGAAGACCTTCGACGGAATGCAGTGTCCGTCAGACAGGAAGGTTCCGTTGGCTGTTTTTCTGTTGGATGGAGAGGCTGAGCACTGGTGGGAAGGCCAGCAGGCAGCTAGATTTCAGGGTAGGCTGAACTCTTTGATTACCTGGAAAGAGTTCACTGAGGTATTTTGAGATTGGTTTGTTCCCCCTTCTGCACGACAGCAGATGCAGGAGAGTTTTCTGAGACTTGTTCAGGGGAGCAAGACGGTGATGCAGTACGAGGCTGAGTTTACTGCATTAGCCAGGTACGCTCCGCAGCTGGTTAGTACTTCTGCTGAGAGGTGCTATAGATTTTGAGGGGGTTGCGGGATAGTTTGAGACAGCCCCTGGTACCTTTTCATATTTCTGATTTCTCTGAGCTTGTGGAGCGGGCTCGTCTGATTGAGAATGATCTGATGGCTACTCAGCAGCGATGGACTGCGAGTAGGAAGAGATTTGGAGGTGAGGCTTCTGGCAGTGGTTCCTCTGGAAAGAGGAGATTTGTGGCTGATTCTGGATCTGTTGATTCCAGGAGGAGTGGAGGGTCGTCTGGTACTGCTACCAGTACGACGAGTTCTGGATCTGTTAGTTCGGCACCTGTGTGCCAGAGTTGTGGACGGCGACACCATGGCCAGTGCTACAGGATGGCTGGTCTTTGTTTCAGATGTGGTCAGCCGGGACATAGGATTGCAGAGTGTCCACAGGCTGGATCTGATCGGCGTTTTGAGTTCCGATCTGAGGGTTCTATCAGACCTGTCAGTTCAGCAGGAAGACCGAGGACTGTTCCTCCTCGCCCTGAGGGATTTTCTGGTAGAGGTGGTGGTACTAGTTCTGGACCACGGAGACCACCTACAGTTTAGAGGGAGCAGAGTAGTTCTGTTGCTTCAGCTCCTACTCCAGTTCAGCCACGAGTTTATAGCCTAAGTCAGCAGGAGGCTCGTGATGCTCCGGATGTTGTGATAGGTACGATTTACATTTCTGATCAGCCCTGTCGTGTTTTGTTTGACTCTGGAGCTAGTCACTCGTTTCTTTCCGAGCATTGTTTTGACCGAGTCCAAGTGCCTTCGTTTTTACTTCCGATTTCTTTGTCTGTGATTTTACCGGCTGGAAATCCTTTGATTGCTCGGAAGTTTTGTTTGTGTGAGATTGATATTGCTGGCAAGAAGTGGAAATCTAGTCTGATTTTGTTGCCGATTTCTTCGTATGATGTGATTTTGGGCATGGATTGGCTGAGTCGGTATGAGGCTCAGATTGACTGTCTGAAGAAGCAAGTGAGTTTGCTTGTGGCTGGAGAGAGAGTTGTATTCCAGGGATTACGAAGTGTTCTCTCCAGTCTGATTTCTGCATTGGAGGTGAGCAGAATGTGAAAGAAAGGATGCCCAGTGTTTTTGGCTTCAGTGCGGGATCTGAACCTGGAGGTTGGTTCTGTTTCTGAGATCCCAGTGGTACGGGAGTTTGCTGATGTTTTTCCTGAGGAGTTGGTTGGTTTGCCTCCGGATAGAGAGGTGGAGTTCTCTATCGATGTTTTTCCGGGTACAGCTCCTATATCAAAAGCTCCGTACAGGATGGCACCGAAAGAACTTTCTGAGTTGAAAGTTTAACTTCAGGAGTTGGTTGACAGAGGCTTTGTTCGTCCTAGTGTTTCGCCCTGGGGAGCACCTGTTTTGTTTGTGAAGAAGAAGGACGGGACACTCCGTATGTGTATTGATTACAGAGACTTGAACAAGGTCACGATCAAGAATAAGTATCCTTTGCCTCGGATTGATGACTTGTTCGATCAGCTTTCTGGATCTTCTGTGTTTTCGAAGATTGATTTGCGATCCGGATACTATCAGGTAAAAGTGAAGGAAGCTGATGTGGTGAAGACAGCTTTCAGTACTTGGTATGGGCACTACGAGTTTTTGGTTATGCCTTTTGGGGTAACCAATGCGCCTGCTATTTTCATGGATCTGATGAACCGAGTATTCAGGGAATTTTTGGATCAGTTTGTGATCGTCTTCATCGACGATATTCTGGTATATTCTGCTTCTGAGGATGATCATGCCAGACACTTGAGGATTGTGTTGGAGACTCTGAGGCAGCATCAGCTGTATGCCAAGTTCTCCAAGTGTGAATTCTGGCTGAAGAGTATTTCTTTTCTGGGGCATGTGGTGAGCGGAGAAGGTATTTCTGTAGATCCCCAGAAGATTTAGGTGGTTGCTGATTGGCCAAGGCTGACTACGGTATTTGAGGTACGTAGTTTCTTGGGCATGACCGGGTATTATAGGAAATTTGTGAAAGGATTTTCACAGATTTCGACGCCTCTGACGAGACTGACTCAGAAGTCAGTAGCTTTTGTTTGGACACCGGAGTGTGAAGCTAGTTTTCAGAGATTGAAGGACTGTTTGACTTCAGCTCCAGTGTTAGCACTTCTGTCAGGTACGAAAGGATTTCAGGTGTTCAGTGATGCTTCACTGAAAGGTTTGGGTTGTGTACTGATGCAGCATGGTCAGGTAATTGCTTATGCTTCTAGACAGTTAAAATCACATGAGAAGAATTACCCGACGCATGATTTGGAGTTAGCTGCTGTTGTTTTTGCTTTGAAGATTTGGAGTCATTATATGTATGGCGTCAGATGTGAGATTTTCACTGATCATAAGAGCCTGAAGTATATTTTCACTCAGAAGGATCTGAATTTGAGACAGAGAAGGTGGCTCGAGTTGATCAAGGACTATGATTTGACTATTCAGTACCAGCCTGGGAAGGCGAATGTGGTAGCGGATGCTCTGAGCAGGAAATCTTCTGGATTATCAGGTTTGCAGCTTACTTTTGATGATTTCCTGATTCGTGACATGGAGCGATTACAGTTGGAGGTGGTTTCCTCCAGTGATGTGGATTTAGCTCAGATGAACATTCAGTCTTCTTTGGAAGCAAGGATTCAAGAAGCCCAGAAGTCAGATTCTGATTATTCGAAGTTGATTGCTCAGATTGGATCTGGTAAGACTCCTGAACTTCGAATTTCTGCTTCTGGTGCTATTTTCTGTAAGAACAGGTTGTGGGTACCTGTGTTTGGGAATTTGAGGCAGGAGATTCTGCATGAATCTCATCATTCAGGCTACACTGTTCATCCAGGCAGTGGTAAGATGTATGCTGATATGAAGCTTTTATTCTGGTGGCCTGGAATGAAGAAGGATGTGGCAGAGTTTGTATCGAGATGCGAAGCCTGTCAGTTGGTGAAGGTAGAGCATCAGCGACCGGGTGGACTGTTGCAGTCGTTGCCTATCCCTGAGTAGAAGTGGGAGGAGGTAACGATGGACTTTGCGATGGGTTTTCCTCGATCTAGACAAGGACACGACGCCATTTGGGTGGTTGTAGATCGACTGACGAAGTCCGCCCATTTTCTTCCGATCACACAGACCGATCCGGTGGATCGCTTGGCACAGGTATATGTGAAGGAAATTATCAGATTGCACGGTGTACCTAAAGTGATTGTTTCTGATCGAGACGGACGATTTACTTCCAGACTTTGGAAGGGCATTCAGCAAGGCTTGGGTACGAAACTGCATTTCAGTACAGCCTTTCATCCTCAGACCGACGGACAGCCTGAGAGAACCATTTAGGTACTGGAAGATCTATTGAGGCTTTGTGTTTTGGACTTTGGCGAAAGCTGGGAAGATCATATTCCGCTGATTGAGTTTGCTTATAACAATAGTTTTCAGTCCAGTATTGGCATGGCACCGTACGAAGCTCTGTATGGCAGGAAGTGCCGTACTCCTTTGACTCTGACTGAGATCGGAGATAGACAGGAACTGGGTGCCACTTTTGTTGATGAAACTGTTAAGAAGATCAGTTTGATAAAAGAAAGATTGAAAGCGGCTCAGGATCCACAGCAGAAGTATTACAATCAGAAGCACAGGTTTGTTGAGTTTCAAGTTGGTGACTTTGTGTATGTCAAAGTCAGTCCGATGAAGGGTGTGAGCAGATTTGGTCAGGTGAGCAAGCTTAGTCCAAGGTATGTTGGACCTTTTGAAATTTTGGAAAGAATTGGAAAATCTGCTTACCGACTGTTGCTTTCTGATTCGATGCCTGACGTGCACAATGTGTTTCACGTCTCCACTCTGAGGAAGTGGATTTCAGACTCTGGGAAGAAGATATCAGCTGACGAGATTGAGATTCAGGAAAATCTGGCGTACAAGGAAGAGCCAGAGTTAATTTTGGCGTACGACGTCCGAAAGTTAAGAAATAAAGAGATTCCGATGGTTAAAGTCCAGTGGAAGCACCGGACTGCACGAGAAGCGACTTGGGAGAAGGAGTCTGACATGAGACGGTCGTACCCGTACTTGTTTTGACTGAGTTTGGATTGGATAATGTCGAGGACGACATTTTTCTGAAGTTGGGGAGATTGTAATATCAAAAATCTGCTCCAGGATCGTCCAGGACGATCTGGATCGTCCTGGGACGATCAGTGGAAATTTTGCTCCAGAATGTGCCCAGATTTGCTCCAGGTGATTTTCTGTACATATCGTCCAGGCTGATTGAGGACATCGTCCAGGCCGATCGGCACTGTAGAAAATATCGGCCTGAGAATAGTTCTGGGAACCGTCCAGGACGATCCAATTTGGTCTGATCGTCCTGGGACGATCTGAGTTTTATAAAGCTGATTTCAGCTCATTTTGAAGAGAGAGAAAATTTATAAATATCTGATTTTTCTTTGAGGAGAGAGAAAGCCGCGGATTTTTGGGGAAAAGTGGATTTTCGGGCGACGCGGAGCTGTTTTCGTCCGAGGAGACTGTTCGAGATATTATTGTACGCAAGGTAAGGCACATTCCGCCTTTCTAAATTTTCAGAACCGTCGTGTTTGGCGGTATTTTCTATCCGGATTTCATTTCCGTTAATGATTTTCGTCCGTATCTTTTGATTGGTTCAGTTTTTACCGCGTAACTTTCTGTATATTGTTGACGTGCCGGGTGTGCACATTTTGGTTATTTTCCGAAGATTTTTGTCTGGATATTTTTGATTCGGCGGTGTTTTTAGTCGACTGCATTTTTCTGTGAAATTGGAAATTATCTGTGCAGTAGAATAAATGTTCTGAAATGTGATTATCTACATTCTATGCGAATTTGGTGAATTTTGATTTGCAGGAAAAATTGTGTAAATTCCGTATACTGCCGTTGTGCTGCCTGATTTTTGTCTGATTTCTGATTTGCCTGGATTTATTCTGAATTGAAATGCTATCTGTATAAGCTATAAAAAGGGAGTTATAAGTGGCCTGGATCCTATGAGATTCAGTAAGTGTCAGGGAAATCTGAAATGAGCTCAATCTGAAATCTGATATCTGTTCTGTTCCGGATCCGATGAATTCTGTTCTGGTGCTGTAAGCACATCTGTTCTGGTGCCGTGAGCACAAAGGGAGTTATAAGGGGCCTGAATCCAAAGAGATTCAGTCAGTGTCAGGGAATTTAGCTATTAAATATATATCTGATATCTGATATCTGATTTGATCTGATTCTGCTTTCTGTATCTATTCTGTAAGCGATAATAATTTGCGTACGATATGATCTGATCTGATCTGTCTGATATCTGATTTGATATGATTTTGAATTCAGTATCTGTTCTGTAAACTTTCCGTATCTGTTCTATAAGCAATTATGATTCTGATACGATATGATCTGAAGTTCTGATTTCTGTACGATTCTGACTCTGTTGAATTAATATGTTCTGATTTGTATTCCGATTTGACCTGATCTGTACGACTTTGATTCTGATTTGATATATGTCCGTATAAGTTCTGATTCTGATTCTGTTCTGATTCGAGATACGATTTTGTTCCGAATTCTGTACGGATTTCTGTCTGATGAGTTTGGTTTTGGATTCTGAGAATTTTGATTGGAGGTTTGTTGCTTTGCTGAGCTGTTGAGCTCACTCTTGTTTTCTGGTGGTTTTCAAGTTCTGGGAAAGGGAAGGAAGTCCAGGAATAGATTTCTGAGTTCTGATCAGTATATGTATTGTTTGTACCTTTTGATTTTTGTACAGTCATGACTTTTCTGTTCTGTCTTTCTTTCTATTCAAAAGCCATGTACTGTATCTGTAGATGATTGTTTTGAGGAAAAGAAATATAGATGTTTGTTCCGCTGTGTTTGATGATAAATAGTAGCTCTGTGTTTGTGTGTCTGTTGTGTTGATTAATTTGGAAGATTCAGTTCCGGAACCAATTCCAAAACTAGATCCTGGTCAGTTCGTTCCGTTTCGTTTCCGTGTCGCGGCCCGGTGCGAGCGAGATCCGTCCCGGATCGGGTCGGGTCGTGACAATAGGACATATCCAAACTATACGGCCTACCTCACACACTTTAGATGGTTTTCTAGGACAACCGACTCTAGTTTTAGGCTAGGCCGGTGTTTACTTTTCTGCTGTGTGCCGGGTTTTCGAGCTTTCACTGCATGTTGGTTATTAGCTTAGAATTGATTGACTGACTGTTTATTTATTTAGTACACTCTGTTGAGTATTTAAATTTTAAATATCAACTGCTTGAGATTGATTATAACTGCTTGAGATTGAATATTAACTGCTTGAGATTATATATAATTACTGATTATTAGGATAACCCTGCAGGATCGAATCTAGATTTTTCAATTTTGACTAATATAAATTTGATCTGATTTGAGTTATAATTTCAAGTGATTTGAGATGGGATAACATCCAATTTGGAATCCAAAGAGGAAGGGACATCCGTCAGGGAATAATCCCTCTCCATTTAAAGCTCCAAATTTGGATGATTTTGAAAATATCCAAAGAGGAAAGATAACACCCCGTTCAAGGGGGAATTTCTTTTCATTTAGATATCCGGACCCGATGATCCAAGAATTAGCAGAAGAACAAAGAAGTGGATAACGAGAAGACCCATTCTCAAAGTTACTTAAGTCTTAGGATTAGAAATCCGGGTTGTTGTTAGTGGTGCCCGACCACTTTACTTTTCTGCAAATTCTTGTATGTAATATTAAAAGGCACTTGCCTATAGACTTTCAGTTTGAATATTAATTTAATTGATTTGATTAATGTTTGATGTTGATTGCGATGTAGGATTGCCTACTTTTAATAGTTTTTTAGCTCTCTTGCATGTCGTATTTTTATTTAGCCTGGAACCCGATCGTAGGCTCTTAAGGTCTCATCAAATCTTTTTCTACTTAAATCAAATTAAAAATTTTAAGTCATCATAGAAACTCTAACGTTTTAAGAAGTAAGCCCGGGACCGCTAGGAATTCTCATTTCAAGAGTCTTAATTCAAATTCAAACATTTAATCGAGTCAATCAGCATGCATCGCATTAACAACAAATTTAAAAATCTCTAAAACTTTAATTGCATTAGCTTAAGCATCAAACACCCAACATAAGTCAAATGGCCAATTAGGATCTGCTCTAAATGTCGGCCCTATTTTTAAAAACCTATCTTAAACAATGTTCATACCTATTCTAACATTAAATGATTTGATACATATTTTTAAAGCGCCTAGGTGGTTTAGCTGGCTCCCCAATCCAGGCCGGGGTAAGTCCAGATTTGCACTGCATTAGCTAGGTTCGGGTCACTGATTTTTAGTACCCACTTTAGACTTAGGTTCCGAGGCTGGCTCGGGCCATAAGACCTCAACCTCCGGGAATTGAATCTTAACATTCTAATAAAATTGACCATAAAACTTAAATCACTTTCAATCAAATTCAAGCCCAATACTTAGGATAGGCTGGGGCGTTTCTGAAGTAATTCAGAATCCCAAAACACCTCATACCCTTCTTCCTTTGATTTCAGAAATAAGTCTTGAATTTTGATCCAATCCCACTTGAAATTTCTACCCTTTTCTTCCTTTGATATCAAACTTTGAAAATCCCAAAATAAAATTCCTATCGCTATTTTAATTGAGAGTTTTTGTAGGAAAGCTTTGCTTTTTCTACGATGTAATTAACTACGAGTGCTTGCGCTCGTAGGAGATTTAGAAACCCAGTCCTGATTTCAAAATCAAATTTTCAAAACCTTTTAATTAATTCTCTTTAGGAAAATTAAATATAACGATCATTATCGTCATTTTCAATCGATCGATAATGATTGATATCTTCTTTCTTCGGAGGGATATATCAATTATCATCGTGGATTTGATTATGAAATTAATGATCTTTTATCCAGATTAACATAGTCAAACAATTGATTAAATTCTATTTTGATCCTCCAGGGTCAATTATGATTCCCCCCTTGAGTTTGACTACGATAATCCGGATAAATTTGAAATTCTAAAATTTGAACCCATTAGGGAACGATATGATCACCTCCCGAGGCGATATACTGTTCATAATGACGTATTCAATTTTAAAATTCAAAATTAAATATTTCCCAAAGAAAATTAAATCTTTTTCAAAACTATATTTTTCAATCAAACAAAAATGGCGACTCCGCTGGGGATAAGTCTCACTCTCCATCTTTAATAGCGGTACAAATTTTATTACATCGGTAGTTTTGACTACCTTTCTCTCCGTTGGTTCCTCTATCCATTTCTTTCTTGGGTAAGTGTGGCCAACTCAATTAAGACATGTTAAAAGAGAGGTGAGTGTAGGAAACCTCTGTTAAAGTCGGGCTTTGACATTTTGCCTCCAAGTTAATTGGTAGAGCAAAAGAGTCAAGCCGAATCCTTCTGTATATGTTACAAACTTGCATGCAAATTAATATCTAACATGCTAAGTTTCACAATTTACAGAAGGCTCGTCAATTTCAAAATCAAAATTTCAATCCTTTAAGCAAAATTCAATCTCTTTTGAATCCTAATTGATCCTTATATTCTATCACTACATATAGAATTATAGCTCTTATAATTCATTATGCGTGAAAGAATATAAACACCTTCAAATTCAACTCAAAAGATCAATCTTTCTGGCAAAGTAAAGTTTTGACATTTCACTCCCGAACAGTTCGTCGGGGTGAAAGAGTCGGGTTGACTTGTTAGAATCTCCCCCTATAAATTTGTTAACCTTTATGTTGAACGTGAGTTCAACATATTGAGTTTCAAAGTAAAGAGAGGTTCTGCCAGATTTTTGAACTTTCAAAATTTACCCAAAATCTTTCAAATCAATTTCAATCGTCGTTGTCATGTGCCTTCTATAACATTCTGTTGTAGTTGAACACATACAACACAAACCAAAAAAATTTTCAATCATATTTGACTTTGACATTTCACCCCCAAATCACTTGGAAGGATGAAAGAGTCGAGCCTAGTTTTTTCAAGATCTTCAGGTTACTTTTGTAAACCTGCACATTTGAATAAAAATCAATCTATTGAGTTTCAAAGTTTGAAGAAGATCTATTCAATTCAAACATCAAAACCAAATTCAATCTCAAAATTGAACTCAAATTTGACTTCAAACTCAAATTCAACTCTAATTTTTATTTTAAACTCAAAATCTAGGCTTTGACATTTCATCCCAAGTCAATTGGTGAAATGAAAGAGTTAAGCCCAATTTTTGGATTTTTCATATCAATTTTGTGAACCTACATGATTGATTGAAACTCAATATGTTGAGTTACAAAATTTAAGAAGATCTACTCGACTTTAACCTCAAATTCAAATTCAAATTCAATATCAAGTCAAATTCAATCTTAACCTTAAACTCAAGTTTGATTTCAACTTTAAATTCAATCTCAAATTTGATTTCAAATTCAAATCCAAACTTTGACATTTTGCCCCAAGTTAATTGGTGTAGCAAAAGAGTCAAGTTCAACCCTTAAGTTCCACTCGTCAATTTTGTAAACCATCGTGTTTAGTGCAAACTGAACATGATTGAGTCATAAATTTTTAAATCAATCAAATTCAAAACTCAAATGTCATTTCAGATTACTAATTCAAGACACTTTCTTAATCCCAGGAAATCAAGCACTCAAATGGTTGGGAAACTAATCTTCTTATTGAATAAAGACGTGCCTTTAGAAGAAGTTCTCAATGGTAGTTTAATTAGGTATGGGATGGAATTTCAAAACCTCGAAATTTCAGCTAAGGGAGAAATAATCTTAGATCTGTCTGCTGGCACTCAAAAGGACTTCCCCTTAGTAGAAGTTACTTTAGGGTTAGGAGTTGACTCCCCCATCTCCAAGATGGAGGTCGCCGTCGCCCCTTTACCCACTGTATCCTCTGCTTAGGAGGATTAGAACCAAAAGTCAATAATGACAGAAGAGCTACCATCTCAGTCTGAGATTGAGTCAAGTTCTAGCACCCATGTTATCGGTAGTAATATGATGAAGAACTACCTTCGAAGAGTTAGAAAGAAGGTTGTTAAAGTCAGAATGACTGCTAAGTAGAAAACCTTAGAAAAAGTCAAGTTTGAGGCCAATCGAGAGTTCGTTGCTCCTTTTACGTACCCTCTCCTTGCACAAAGGAGGGAGGTTGTAGAGACAAGAGTGCGATCTTCAATACGCCTGCTTTACTACTACACAAAAAGACTCAAGCAACCTAAAATTGAACAAATACCTACAATAGGCCATAGGCCCCAGTTGAGGGTTATGATCCGTCCACTCTGCTAGATGATGTTAGGGCGTGTTACTACACGTGTCCTACTACATCATTTGCAGAGGAGGAGTAGAAACCACTTGGGGTGCCACTCTCTTCACTATTAGGCCACTAGTTGTATGAGAGGGGAAATAATTTAAGAGTGTGTCAGATAGTGATACCATCGAAATTAAACTTTTGATGGGGGTCCTATCGCGATAAATCTATTGATTGCAATGATGCCGCATTATCTAGGGATAGTGTAGACCCTATAATAGTCTCTCCCTCTAAAGAGATTGTAGGAATTCAATTCCATTTTAACAAGGGTCTTGCCATCTAGACTTGCAACTTCTTAAGAAAAACTTATCAATTTCTCAAGTGTACCGGGTCCGAATTTTCAAGATAGTTGATTCACCTTTCTAATCGAAATTGACCTCTACCTTAAGTCTTAAGTAGGAGAGAGTTGTAGTTGACTCCACCAAATGTTTGAATACCCCTCCCTCCTACCGCTTTCGTGGGTTGATTTAACCTTTGAATTAAAATCTACCTCAAACCTAAGGTGACTTAAGAAATGAAAATTTTATCAATCTTCTAGCAATCTTCCATCTTAATAGGCAATTCTCGCATGTCTAAAATCTGTTCAATGATTTTCAAAAGTCAAGACGATACTCTTTTCAAAATATTGGATGTGCTTTGAGGATTATTCTTCCTTGTATAAGAGAATAACTTTTGTTCTCTAATACTTGAGATATAATCCCAACATTCAAAATAAAGAGATCAATCAATTTAAGGTATTTGAAGAAAGTGAAGCCTCTTCTCAAAAATAATTGAAATCAAAAAATGAGCGAATGCTCCAAAGATCAAAAGATGCGCGAATGCGCCAAAAATAAGAAAAAGGCACGAAGTGCACTAAAAGTCAAAAGATATGCAAACTGCGTCAAAAGAAAAAGAGAAGAATAGTAAGATGGCCTCCTTCCTTTAAAATCCTTAAATCTCAAAAAACTCAATCACCTTTAAATACTTAACTTTGAAAATCTTGAATCCAGATTATTTATCATGCATGAATTATCTATCAGATAGAAGAAAATAGTGCAAGAAAATTGAAAAGATCAAATTTCTCTCTTCAACTTAAACTCTTTGAAATTAATTTTAATTCAAAATCTATACAAGGGAGACCCCAATTCAGTTTCTACGAAACTTGGTCTGGGTCAACAAAACATAAATCCTTAAACCTTTTCAAAGTTAGTTGGAGTCAACTCAGCTTCTCACTACACTTGCAAATTTGTTCCCACAAGTCATTCCGACAGGGTCCAAATAGCTAGAGAAAATTTTCTGATAGAATGAGTGAATCTTCTACTCCTGATAATAATTTAAATCCTATCCTTGAGAAATGTGTGTGAGTCTTTGCATAGAGGCATCTTTTCCTTTAAGGCCTTTCTTAACAAAACTACACTCTATAATGGGTCCAAGATCAAACCCCAGTAGAGGAGTATTTTGTAGTGTTGGAAACTGTCGTTCAAAACCAAATCACGACTGAGCAGAGTGCCTGACTCCAATTTGAGGAGCTCGAGGCCTTGTAGAGCTTTTTCTTTAAGGCTCAATAAAACTCAGAATCGTACAAAGCCTGATTGGTTCAAGCTCATAATAAGATAGTGTGACTTTGAACCTTCCAAGTATGAGACTTGGTCTCGGTTCTTCGAATGCTTATCTTAGCCTACCAAGAGATTGGTGGAGGAGTTTGAACCAACACAATACTGTCCTCTTATCGTAGGGACAATCTTTGAGAAAATTTCAAACATTAATTGATCAATCACATCATAAAATGGAAATCAAGCGTTGAAACTGGTAAACTTGAGCTCTTGAACTAGCACTATGAGTGCCTCAACCCTGAAGTATGCCACCCGATAATTTTAAACATCGGGGCGGCTCTTCAGGAAGTAACATGCCAGATGAGTGTCAAAACTTAAAATTAGATTAAAAAATATCTTCAAACACAAACCAAATTAAATTCAAACTCTTCAAATTCAAATAAATCAAAATTAATCAAATCAAATTTCCAAATTCAAATTCAAGCCTCAAGTTTAAAGATCCTTCAAAATCAAATCAAGTTTCAAATTCAAATTCGTCAAATCAAATTTCAAATTTGAACATCCTTAAACTCAAAACTAAATCAACTCAAATTTTAAAATCATTCAAATCTCAAATTTTAAAGTTCAGACTTGATCCTCTGTGTAGAGCAAATTTTCTCTACATACGAACAATCCAGACTTGATCCTCTATGTAGAGAAAGTTTCCTCTACACATGATCATTTAAGACCCGATCCTCTGTGTGGAGCAAGTTTCCTCCACATACGATCATTCTAGACCCGATCATCTGTAGAGCAAGTTTCCTCTACCCATGATCATTCCAAACTTGATCCTCTATGTAGAGCAAGTTTCCTCTACATATGATCAATTCAAACTCGATCCCCTATGTGGAGCAAGTTTCCTCCACATACGATCATTCCAGACCCGATCATCTGTAGAGTAAGTTTCCTCTACCCATGATCATTCCAAGCCTGATCCTCTATATAGAGCAAGTTTCCTCTCCACAAGACCGTCCTTTAGTGATGGAGTACGCCCTTTGTAGCACCATCCTAAATTTCAAACTCCAGATTTGATCTTTTGTGGGAAGCAATGCTTCCTTCCCACAAGATCATCCAATTTTCTCTTCCTTAAGGTGAGATGTGAGTGATCACGCTTTATCTCCTTAGGATTAGATTTTCTAGTGATGGATCACGCCCTTTGTTGCACCATCCTAGTCTTCAAATTCTAAACCCAACCTTCTGTGAGAAGCAATGCTTCCTTCCCACAGAGTCTTCCAGTCTTTTTCTCCTTAAGGTTAGGTTTCCTCCTTCCCTTAGGATTAGACCCACTAGTGGTAGAGTACGCCCCTCGTGGCACTACCCTAGTATCAAATTCAAATTCGATCCTCTGTAGTTAGGAATTCTTCCTTTCTATATGATCATTCTTTCCTTCTCTTCCTTAGGGTTTAGGTACTCTTAACCCTTAGGATCAGATCTGCTAGTGGTAGAGTACGCCCTTAGTGGCACTACCCTAGTATCAAATTCAAGATCCAATTCTCTAGGGTTAGGTCTTCCCTTTCCTTAGAATCAATTCAAAACTCAATCCTCTAGGATTAGGTCTTCCCTTTCCTTATAACCAATTCAAAACTCAATCTTCTAGGATTAGGTCTTCCCTTCCCTTAGAATCTAATCCAAATTCAAACTCAGAGGTTACGCTACCCTTTCCTTTAGATTCAAAACTCAAATTCGATCCTCTATAGTTAAGAACTCTTCCTGCCTATACGATCACTTAGACTTTCGATTCCCTAGGGATAGACCTTTCCTTCCCTTAGGACCAAGCCCACTAGTGGTAGAGTATGCCCTCTGTGGCACTACCTTAGTATCAATTCAAACTTCGATTCCCCAGGGATAGGCTTTTTCTTTCCCTTAAGAATCAAAACTCCAGACTTAACCTTTTTCGGTCAACGCCAATATGTGCAATAGAATTTCATTCTATTACACATATTGGGGGTCCATTTGTTGACCTCATTTTTGTATGAGGTCATTAAGAATCCATCCAGATTCTAGATCAATCCTGACCCTAAGTCAATCTAGATCTAAATTCAATTCAAGCCTCAATGAAAATCCAAAATCCAGATTCAAATCCAAAGTCCAGAAGTCTTATCCTAAAGGCTTTTTCCAATGAATTTTCAAGCACTTTGAAACCCAACCTAATGACCTCTGATTTTGGGTCTGTTAGTTGTATGCTGATGGGACATATCTCTGGAGGCTACCCTCCAAATTTGAGCTCATTCTGAGGTCTCTAACCCCATAATCTAAATCAAAATCCAAAAGTTGTAAAACCTTCAGATATTTACAGCCCATGCCACTGGACTTGCCATTAAGAAGATTTTGACCTTGGAGCTTTCTCCAAAGCCTCTAATTACTTCCAAACCCTTAATTATGACCCATTGAATATTAAACTGCACTTTGGTAGATTTATTTGAACCCCCAATTAACCAGGGGTTAAAATTACCAAAATACCCCTGAGGAATTTAAATGTTGATTTCAGACCAAATGACCTCCAAATTAAATGCAACCACCTCCAGCAAGTTTTAAATATCAAACCAAACCTATTGGACCCATTCTCAGGCCCTGGGTCAACTTGGTTGACGAAGTCAACTGAGTTGACCTAAGAGGCCCTTTAAGGGTCCAAATAGGTGTTTTGACTCAAACGACCTATCTAAGCCATGAAATCATTTCTATTGATTTTCAAATATCATTTTAAACTTGTTGAGCTTGATCCCTGACCCTGGGTCAACCTGGTTGACCAAGTCAACCAGGGTTGACCAAACTAGGCCCTTTAAGGTCAAAATATGCATTTTGACCAAATTGACCTTTTCAAACCATAGAACCACCTCTAATAGACTCAAAATATCAAACCAAATTTGTTGAGCCCAAATTCAGGTCTCGGGTCAACCTGGTTGACCTAAATGCCCTTTAATGTTTAAATATGTTATTTTAACCTATTCAAACCATTTAAACCCCTTTCAAGCTTCAAATTAACTCCAAATTATAGCCTAATCATCATCTAAATTTTGGCCAATCAAATCATGGTCATTTTGAAAAAGCCAACTTTTTTAAATTTGGTTAAACTAATTCAAATTCCCTTTCATGCCTTCAAACCTCAAATTTTAATCATCAAACCTCTCCAAGTTCAATCCACTAGCTCAAACAACTTCCTTGCATGCCAACTCACAAGCCCATGTGGCATGTTGACTGGTCAAATAGTCAACATGGGCTTTGGAGTAGTCAACTTTGCTTAAAAACTCTCTTAAACTTAATCCATTTTAACTCAAATTACTCCAGCCATTTGGATAGACTCTAGAAGCTTCTTAGGGCCTATCCTAGCCTTTGGATCATGATCCAATGGCTCCCATCATCGCACATGTCCATAAGAGGCAAAAATGAGTTTTTCTACCTCATGTACCCCTTGTCCTTTGATCCACCTGCTCCCATCAATTCCTTGGACAGATGGCTTGATCATAGACACTCCCTCAGTTGATCATAGCCATCCATTTAACCTAGGGACAAGTGAATAGAGCAAAAATATCTTAATTAAGTGAATTCTAATGAAAATTCTCTAATTAATTCAATCCCTCTTTCCAGAGCTATCCCAGCCATCAAAACCCTAAAAAAAACCTCCTCCAGATCTTTCCCTAGCTTTTCCAAGTCTTTTCCCACAAGATCCAAGCCTCCAAAGCCCAATTGGTGAAGAGAGAGGAACCTAGAGTGAGAAAAAGGAGTTTTAAATATAACTTTCGATCCAAGTAGATCCAGCTCCTGAGGTCTTCTATAAAGTTGAAGAGGATCTTATCAGATTTTCAACAAGCCTAAGAAGTCAAAAATCCGACAGTTGGATTGTAAGTTATGCCCATTTTAAGTTTAAATTTTAAATTAAAACTGTAGCAGATCTACAATGCATGGAGCCTCCAAACTTCAGGCATTGTTAGATTATGCTGCCATCTAGCTACAGTTCAAATTTTATGCAATTTCGTTGAGTATTTTGAAAGTTATGGGTATTTGAAGTTTTCTAGCTCTGATTCAACCAGAGCCGTCCGATCGCGCCTTCAACGTGATCGGAAGGCCCAGATCTGGCCATACCGTGTGAACACGGATGCTGACGTGGTTAAGTGGAGGGCCAGCCCGCCACGTGGCGCGTTCCCATTGGGCGCCGCCATTCCGCGGTCAATTTGACCAAAAAAATTTCAAAAAAAAAATGCCTAGATCTTCCAAAATTCATAGAAAATTGAATGTTTCACCAAATTGGACGTTCTTGGGCTCATTGGAAAGATAATTTCATGTAGTATTTATTAAAATTAAAATTAGGTTGATTTGATCTCTGTATTGTGAGATATTTTTATTTATTTGAATTATGTTTTTTGCCAATTTCTCACAATCCTGTGATCAATTGGAGTCCAAATTTTGGTGGCTGATTATTGGGTATCTTAGTCATGTTCACTGATTTTTCTAAGGTCAGATACCCAATGGATTTCTGTGATGTAAATTTTCAATGTAAAGGGTCCATTTTGGACCCTAAATTTTGAAAATTCATAACTCTTTAAGTTTTCAATATTTTGATGTGAAATTTCTGTGGTGTGGATGCATGTATGCCAGGGTTAGACATATCAAATTTCAAGCCAATTTAAATAGTAGAGGCACCTAGGAAAAATAATTAAGGATATGGTCTAGTCAACTTAGAAAATTCATAGGAAATTTTACACACACCCAATATAGGTGAAACTTGAGAACATTAAACCTAGTGACATTTTGAATCTTAGGTTCAAATTTCATCCAATTTGGAATTCATTAGGTCAGATAATTAAACAAATCAAAATCAACCCCTTAATTAATCTTTAAAATTTCCAAAAATTCCAATAAATTAAATTTAAATCCAAAAAGTACAAAAAAAACCCTCAAATTGACCAGATTTTAACCCTTAATCAACGAAAAATAAAAACAGTCTGATTTGATAGAAAATGTGGTTTTAATCTAATTTTAAGTGAATTTGAATATTTAATTAAAATAATTAATTAAAAATAGATAAAAATTCCTGAAAATTCCCAAACACTTGGGAATCTTTCCTTAGGTTATTCCTGACCTTTGGAGTTGATTTCAAGGAGTTGGGAATTCATTTGGACTCAAATCAAGAAAACCCTTCTAATTAAACAATTTTGAAAATTCAATAAATACATCAAACTTTGAAAAATCACAACTAATTATAGAAAATTCCAAATTGACCAAACTCAAAGGCATTCAACTAAAAATTAATCCTAGTATTTATCAAAAATTTCAAACCTTCAAAAATCAGTAAAAGTCAAAAAGTCAACAAAACGATCAACCTTAGGTCAAAATCTAGTCAAAACTTCAAACCTTCATAACTAAATCTAAAAAAATCCAATTTTAGCGTACTTACAGTCTAACTGATTGTATTAAGGTCTAGTATTTTAATAAAATACTAAATTTTTATAAAATACTCTTAATTGAAAAGTCAACTTTTAACCCCTTAATCAAATGATTAAAATAATCTAGAAAATTCCCAAAACTCGAAAATCACTTTAAAACTCCAGAAATATTTATTAAACCTTAAAACTAGTAATCAATCAACAGTTAAAATCAATCTTAAAATTAATTTCAAATCATTAATGCTTAAACTCAAATTTAAATCTCCCCTTAAGCCTTTCAACCAACCAGAACTTCAAACAACTTTAACAAATTGCTCACCATAGGACATATCCAAACTACACAGCCTACCTCACACACTTTAGATGGTTTTCTAGGACAACCGACTCTAGTTTTAGGCTAGGCCGGTGTTTACGTTTCTGCTGTGTGCCGGATTTTCGAGCTTTCACTGCATGTTGGTTGTTAGCTTAGAATTGATTGACTGTCTGTTTATTTATTTAGTGCACTCTGTTGAGTATTTAAATTTCAAATATCAACTGCTTGAGATTGATTATAACTACTTGAGATTGAATATTAACTGCTTGAGATTATATATAATTATTGATTATTAGGATAACTCTGTAGGATCGAATCTAGATTTTTCAATTTTGACTAATATAAATTTGATCTGATTTGAGTTATAATTTCAAGTGATTTGAGATGGGATAACATCCAATTTCGAATCCAAAGAGGAAGGGACATCTGTCAGGGAAGAGTCCCTCTCCATTTGAAGCTCCAAATTTGGATGATTTTGAAAATATCCAAAGAGGAAAGATAACACCCCGTTCAAGTGGGAATTTCTTTTCTTTTAGATATCCGGACCCGACGATCCAAGATGTAGCAGAAGAACAAAGAAGTGGATAACGAGAAGACCCATTCTCAAAGTTACTTAAGTCTTAGGATTAGAAATCCGGGTTGTTATCAGTAGTGCCCGACCACTTTACTTTTCTGCAAATTCTTGGATGTAATATTAAAAGGCACTTGCCTATGGACTTTCAGTTTGAATATTAATTTAATTGATTTGATTAATGTTTGATGTTGATTGCGATGTAGGATTGCCTACTTTTAATAGTTTTTTAGTGCTCTTGCATGTCGTATTTTTATTTAGCCTGGAATCTGATCGTAGGCTCTTAAGGTCTCATAAAATCTTTTTCTACTTAAATCAAATTAAAAATTTTAAGTCATCACAGAAACTCTAACGTTTTAAGAAGTAAGCCCGGGACCACTAGGAGTTCTCATTTCAAGAATCTTAATTCAAATTCAAACATTTAATCGAGTCAATCAGCATGCATCGCATTAGCAACAAATTTAAAAATCTCTAAAACTTTAATTGCATTAGCTTAAGCATCAAACACCCAACATAAGTCAAAGGGCCAATTAGGATCTGCTCTAGATGTCGGCCATATTTTTAAAAACCTATCTTAAACAACGTCCATACCTATTCTAACATTAAATGACTTGATACATATTTTTAAAGCGCCTAGGTGGTTTAGTTGGCTCCCTAATCCAGGCCGGGGTAAGTCCAGATTTGCACTGCATTAGCTAGGTTTGGGTCACTGATTTTCAGTACCCACTTTAGACTTAGGTTCCGAGGCTGGCTCGGACTATAAGACCTCAACCTCCGGGAATTGAATCCTAACATTCTAATAAAATTGACCATTAAATTTAAATCACTTTCAATCAAATTCAAGCCCAACACTTAGGATAGACTGGGGTGTTTCTGAAGTAATTCAGAGTCCCAAAACACATCCTACTCTTCTTCCTTTGATTTCAGAAATAAGTCTTGAATTTTGATCCAATCCCACTTGAAATTGCTACCCTTTTCTTCCTTTGATATCAAACTTTGAAAATCCCAAAATAAAATTCCTATCACTATTTTAATTGAGAGTTTTTGTTGGAAAGCTTTGCTTTTTCTACGATGTAATTAACTACGAGTGTTTGCGCTTGTAGGAGATTTAGAAACCCAGACCTAATTTCAAAATCAATTTTTCAAAACCTTTTAATTAATTCTCTTTGGGAAAATTAAATATAACGATCATTATCTTCATTTTTAATCGATCGATAATGATTGATATCTTCTTTCTTCGGAGGGATATATCAATTATCATTATGGATTTGATTATCAAATTAATGATCTTTTATCCAGATTAACATAATCAAATAATTGATTAAATTCTATTTTGATCCTCGGGGATCAATTATAATTCCCCCCTTGAGTTTGACTACGATAATCCAGATAAATTTGAAATTTTAAAATTTGAACCCATTATGGAACGATATGATCACCTCCCGAGGCGATATACTATTCATAATGACGTATTCAATTTTAAAATTCAAAATTAAATATTTCCCAAAGAAAATTAATTCTTTTTTCAAAACTATATTTTTCAATCACCTCCGTCACATACTATGGTCCAACCGACCTCCATCACTAGACAACGATCTTTCTGACCCTAATCTCCTGCCAACTACGGTCTTTCCAACCTCTATCCCATCAATTACGATCTTGCCGACCAAATCAAACATGTCTATGTAACTCCCACCTTGTAATGCGCTCTATATGATATACATTTGTATCATCAAGCAAAGGCCTTCTCCCAAGGAAGGGCCTCATTTGTAATCGACTACAAATACTAGTGGATTCATTTAAACTGGGACATGCCCCATGGTTTTTCCTCCTTTTTAGGGTTTTCCATGTAAAAACTTTGGGGTCTTAATTATGGATGCTACACTCACTCTCTCTTATCTGCTTGTGTGCTGTATTTTTATATAATGCTGAGAAGTTAAACTTCATATTCCTCTACCGTCGTGAATACTCCAGGACGCAACAGTTTGCCGTCATCTGTGGGAACGTGGTTCCAGACTGCGGGTGGGGGGGGGGGGGGGGGGGGGGGGTGGGGGGGGGTGGCAATTTTTGCTCCAACCTCAAAAGGTTGTTCATGTCAACTTCCTGACTTCAGCTATTATTGCATCAATTTCATGGGATTCAGATCCGGACTGGGGGGCAACCTTGACTCCAACTATGATCAAGAAGATCCCTCCAATTCTTTCAATATCAAGTGATATTTCAAAAAAATTCCAACAAATACAAAGATATTTCCTATCACTAATAAGCTTCATACAGTCCTCTGCTGGATTTCTACTCATTAGGAAAGGTCTTGATCTCGACCTCAAAAAGATAATAACGATCTAAAGATGGACCCTTCTTTACCTTTGATTCGAGATACACGCGGCATTCGCCCCCTCCCAATAAAGGAAAAATTAATCCCAAGGGGATTCTCTTAACCTCTTCCACACAGGTTAACGTCATCGAGCAAAGGCTCTGACATACAACCTCGGATAGGTCCTACATCCTTGGTGGATTCTCTCGATCTCTTCCATATAAGTTAACGTCATCGAACAGGGCTCTGACACACAACCTTGGATAGATCTTACATCCTTGGTGGATCCTTTTAACTTCTTTTAAACATGTTAACATCATCAAGTGAAGGCTTTGACATACAACATCGGATAGCTCTTACATCCTTGATTAACGTCGTCAGAATGCCGTCAATGGACTTCCATCGGACTTCTCCACAAAGTTAAATTTCTACTCGATGTTAAATTTTATCCTGTCGCTGAACTTTTGTCTTGCAGGACTTTCATCGGAATTCTACCCGACGTCGGACTTCTGCATGTTGTCGGTCTACTACCTGTCATCATACTTTTACCCGTCGATGGACTTTCATCGATTTTCTACCCGATGCAGTACTTCTTCCCGACGTCGGACTTCTACCTGTCGTCAGACTATTACCCATCATCGGACTTCTACTCGTCATCAGACTTCTGCACATTGTCAGACTTCTGCTCGTCGACGGACTTTCATCGGTCTTTTGCCCGAGGTCGTACTTCTGCCCAACGTTGAACTCTTGACCGTCATCAAACTTTCATCGGGTTTCTGCTCGTTGTCAGATTTCTATCCAAAGTCAAGCTTCTTCCCTTTATCAGAAATCTGCCTAGCAGAAGTTTCATCAAACTTCTACCGACGCAGAGCTTCCTCCCGTTGTTGGATTTCTACACGATGCTGGAATTCTCCCCATCATCAGACTTTCATTGGGATTCTACCCAACATAGAGCTTCCTCCCATCGTTGGACTTCAGCCCTGCAGGACTTTCATCGGGATTCTACCCAATGCTTAGCTCCCTCCCGACGCTGTACTTCTACCTGACTTCGGATTTCTATCTGCCATTGGACTACTACTCGTCGTCAGATTTATTCCCGTCGATGAACTTTCGTCGGTCTTCTACCCAACGCCATACTTCTACCCGATGTCGAACTCCTGCCTATCGACGGACATTCATCGGGCTTCTACCTGACGTTGAATTTCTACCCATCATCGTACTTCTCCCCAACATCGGAATTCTACTCGACGCCAAATTTCCACCTTTTGTCGGATTTTTTTCCGTTGTCAGACTCCTACCCGGCGCCGGATTTATGCCAGTCATTTCAACCTCCCTCCTTACAACGGTCTCTCCAACCTCCATTTCCAACCAATAAACATCGGAACTACACATGATCTCTCTCCGGACTTTCTTGCAAAGAGATGGGCCTTGGAGGACCAAGGGAAAGCCTCAATTGTAAGAATAGAGGGAGAAGGGGAGATCTCCGAACTTCCTTGCAAAGAGAGGGGCCTTGAAGGACCAAGGGAAAGCCTCAATTATAAGAATAGAGGGAGAAGGGGGGATCTCCGGACTTCCTTGCAAAGAGAGGGGCCTTGAAGGACCAAGGGAAAGCCTCAATTATAAGAATAGAGAGAGAGGAAGGGCAGAATTTCGAGGAAAAAATCAAGTCGAAAACTTCAAAAATTAATTCTGAGATCCCCTAAACTCCGATTTTAGCAAACTTATAGTCAAACTGAGAGTCTCAAAAATACAAACCCAACGAAACCAAATTCGGCTTGATCCGAGCCCAAATTAGTTCAAATCAAGGACCTGAAGCACTATTTGAAGGTTTGAACCACAAGTTTTGTTATCAAATGGTCTCTGAATTTGACAAGCTTATGGTTGAATCGAGCGGCTCGACGAGAAAAATCCAATGAGCACAAGATCGCTAAATTCCGACATCATTAAGGCCTTCAAATATCTTACAAACGATACAGGATCAAGGGATTCAATATCGGTCATCCATCCAACCACTCCACATTTGCCCTTGATCTCCCATCTATTTAAGGGTCATGCCACTCAAGAAATCCATAAATAGACCCTTAATTCTCTTGAGAGGGAGATTGAAGCAAGAAGAGAAGAAGAAAGAAGAGAAGGAAGAGAAGGAAGAAGCTCCTCCTCGACAACCGTTGGAGTTTCATCGAACCACCGCCAGACCTTCGCCGGACCACCACTTGAGGACCTCACCTCCGCCGGACCACCGCCTGAAATTACTAGATGGACAAGAGGGGGGGTGAATTGTGAAAACTTTTTGATAATAATTAAAACCTAAGCATGAGTTCTAAATCTTTTTGTGTTTTTTAGAAATTTTACCATGAAAATTTAAACAAGTTTTCTTTCACAATTTTTCCCAAGCAAATATTGAAAAATAAAATGCACGCAGTAATGAAAAAACAGTAAGGAAAAAACACGCCAAGATTTTTATAGTGGTTCGGTCAAAATATGACCTACGTCCACTCCCCAGAGTCCTCCGCTCCGAGATTTTCACTACCAACTATAGTTCTCCTTTTGCCCCCCTCGGCAAGGCAGAGAAGCCTTTACAAACCTCTCTTTCACCAACCCGACGTGACGGAGTGTCAAACTCTATTTTCGCCCTCCTGGCGACAGCAGAGAACCTTCTCGTTTTTCTTGCTCTTGGAGAAGGCAGAGTACCTTGAGGTCACGGATGTAGACGAGCCTTTCCCTTGGAGATCCTCCGTCAAATTCTTCTAGGGCCACAAGAGGAGCAAGATGCAGCAATTTCAGAGCAACCATGTGATCTTCCTCACACCTCTTCTCCCTCACAACGCTCACCTTCTCCTTCCTCTCTCAAACCCTAAAGAACTTCTCTAGAGCTCTCTCCCTTGGAATACTTCTCTAACCACGTTCTCCTCTATCATACACACTCTGAAAAATTACTTTTTTGATACATAAAAACAGGCTCCAAAAACCCTGAAATCTTAAAGTAGCAATTACTATCGTACAGTACGGTTCTACAATCGTACAGTATGATCTTCATAAATAGACTTCGTCCTGGTACGAAGTGGTACGAATAGTACAAAAATGTTCGTACAGTACGATACTAAATCGTACGGTACGATCCATGACAACACAGTTCGTACAAGATGATAGTCGGGACGATCAAACATCGTCTCTGTTCATCGTATGGTACGATGTATATCGTACGGTACGATGAGACAAAAAACAACTGATCGTCCGGGACGATTATAATTAATCTCTGTTCATCGTATTGTACGAATGAGTTCGTACAGTACCATGTTCAAATTATAATTAAGCCCGAATTTCTTGCACTAATCACGGGTTAAGTTAAGTAAGTATTTAAAATTAATCGTACAGTACGAACGGGTTCGTATAGTACGAACGGCTTAAAATAACTTACTTAAGTTAAACGACTGTTAGGGTTTTGGATTTGAACATATCGTACAGTACGATATAATGTCGTACGGTACGATCTATTCAAAGAATCGTACTACAACCCTTTGATCGTACGGTACGAATTATTATCGTATAGTACGATATCTAGAGAAGAAATTCTATTACATTCTACATTTAAAATCTCTCTCCCTGTGTGTGTGCATGGTTGCTCGAGCTTTTATGCATTTTGTGGCCAGACTCAAGAAAATAAAAATGAAATAAAAAAGAAAATACATTGCAAACTCTTACTCCTAATCTACCCATTCTTAAGTCTTCCTGTCGTCTTGAGTAGCTTTTGATCTTTTCTGAAATATTAGTACTCATGGACAATAGCAAATAATATTCAATGAATCCCAACATAATTCAAACGACATTATTTGTCATTATCAAAATCTCAAACTCGGGATCATGGGTTGCAACAATCTCCCCCTTTTTGATGATGTCAAATAATTTATTGTAAGCAAGTGTTAAAGGTATTTTTTTATTATTATTTATACAAAAGAACAAGAGGAAAAGAAATAAAAGAGAATGCAGTACGAAAGAAAAAAACATGCTTTTAACTATAGAAACAAAATACAACAACCTTCTCCCCCTTTTGACAGTACCAAAAAGAGGAGCAAACACTAAAAAAGAAACAACAACTACAATACAAAGATAATTTATAGTGGATGATCCTGATCAGTAGGTGGTGGAGGTGGGTGTGGTTGGAAGTACTGAAAGAGAGTGTCAAAGCGCTGATCAATAGCAGTAAAGCGTTCTCCAAACCATTGCATAATTGTCTTGTGTTACTGATGTTATTCTTGAATGTGAGTATCGAGACGAGTCTGAAGTTGGTCGAACCGTTCGACCAAATCATCTTGTGCTGGTGCAGGTGCTCGGGGTGGTGCATGTCGTCGTGGACGTGCTGGAGCTGCGACTGGGGCATCTTCTCTTTCTTCTTCGTCAAAAACATGTTCGTCTGGCTCGTGTCCCCGATGGAAAAGAATACAGAAAGAGGCATCCATATAAAAAATAGGAAGATTGTTGGGTTCACCAGGATAGGTCAATTGATATTTATTTTGGAGAATATATCCTATAAGGTGGCCAAGAGCTATATTTTGTTTTCGGCGAGTGGTATGGAGACGAACAAAGGTCATATGGAGAATGTAGTCAATAATTAAATCGACCTCGTCGAATTTGGTGTTGGACATGATGAGATAGGTAGCGACAGATAAAATAGGGGTCATGTTGATCCGGTCGTCAGCTTTGGGTATTATAGAGGTTCGAAGGACATGTTGAATAATTTTGACATTCCGATTTAGTGATTAGACGAGGAGCTGGTGTTGATAGAAAGCGACGTTCCTAAGGACTCGATTAACATCGCTCCAATCAAAGTCATTTGTGAGGCAGGAACGGACCCTAGGACCTTCAGTAGATAGCCCAATATATTGGGCGATGTCGGCTCTGGTGATTTCTACGTTTTGACGACAAACAAAGGAGTGGAAAGTTCTGTTGTCGACAGTGTAGGTGAGATTTGCTAGAAATTCTAATAAAAGTTCGGAGTTGTAGGGAAAGGCCAGGGTGAGGAGGAACTGAAAAGTGGTGGAAGCAAAGAGGTTCAGTACCTTGAAATTTAGTGCAGCCTGATTGAGCATTTTGGAAGGAGTAATTTTGTAGGCCTTATACTTATGGTAGGCTTTCTCATTTTTAGCACTCAGGAACCGAGCGCTGTGATGGCTAGGGGAGGACAAACTTCCAGTTGCCAAACGGCCTTTCTTACTTGAGCTAGACATCAGGTAGGATGAAGTGAGGAAGGTGAGAAATATGAGAAGGACAAGATATGAGTGAAGTGAGGAAAGTGTGAGTGAAAGCATCTGACTAGTCGGTCAATTTATAGAAATTTCCACATATCGTACAGTACGGTATTACATCGTCCAGTACGATATGGTAACTATTGCTCTGACGGTTCGTACCGGGAAAAGGAGGTCAAAACGTATGGTACGATGTATATCGTACAGTATGATCAGAGGAATATCGACCGTCCCAAAGAATTCAGTACGACTTTTGTCTGAACGCATCATACTGTACGAACAGGTGTATCGTACAGTTCGAATTACATTAATATCGTACCGAACGCCTTTATTTCGTTCTTATCCATTGGATGAGGTGGATCGTACAGTACGATGTATGTATATTGTACAGTATGATCGGCAATAATAACGTACCAGCACGCTTAAATTTGTCCCAATCCGTTCGCTAACATGGCATGTACAGTACGAAGAGGAGATATCGTACAGTATGAGGACCAATAATGTATCGTACAGTACGATGTTAGTAGTACAGTACGATCAACAAAGACAAAATTTACCATTTAGGTGTGTTCTTTATAGATTATAGTATACCGTATAGTACGATATGTGTATCGTACAATACGATATACAGAGTCAAGTTTTGTGTTTTTTGTGTAATGAGTGTGTGATGATCAGGAGCAGTCCCTTTTTTTTGTTTTTATTTTTTTTATTTTTTTTTTTTGCTTTTTTTTATGCAGTTATATCTATGACACCTAACCTAGTCCTCAACGTGCTAAAGATGTCGAAAGCTAGAGGTTTTGTGAATATGTCAGCTAATTGATCTCCTGTAGCGATGTGATGCAATTCTATATCTCCCTTAGCAACGTGATCTCTAATGAAGTGGTGTCTAATGTCTATATGTTTTATTCGTGAGTGCTGAATTGGGTTCTTAGAGATGCAAATTGCATTTGTGTTGTCACACATAATTGAAATGGTTCCTACCGGTATTCCAAGATCAAGAATTTGTTATTTTAGTCATAGTACTTGTGCAACACAACTTCCTACTGCAATATATTCTGCCTCGGCTGTGAAAAGTGCTACTGAGTTTTGCTTCCTACTGGACCAAGAAACTAATGATTATCCTATGAATTGGCAGGTACCAGAGGTGCTTTTTCTATCTATCCTACATCCTGCAAAGTTAGAATCTGAGTACCCTAAGATTTCAAAGGAAGTGCTGTGCCTATGATACCAAATTCCTAAGTTTGGGGTGCCTAGTAGATATCTAAGAATTCTCTTGACAGCAGTTAAGTGAGACTCTTTAGGATCAGCTTGAAAACGAGCACAGAGGCACACACTAAACATTATGTCCGGTCTACTGGCACTCAGGTAAAGAAGGGACCTAATTATTTCTCTATATTTTTTCTGATCTACTGATTTTCCACTAGGATCTTTGTCTAATTGAATTGTTGAGCTCATTGGAGTGTTCATGGGTTTAGCACTATCCATTTCATATTTTTTTAAGATATCCTCAATGTACTTTGTTTGTCTAAAAAAAGTTTCGTTATTCATTTGTTTTACACTAAATCCAAGAAAGTAATTAAGTTCTCCCATCATGCTCATTTCAAACTCATTACTCATTATTTTTGAGAATTCATCACATAACATTTTATCTGAAGATCTAAATAGAATGTCATCGACGTATATCTTAACAATGAGAATTTCTTCTTTGACCTTTTGTAAAAAGAGTGTGGTATCTACACTGCCCTTTTCAAATCCTCTATCCAATAGGAATGAGCAAAGTCTTTCATACCATGCTCTAGGAGCTTGCTTTAATCCATAAAGTGCTTTCCTCAATTTGAATATATGATTTGGAAATTATGAACTTTCAAATCCAGAGGATTGCTCAACATAGACATCTTCCTTAATTACCCCGTTCAGAAATGCACTATTTACATCCATTTGATATAACTTAAAGTTCTTGAAGCAAGAAAAGCTAAGAGCACTCTTATGGCTTCTAGTCTAGCAACAGGGGCAAAGGTTTCTTCAAAGTCTATTCTCTCAATTTGGTTGTACCCCTTAGCTACTAGTCTGGCTTTATTCCTTATTATTGTTCCTGAATCATTCACCTTATTCTTGAAGACCTATTTCGTTCCAACAACACTTTGTTCTTTAAGTCTCTTCACTAACTCCCAAACATCATTCCTAGTGAATTGATTCAGTTCTTCTTGCATTGCTAGAATCCAAAATTCATCTCCTAAGGCTTGATCTATATTTGTAGGTTCTATCATAAAGATGAATGCTGAATGACTAACCTCCTTCCTAAGTCCATGCCTAGTTCTTACACCTTCTGAAGGGTCTCATTTAACTCTTTAGGATGACTAGAAGAATATCTTCATTCTCTAGGCAGATCTTCCTAAGGCTCTACCCTTTCTTCTAAGGTCATAGTCTCTACTCCTTGAATTACCTCTATTTCATCATCTTCAATTTTAGATTCAGAGGGCTTATCTGATTCATCAAATACCACATGGGTGGACTCTTCTACTACTATGTTTCTCTTATTAAAGATTCTATAGGCTTTACCTACAGAAGAATAACCTAAGAAGACACCCTCATCAGACTTGGGATCAAATTTTCCTAAGGGATGTTTACCATTATTCAAGATGAAGCACTTGCACCCAAAGACATGTAAGTGTGAAAGGTTTGGTGTCCTACCCTTAAGGAGTTCATATGGAGTTTTGTTCAGCTTTGATCTAATGTTCACTCTATTTAAAACATAACATGCTGTGTTGAATGCTTCTGCCCAAAAGTATCTAGGAAGGGTGTACTCCGCTAAAATTGCCCTAGCAGCTTCTACCAAGGTTCTACTCTTCCTTTCTGCTATGCCATTTTGTTGAGGTGTTCTAGGGGCTGAGAAATTGTGTTCTATTCCTAGCTCTTGACAGAATGATTCAAATATATCATTTTGAAATTCTTCATCATGATCGTTATGAATTATTGAGATTTCACAACCTAATTTTTGTTGAATCCATATGGAGAATACCTTAAATTCCTCAAAAGACTCATTTTTGTGTTAAGAATCTTACCCAAGTGAATCTAGTGAAGTCATCTACAATCACAAATCCATAATTTTTCCCACCTAGGCTGGCTATACTAACGGGTCCAAATAAGTCCATGTGTAGGATTTCTAGTGGCCTAGCGGTGATCACATCTCTAATTGAATGAAAAGATGATTTGACTTATTTTCCTAGTTGGCAAGCATCACATAAATGATCCTTTATGAAATCTAACTTAGGTACGCCTCTAACTAGGTTTTTCTGAGTGATGCTTATAAGAGTTTTCATACTAACATGGCATAGTCTCCTATGCCATAGCCACGAGTCATCAACTATTATTTTCAAACAAAATGAATTTGAACTATCAATGCAATCAAGGTCTAACATATAAACATTGTTCATTCATTTTTCTTCTAAAACTAGTTTATCATTTAAACTAATCAGGCATTTATCAGATAGAAATTTAATATCAAAACCTTTGTCACACAGTTGACTAATGCTAAGTAAATTATGTTTCAAACCATCAATTAGTAAGACATTTTCAATTAAAAATTTTTTAGCATTACCAATAATACCTGAGCCTATCACCTTCCTGGTAGTGTTGTCTCCCAACGTTACTTTGCCTCCAGTTTTGGTCTCCAGTACAGTGAACTTCTTCATGTCTCCAGTCATGTGTCGTGAGCAGCCACTATCCAGGTACCACATGCTCTCACTAGGTCTTTTGTGAGAGCACCCTTACAATTTCATTCAAGGGTTAGATTTGGGAACCCAAGTGAGTTTGGGTTCCTCCTTATGCTCGCATGAATGAGATTTATGCGTGCTATGCTGTGATGGATGCAGTTTAGGTCTCCATACTAAGTGTGTCCTACGGTGCACTATGCATGTGCGGGCTATGTGACCTAGCATGCCACAAGAGAAGCACCTCACACAAGAAAATGGGTTTACTAATCTATATGGGTGATTGTGCCTCTTCCTAAAGCTGTGTGATGCATGCTGTGTTGGGGGTTTGCTAGGATGGTCTATTGTGGGTGATGCAATTCCTTTTCCAGTTCTTTAATTCTTTCATTGAATGTTTTATTTTGGGATGTCAATCCAATGACTTTCCATGTCAATTTATGCTCATTGTGCTCTACTTCTAATGCAAGTTTGTCTAATCTCTTAAAAGCTTTTTCTAGTTCAATATGAGTGGTTTTCAAGGATTCGTGCTCTTCAGTTAATTCAACATGCTTCTTATTTAATGCATCAAACTCATCAAGAAGTGACATGTGATCTCTATCTAAATCAAAAAAAAATTTAACTGAGTTAGCATGCTCAATTTGTAAAGAACTAAATTCAACATTAAGCTTAGCATGCATCTTTTTCAGTTTCCTATACGAGTCATGAATATTATCAGAAATAAGCAATAATTCTTCATATGAAAGTTGACATACCTCATCTTGATCTGATTGATCAAGGTTATCATTAGCCATAAGACACAAGTTTGTTACCTCCTCCTCTGCTTCTTCTTCTGACGATTCTAAGGCAGAGTCGGCCCAAAAAGCTTTTTGTGTCTTTATCTTTCCTTTCTTGTATTTGGCTTTGTCATCACCTTTCTCCTTAGCTGGTTGGCTCTTCAGATTGGGGAAATCGGTTCGAAGGTAACCTGGCTTCCTGCACTCAAAACAAATTGTATCAGATGAAACCTTATTGGACCTTGAGCTCTTACCTTTATTCCAGCTATTCTGATGACGCTTCTGTTTTTTCTTCAGGAAATTTTTGAACTGTCGGGTCATTAGTGCTATCTCATCCTCTTCCTCCCCTACAGAGCTTTCACTTTTTGAGTTACCAGCTTTTAATACCACCGTTCGCTCCTTTTTCTTTTCACCTACATCACTTTGCCTTTGGCTCATTCCTTGCTCGTATGCAATGAGTGACCCAAGGAGGTTATCAATAGAATAAACATTAAGGTCGTTAGACTCAGTAATAGCAGTTATCTTAGCATCATAGGAACTAGGTAAGCATCTAAGAATTTTATTCACTTTCTCAGAATTTGAAATCTCTCTACCTAATGCATGCAAGGATGTCACGATTTGGGTGAACCTAGTGTACATGTCAGAAATTGTTTCGCTAGGTTTCATACGGAAGAGTTCATAATCATGAAGTAGAATGTTAAGCCTAGACTGTTTTACTTCGTTTGTTCCTTCGTATGTAATACACAGTCTATCACAAATCTCCTTACCAGAAATACAGGTAGACACTCTCATATAGTCCTCAGACTTCAATGCACAGAAAAAACAATTTAAGCACTTATCATTCAGTTGGGCTAATTCCCTATCCTCATTGCTCCATTCATTGAAAGGTAATGGAGTTTTCACTCCATTCACAGTTTTAACAGGTGCAACATATCCATCATTCATTAACATCTACATGCGGTAATCTATAGATTACAAAAATGTAGACATTCTAATTTTCCAGAAATCAAACGGAATGTTATCAAAAAGTGGTGGACGAGTTATTGAATAACCCTCCGCAGTGTTACGATTACCAAAGTTTGACATGATCGTTTTCTTTCAAGATTTTCTAAAATACTATTTTTGAAAGTATGCTCTGATACCAATTGAAATTACTAGATGGACAAGAGGGGGGGGTGAATTGTGAAAACTTTTTGACAATAATTAAAACCTAAGCAGGAGTTCTAAATCTTTTTGCTATTTTTTTAGAAATTTTAACATGAAAATTTAAACAAGTTTTCTTTCACAATTTTTCCCAAGCAAATATTGAAAAATAAAATGCACGCAGTAATGAAAAAGCAGTAAGGAAAAAATACACCAAGATTTTTATAGTGGTTCGGTCAAAATATGACCTACGTCCACTCCCCGGAGTCCTCCGCTCTGAGATTTTCACTACGAACTATAGTTCTCCTTTTGCCCCCCTCGGCAAGGCGGAGAAGCCTTTACAAACCTCCCTTTCACCAACCCGGCGTGGCGGAGTGCCAAACTCTGTTTTCGCCCTCCTAGCGACGGCAGAGAACCTTCTCGTTTTTCTCCCTCCTAGAGAAGGCAGAGTACCTCGAGGTCACGGATGTATACGAGCCTTTCCCTTGGAGATCCTCCCTCAAATTCTTCTAGGGCCATAGGAGGAGCAAGATGCAGCAAGTTTGGAGCAACCGTGTGATCTCCCCCACACCTCTTCTCCCTCACAACGCTCACCTTCTCCTTCCTCTCTCAAACCCTAAAGAACTTCTCTAGAGCTCTCTCCCTTGGAATACCTCTCTAACCACGTTCTCCTCTATCATACACACTCTGAAAAATTACTTTTTTGATACATAAAAACGGGCTCCAAAAACCCTGAAATCTCAAAGTAGCCGTTACTATCGTACAGTACGGTTCTACAATCGTACAGTATGATCTTCATAAATAGACTTCGTCCTGGTACGAAGTGGTACGAACAGTATAAAAATGTTTGTACATTATGATACTAATCGTACGGTATGATCCATGACAACACAGTTCGTACAAGACGATAGTCGGGATGATCAAACATAGTCTCTGTTCATCGTATGGTACGATGTACATCGTACGGTACGATGAGACAAAAAACAACTGATCGTCCGGAACGATATCCGGGACGATTATAATTCATCTCTGTTCATCGTATTGTACGAATGGGTTCGTACAATACGATATTCAAATTATAATTAAGCCCAGATTTCTTGCACAAATCACGGGTTAAGTTAAGTAAGTATTTAAAATTAATCGTACAGTACGAACGGGTTCGTATAGTACGAACGGCGTAAAATAACTTACTTAAGTTAAACGACGGCTAGGGTTTTGGATTTGAACATATCGTACAGTACGATATAATGTCGTACTGTACGATCTATTCACAGAATCGTACTACAACCCTCTGATCGTACGGTACGAATTATTATCATACAGTATGATCTCTAGAGAAGAAATTCTATTACATTTTACATTTAAAATCTCTCCCCCTGTGTGTATGCATGGTTGCTTGAGCTTTTATACATTTTGTGACCAGACTCAAGAAAATAAAAATGAAATAAAAAAGAAAATACTTTGCAGACTCTTACTCCTAATCTACCCATTCTTGAGTCTTCTTGTCGTCTTGAGTAGCTTTTGATCTTTCCTGAAATGTTAGTACTCATGGACAATAGCAAATAATATTCAATGAATCCCAACATAATTCAAACGACATTATTTGTCATCATCAAAATCTCAAACTCGAGGTCATGGGTTGCAACACCGCCTGACGCCGTTGCTCTGCCAGACCACCACTTGAGGCCCTCGCCTTCCTCAACCACCGCCGGACTTCCCCAAGACCACCATTGGAGGCCCTCACCTTCGCCAAACCACCACTTGAGGCCTTAACCTCCACCGGACCACTGCCTGATGTCGTTGCTCCGCCGTACCCCCATGGGAGGCCCTCACCTCCGCCGGACCACCACTTGAGGCCCTCACCTCCACCAGACCACCTCCTGACGTCGTTGCTCCACCGTACCACCACTGGAGGCCCTCACCTTTGCCAGAACACCACTTTAGGCCCTCACCTCCGTCGGACCACCACTTGACGTCGTTGCTCCGCTGTACCACCATTGGAGGCCCTCTCCTTTGCCGAACCTCGACTTGAGGCCCTCACCTTCGCCAGATCACCGCCTGATGTCGTTGCTCCGTCGGACCACCACTGGAGGCTCTCACCTCCGCCGGGCCACCACTTGACACCGTTGCTCAACCAAACCACCACCTAAGGCCTACACTTCTTCTGGACCACCACTTAAGGCCCTGTGCTCCACCAGAACATCACCTGAGGCCCGGACTTCTGCCAGACCACTTCTTGAAGCCTTGAGCTCCACCAGGCCACCACTTGATACTCAAAGTTCTCCCAAAATATTGCCGACCTCCATCACTAGACAACGATCTTTCTGACTCTGGTCACCTGCTGACTATGGTCCTTGTGACCTTCATCACCAACTATGGTCCATCTGACCTCCATCACTAGACAACGGTCTTTCTGACCCTGGTCTCCTGCCGATACAGTCCTTTTGACCTCTGTCACATACTATGGTACATCCGACCTCCATCACTAGACACCGATCTTTCTGACCCTGGTCTCCTACCGACTACGGTCCTTCTGACCTCCATCACCTACTATGGTCCATCCGACCTCCATCACTAGACAACGGCCTTTCTGACCCTAGTCTCCTGCCAACTACTGTCTTTCCGACCTCTATCCCATCAATTACGGTCCTGCCGACCAAATCAAACATGTCTGTGTAACTCCCACCATGTAATGCGCTCTATATGATATACATTTGTATCATCAAGCAAAGGCCTTCTCCCAAGGAAGGGCCTCATTTGTAATCGACTACAAATACTTGTGGATTCATTCAAACTAGGTCAGGCCCCGTGGGTTTTCCCCCTTTTTAAGGTTTTAGACATAAAAACTCTATTGTCTCTTATGAATGCTACACACACTCTCTCTCTCTCTCTCTTATCTGCTTATGTGCTAGATTTTTGTATAATGCTGAGACGTTAAACTTCATATTTCTTTACCGTCGTGAATACTCCAGGACGCAATAGAATCTAATTTGGAAAAATTATTCTTTTATCTTTTAATAAATAATAATCATAGTTATTTAATATTATCTATCAGCAATAAATATTAAAATAAATTTTATAATTCAACATATCAATGTATATATATGTATTCATTTATAAAAATTATATACATTATTCATGATCTATATAATCATATCACAACTACTCTGCCTTGAGTACAAAAGAATAACTAAAAGAAATAGATCCCGAAGAATACTGACCAGCCTCACACTCCTGCTCCTATGCCCTAACTTGAAATCATTTAACCACATATAATGAGCTTAAAAGCCAGCAGATCACCAAAATCTATAATTGAATTCAAAGTACAATAAATGAGCAATATGCATGTCAATAATCTATCATATGCACTGATTCAATGCTTAAATAATAAATCTCAAATACAATAGCAGTATAATCTATAAATAATAAAATAATACGATACGAAAGCTAGTAAAATTATAAACTAATATGAGTGTCAAATCTATAAAGCAATTGTCATATGAATAATACCAATTAGTATAGAAATCATATAAAATATCAAATAAAAAATCAATAAAGATTATCAAAATTAAATCAATATAATAAAATTATATAGAAATATACACTTGATATCCAGACATTCTATATCATGTGTTCAGTATATCACATGCTTAATATCAATACAATGAATCAATAATATTAAATAGTATAAGTATATAAATTAGTAATAATAATAATCCAGTGGTATGAGCAATATAATAATACAATAATAATAAATATATGCAGTAATAATAAATATGTATAATAATAAGAACAATATCTCAATAATATACATTTCAGCAGTCACACTAAACAAGTAATAAGCTCTAACTATCACAGTATTTTTCAATGTTAGTATCAGTATTAATAAAATGTTGGCTCAGTAAATAAATTAGCCACTCTTTGCTTATTGACACAGTAATAATCTCCTTATAATTATCAATCAGTGTATTAAGTAAATTAGTATAGAATAATATAAAATCAAAGTATTTAAAGGAAATTCCATCTACCCATTATCTTATATAGGGCAATTAGTCTCCAATCAACGGGTTAACCAGTCTTTACTTGTTTGTTTCACACACGAATATTATTATCATAATACTAATAATAATAGCGACCAGCTATTACTCAAGAACATATCTACATCGATTTTTAATGCATTATAGTAAATAATGCAAGATGTCAAAATATCATAACGATTGACAACAAAGAATCCTATTAGGCTAAAATGTATATTTTTAAAAAATTACTAAATTATCAAGGATTATGTAAAATAATATTTTAAGACTTTTATTATAATACACAACTATTTTTAGAGGTCAAAATAAAATTCTGGGTAGACAAAAATCATTGTATTTTTAAATTCACCAGGAAAAAAATCTCAAATAAATACTCTAAAAGTTTATTATCTCAATCTTTATAATATATAAAAAGTTACACGATGAAAGTCTTACCAATATAAAATTATCGTCATATTTTGATAACAGAAACACAAATTTGATCAAAAAAAATATTCAAAATAAGAATATTTGAAATAAAAAATCAGTAAAAGTTTCTTACATTGAGCTGAGAAATTTTCTAAACAGGCTCGATGGACAAAAATCGTTGATCGACCTCCAAATCTCGATTTCATTTTTCTCTCTCGTAACCTTTTCTCTCAATTTCTCTCGAATGCTATATATTGTTGAAATCCAAAAGGGGAAAATGAATTTATAAGGATATATTATTGTCATAACATATTTTATAATAAAATAATATATTATATCAATATAATATTTAATTTAATCAATGTCTTTAGTATAAAATTCAAATAAATCATTTTAGGACTGTAAAAATTATTTAAAAAAATTCATTAAAAATTATTTTATTTAAAAAATATTGATGAAATTGGTTTGTAAAACGAACACCTAGTGGTCTCAGGCCTCGTTTGATAAGGCTTTTTTTCTCCGTTTCCGTTTGAATACGTCGAAATCAATTAGTATTTACTGTTTGGAATCAAAGCTTAACAATAATTCCTTTTTAATAAACATCATTTTTTCGGCGGTTACAAAATTCTTTTCGTATCTGCTTCTTCGGTCACAAAACGGAGTTTCGGAAGCGAATTACTGATTTGAAATTACTTTCAAGTATTAAATAATAGAATCTCAAAAGCAGAACTCCTAAACAAACAATTTAAAATTATTTTCAAGTATTAATAAGCACTTTTAAAAATATTAGTCAAACATATCTCATTATTGAAACTTCATTTTATTGAACGGCTTTTTCTCAACCTCCTTTTCTAAAACTCCTTTTTATGTAAGCATAAACCGAATCAAACGAAGCCTCAATATCATCACTTATATCGATAGGTATCAATTTCTTAAAGATTTTCATCGGTGTCCAAAAATTATGAAAAATTTCATGTAAGTAAAATGCTATAATTCCAATACTATGGCTAAGATAGTTTATAATTTGGATTTATATTAACTCTAGAAAAAAAGAATTCTCTTGGGTCAAAATACTGGTTATTAAACCTACCTCCATGTCCACACAATTCAGACCCGATACATCCACGTGCATTGACCCTTTCATGATATTGAGGTTCAAATTGACTAAATTGATAGCATGAAGCTGCATTTGCTGAATTCGATCTAAATCATTTAAGTGGGTATTTGAATCGCCAATCAGAAGTTTCATCCCTGGGCGAACTCCATGAGAGATTTGATGAGCAAATTCTTCTTCCATTTATTTTATTCTATCTAATTCATACAAATCATTAGAGGCAATCATAATTGTTTTTATGGTAGAGAGTCACATGCCTTCATTTACACCAAACTCATGCTGCAAATCAAACTCTACATCGCCTACAAGGCTCAAATAAAGCCTGAATGAGCAATAAACTTGGTTGAAATGCATGAAGAATCCATAGCACACTAACCTCCAAGGTAGCATAATTGATCGACCGGCGAGTGCTCCACCTCCACATCCACCAACACAACATAGGGAATGGGATGGGGACGAGCGTGGAAAGTTAGAGAAAGCTATTTTTTTAATGGTTGAAAAATGATTTGAAGCGGGTTGCTCCAATCTTTTGCAAATGTCGTTGCTAGGTCCCAAGTCCTAAAAGAGAAAAGTGGAGGATTATTTTAGGTAGTTAACGACCAACGTAAAACTTGTCAAATAATCATGGCATGAATCCTTTAAAAAATTATGTTAATACTAAGACATCCTTTGGAAGCAACACGTTGTATGGCCTGAATACAACAACAAGTGTGCAGGCCATTACACTGAAAATTAATGAAATTAATTTATATTATGATTTATAGAAAGATAAATATTTTATGTATTCAAGAAATAAAATGGGTTGAAGAGAAGGCTAAGAAGATTGATAGTTTAGGATTTAAATTATAGTATTCGAGTAGGAGTCGTACTAGAAATGGTGCATGTGTGTTTATAGATAAGAGTTTGAAGGATAAAATTATAAAAATTAATATAATTGAAGATAGAATTATAATTTTAAATATTGTTGTTGATGTAAAGATCATTAATGTTATAAGTGTTTATGCTCCTTAAATAGGTTTGGATATGAGTTCAAAATTAAAATTTTGTAATGACTTAGAAGAATTAATATAAAAGATATCTCTTGAAGAAATAATTTTTATTGGAAAATATTTAAATGGACATATTGGTAAAGAGGTAGCTGATTTTAAGAACATTTATGATGGTCATGGGTTTGAAACTACAATTGAAGGTGGTAAGTCCATTTTAGATTTTTCTTTAGCTTATGATTTTTAATTGCTACTATATTTAAAAAAAAAGTGATGAGTAACTCATCACTTATAGAAATATATATATAATAATACTTAGATTAATTATTTTCTTATAAAAAAATTATATCATTTAGATTGCAAAGATTATAAAGTTATTCTGAGTGAAAAATTTATGTATATAACAATGATTATTAGTTTTGGACTTTAAGATAAAGGGGAAGAAAATAAAAAATAAAGTAAAATGATATTCTAGGATTAGATAAGGATATTTAAAGAATAATAGTAAAACTATTTTTAATAGTAAGAATTTAAATCTTAAAATTTTACTTATGCATAAAAATGCTAATATTATGTTTGATAAAATAACTAGTGATATTAAGAATATTATAAAAGATGTGCTTGGAGTATCAAAGGGAAAAACTTCTAATTATAAAAATAGTTGGTGATGGAATTCAAATGTGCAAGAAAATATTAAAAAAATAATAAAATTTATTATAAAAATTGGTTTAGATATAAAATTTTTAATAATTGAGAAAGATATAAAGAGTTACATAAAGAATCTAAGAAAGCAATATCTCATGCAAAGATATTAACTTTTAATGATTTATATAATATATTATATATTGAAAAAGAAAGATATATGCATAAGTTAGTCAAACAAAGAGATATGAGAAGTAAGGATTTAGTTCAAGTGAAATGTATTAAGGATGACAATCAAAAAGTACCTTTCTTATAAGATCATATTCAATAAAGATGGATGAGATATTTTGTTAAATATTTTAATGAAGAATATGAAAATACGATTGACTTTAGTGACCTTAGCACCCTAAATGAAAATAAAGATTTCTAATTTTAACATCGTATTAGTAAAATTGAAGATAGAGAGGCTTTAAAGAAAATGAAGCATGAAAAAGCTATTGGACCTAATGATATTCCAATAGAGATGTGAAAATGCTTAAGAGAAGAAGGAATTTCTTGGCTTACAAATCTTTTTAATACTGTTTTGAAGACTAAAAAGATGCTAGATTAGTGGAGAATGAGTGTGTTAGTTCCTATTTTTAAGTATAAATGTGATGCACAAGATTGTGCAAAATATAAAGGAATTAAGTTAACGCGTCATACTTTAAAACTATGAGAGTGAGTTATGAAGCGTAGGTTGCGACGTAATACTAATGTGTCTTAAAATCAATTTGGAATCATACCGGGTAGGTCTATTATGGAATCCATACATTTATTGAGAGGTTTAATAGAGAAATATATAGAGAATAAGGGTGATTTACTTATGATGTCTATTTATTTAGAGAAAGCATATGATAAAGTTCCAAGAGAGGTGCTATGGAGATTTCTTGAAAAGAATAGAGTTAATAATGCTTATATTCAAATCATTAAAGATATATATATATATATATATATGAGTTATTACTTGTGTTCAAACACAAGGTGGTTTGACCAAGGATTTTCCTATTTCGATTGGATTACATCAAGGATCGGACTTAAGCCCATATCTTTTTTGCTTTAATCATGGATGTTCTCACTAGACATTTGTAAGAGGATTGGTGTTTGCCTTTTGCTGATGATAATCGTCTTGTTGATAAGACTAGAGAGGGAGATGAGGGTAAACTTGAATTAAGCACGTCAACCTTATAGTCTAAAGGTTCTCACTTGAGAAGATCTAAAACTGAATATATTGAGTATAATTTTAGTAGTAATAGACCTAGTGAGAGGATTGTGACTTTGGATGATCAAGTCATTAATAAGAGTACACGTTTTAGATATTTTGAATCTATTGTTTACATTGATGGTGAAATAGATGGGAATATTATCAGTAGAATTCAAGTTGGATGGTTGAAGTAGAGGAATGTATCGGACTTGTTGTGTGATAGAAAAGTTCCTCTCAAACTTAAAGAAAAATTCTATAAGATGGTAGTGAGACCTGCAATGCTTTATGGTGTCAAATGTTGGCCATTAAAAGAGAAGCATAATACTAAGTTAAGTGTTTCAGAGATGAGGATACTCAGTTGGATGAGTGGCTTTACCCTTAGAGATAGGATACGAAATGAGCATATACGTGAAAAGGTTGGAGTAGGTCCAGTGGAAGATAAGATTAGAGAGAGATTTACCTTAGATGGTTTGGTCATATAAAACGACAGCCTTCTGATTATCTGGTTAGGAAAGTAGAGGAATTAGATTTGACTTATGTTAAGAAAGGTAAAGGTAGACCTAAAAAGACTTGGTTATAAAATATTAGAAATTATCTTTCTTTATTAGATTTAAACGAATATCACAATTAAAAATAAATAAAAAAAACTTTATAGTTACCCCTTAAAAGGAAAGACTTGGTGTAATAGTTTCACTTAAATATCATGCAAGTGAAAGTTGCTTACAAGAGGTGCTAGTCAGCCCTTCAAGGCATGATATTTTAATAAAAAAAAAGTCGATTGGGAGAAGTTGTTGAGCTCGCCCTTCCCCTTCCTTTCTTTTCTTTTCCTTACAAAAAATCATATCCCTCTTTATTTAAATAATTTTGGTTGTGGTGTGGTAAATGTGATATCTTAAGTTATTCTTTTTTTGTGTGATTATCTTTTTTTTTTTTTTTTTGTTAATAAATGCAATATGTATATTAGCTGTTGATTTAAAATTTTTATGCTGTCATTATAATATTAGAAAACCAACATGATTAAGTTTTCTTAGGTGAGAAAAAATTATGCTTTATAATTTTGTAAATAATGAAGATATACTTTATTGCAAATTTTTATAAAGAGTTAATAAAATTTACTCTATTCATAATAGAAAAAACCTATTAGAAATAATAGGCAAGTGCATTCCGACCCATTCATTTAATGGATCACATTTGAGTTGACCCACCAACCCGATTTTGATCCAAAAAAGGCTATTTAATATTTTTTTCATAAATTATTTTATCTGTTGGTATAATATTTTCATTTTTTTACCAATTAACCTCAAATCTATGGTTAACAAGTTAACAAATTTTATTTAAATTAAAATAGGCTATTGAGGCGGGTTTAGGATGTTAGTGGGTTTGGTTTGGGTCCACCTGTCTGACCTTTTATTAAATGAGTCATGTTCGGGTCGACCAGATTTGAGTTGGGTGATTTCAGATCGGATCCAAATTCGACCAGTTTTGACACCCTTATACTTTAGTATAAAAGTTTATACTGAGTTCATAAATTTTAAAGATATATTTAGAATTGATACGTTATAATGAAATTATCTTGATTGGGCACGAAGCTCGATGCAAAACCCAACCCGGAAGCTTCAAAAATTAATTTCGGGAGCACCCGAACTTCGATTTCAGCGAGCTTATAGTCAAACTGAGCGTCTCAGAAATACGAACCCAATGACACCAAGATCAACCCAATCCGAGCCCAAAGGAGTCCGAATCAAGGGCTCAAAGCGCTGTTGGAAGGTTCAAACCGCAATTTGAGTTATCAAACGGTCTCTGATTTTGACGAGCTTATACTCGAATCGAACGGCTCGACGAGACAAATCCAACGAGTCCAAGATCACCGAATTCCAACATCATTAAAACCTTCAAATGCCCAACGAACGGTGCATGATCAAAGGATTCGATATCGACCGTCCATTCAAAACACTCTCAATTCGCCCTTGATCTCATGCCTATTTACGGGCTATGCCACTCCAGAAAAACTATTTACGCCTATTTACGAGCCTGCGCCCAGGCTTCGCCGCGCCCGCGCTGGGGTGCGCCCGCGCCGCGGTAGTGCGCCTGCGCCTGCTGGGGTGCGCCCGCGCCTGCTGGGGTGCGCCGCGCCTGCTGCGCGCTGGGCTGCCGCACTTGCCGGGATGCCGCGCCGGCTAGGCTGCCGCGCCTGTGCACGTGCGGGACTGACGCGCCTGGCCGTGATCTGCTCATGCCACTCGCGGATCAGCGCGTTGGCCGCGTCGTTTCGCGAGGTCGGTTGGCAACACCGACCTTGTGGGACCCACAAACCGAGAAAAATCCCCTTTTTTGCTATTTTTTTGCCCAAAAAATTCTGAAAAAAATCCCAAAAAAGTTTCGAAAAATTAGGAAAAAATTTAAAAAAATAGGGAAATATGAAAATGGCAATAACTCCCTCCTATTATCTTCAAAACCTATAAATATGCCCCCAAGGCCTTTAGAAAACTTGCACCTTCTCTCTCTTTCTCCCTCCGGCTCTCTGGCGGCTGAGGCCTCCGCTATTTACGAGCGGGAAACTTCCCCTGCTCGAATTAGCGCCCCTCCTCGTGTGCAGAAGCCTATGGGATTTCTTCCTCTCTCTTCGGCTTACTGGCGGTTGAGGCTTCCGTTATTTGCGAGTTGAAATTTTTTCCTGCTCGAATTAGCGCCCCTCCTCGTGTGCAAAAGCCTACAGGATTTCTTCCTCTCCCTCCGGCTTACTAGCGGTTGAGGCTTCCGCTATTTGCGAGCGGGAATTTTTTCCTGCTCGAATTAGCGCCCCTCCTCGCGTGCAGAAGCCTACGGGATTTCTTCCTCTCCCTCTGGCTTACTGGCGGTTGAGGCTTTCGCTATTTGCGAGTTGGAATTTTTTCCTGCTCAAATTAGCGCCCCTCCTCGCGTGTAGAAGCGTACGGGATTTCTTCCTCTCCCTTCAGCTTACTGGCGGTTGAGGCTTCCGCTATTTGTGAGTTGTAATTTTTTCCTGCTCTAATTAGTGCCCTCCTCGCGTGCAGAAGCCTACGGGATTTCTTCCTCTCCCTCCGGCTTACTGGCGGTTAAGGCTTCCATTATTTGCGAGTTGAAATTTTTTCCTGCTCAAATTAGCGCCCCTCCTCACGTGCAGAAGCCTACGGGATTTCTTCCTCTCCCTCCGGCTTACTGGCGGTTGAGGCTTCCGCTATTTGCAAGTTAGAATTTTTTCCTGCTCGAATTAGCACTCCTCCTTGCGGGCAGAAGCTTACTGGATTTCTTCCGCCCCTCAGTTCTTCGAGAGATTTGTTGAACTGCAGAAATACGGCATCAGGTAGAAATACTACGTCGGACAGAAGACCGATGAAAGTCCATTGACGGACAGAAGTCCGACTACAGGTAGAATTCCGACGTCCGGTGGAAGACCGACGAAAGTTCGTCGACGAGCAGAAGTCCGCTGACTAGCAGAAGTCTGACGACAGGGAGAATTCTGATGTTGGGTAGAAGACCGACGAAAGTTCGTCAATAAACAGAAGTCCGACGACGAGTAGGAGTCCGCTGACGAGCAGAAGTCAGACGACAAGGAGAAGTCCGATGTCGTGTAGAAGTACAACCTCAAGTAGAAGACCGATGAAAGTTCGTAGACAGGCAAAAGTTCGACGATGAGTAGAAGTACGGCCTTGGGCAGAAGACCGATGAAAGTTCGTCGACAGGCAAAAGTTCGACGATAAGTAGAAGTCTGCCGACGAGCAGAAGTCCGACGGCAAGGAGAAGTCGGACGTCGGGTAGAAGACCGACGAAAGTTTGTCGATGAGCAGAAGTCTGACGATGAGTAGGAGTCCGCTGATGAGCAGAAGTCCGACGACAGGGAGAAGTCCAACGTCGGGTAGAAGACCGACGAAAGTCTGTCGACGAGCAGAAGTTCGACGACGAGTAGGAGTCCGCTGACGAGCAGAAGTCCGATGACAGGGAGAAGTCCAACGTCTTGTAGAAGACCGATGAAAGTTCGTCGACAAGCAGAAGTCCGACGACGAGTAGGAGTCCGCTGACGAGCAGAAGTTTGATGATAAGCAGAAGTCTAACGTCGAGTAGGAGTCCGCTGACGAGCAGAAGTCCGACGACAGGGGGAAGTCTAACGTCAGGTAGAAGTTCAACGTCGGGTAGAAGACCGACGAAAGTTCGTCGACGAGCAGAAGTCCGACGACGAGTAAGAGTCCACTGACGAGCAGAAGTCTGACGATAGGGGGAAGTCCGACGTCGGGTAGAAGACCGACGAAAGTTCATCGACGAGCAGAAGTCCGACGACGAGTAAGAGCCCGCTGACGAGCAGAAGTTCGACGACAAGGAGAAGTCCGACGTCGTGTAGAAGTACGGCCTCGGGTAGAAGACCGATGAAAGTTCGTCGACGGGCAGAAGTCCGACAACGAGTAGAAGTCCGCTGATGAGCAGAAGTCTGACGACAGGCAGAAGTCCGACGTCGGGTAGAAGTCCACTGACGAGCAGAAGTCCGACGATAGGGAGAAGTCCGTCGTTGGGTAGAGGACCGACGAAAGTTCGTCGACGAGCAGAAGTCCGACGACGAGTAGGAATCCGCTAATGAGAAGAAGTCTGACGGTGAGTAGGAGTCTTCTGACGAGCAGAAGTCTGACGGTGAGTAGGAGTCTTCTAACAAGCAAAAGTCCGACGACAGGGAGAAGTCCGACGTCGGGTAGAAGTTCAACATCGGTTAGAAGATCGACGAAAGTTCGTCGACGAGCAGAAGTCTGACGACGAGTAAGAGTCCGACGTCGGGTAGAAGTACAGCCTCAGGCAGTAGACCGATGAAAGTTCGTCGACGGGCAGAAGTCCGACGACGAGTAGACGTACGGCATCGGGCAGAAGAACGACGAAATTCCATCAACGGTCAGAATTCCGACAAAAGTCCTGCAAGGCAAAAATTCAGCAACAGGGGGAAATTCAACATCGGGTAGAAATTTAACTTTGTGGAGAAGTTAAATGGAAGTCTCTTGACAGCATTCTAGCGACGTTAACCAAGGATGTAAGACCTATCCGAGGTTGCATGTTAGAGCCTTTGCTCGATGTGTTATTCTATATTTGATCCACCAAAGATGTGAGACCTATCCGAAGTTGTATGTCGGAGCTTCTCTCGATGACGTTAACCTGTATGGAAGATGTCGAGAGAATCCACAAGAATATGAGACCTTTCCGAGGTTGTATGTCAAAGCCCTACTAGATGACGTTAACCTATGTGGAAGAGGTCGAGAGAATCCACCAAGGACGTTAGACCTATCCGAGGTTATATGTCAGAGCCTTGCTCGATGACCTTAACCTGTGTGGAAGAGGTCGGGAGAATCCACCAAGGACGTTAGACCTATCCGAGGTTGTATGTCAGAACCTTGCTCGATGACCTTAACCTGTGTGGAAGAGGTCGGGAGAATCCACCAAGGATGTAAGACCTTTCCGAGGTTGTATGTCGGAGCTTTTGCTCAACGACGTTAACCTGTGTGGAAGAGGTCGGGAGAATCCACCAAGGATGTGAGACCTTTCCGAGGTTGTATGTCGGAGCCTTTGCTCGACGACGTTAACCTGTGTGGAAGAGGTCGGGAGAATCCACCAAGGATGTGAGACCTATCCGAGGTTGTATGTCGGAGCCTTTGCTCGACGACGTTAACCTGTGTGGAAGAGGTCGAGAGAATCCACCAAGGATGTAAGACCTATCCGAGGTTGTATGTCGGAACCCTGCTCGACGACGTTAACCTGTGTGGAAGAGGTCGAGAGAATCCACCAAGGATGTAAGACCTATCCAAGGTTGTATGTCGGAGCCCTGCTCGACGACGTAAACCTGTGTGGAAGAGGTCTGGAGAATCCACCAAGGATGTAAGACCTATCCGAGATTTTATGTCGGAGCCTTTGCTCGACGACGTTAACCTGTGTGGAAGAGGCCGAGAGAATCCACCAAGGATGTAAGACCTATCCAAGATTGTATGTCGGAGCCTTGCTCGACGACGTTAACCTGTGTGAAAGAGGTCGGGAGAATCCACCAAGGATGTAAGACCTATCCGAGATTTTATGTCGGAGCCTTTGCTTGACGACGTTAACCTGTATGAAAGAGGTCGAATCGAATCCCCGTGGGATTGATTTTGCCTTGATTGGGAGGGGGCGAACGCCGCGTGTATCCCGAATCAAAGATAAAAAAGGGTCTGTCTTTAGACCGTTACTGTCTTTTTGAGGTCAAAATCAAGACCTTGCCCAATGAGTAGAAGTCCAGCAAGGGACTGTATAAAGCATATAATTGATTGGAATCATCCTTGCATTTTCTAGGATTTTCCTGAAGTATCATCTTTATATAGAAAGCATCGGAGGATCTTTTTGACCGGAATTGAGGTCAAAGTTGCCCCACAGTCCGCATCTGATGCAACAATGACTGATGTCAAGAAGTTGATAAGAGCTATCTTTTGATATTGGAGCAAAAGTTGCCCCCCAATCGGGAACCATGTTCCCACAGACGGCGCCAAACTGTTGCGTCCATGAGTATTCGCGGCGGTAGAGAAATATAAAGTTTATCGTCTAAGCGTTGTACGAAAATCCAGCACGCAATCAGATAAGAGAAAGGGTCTAGCATTTATGAGACACCAAGATTTTTACGTGGAAAACCACTAAAAAGGGGGAAAAACCACGGGGCCTAGCCCAGTTTGAATAAATCCACTAGTATTGCAGTCGATTACAAATGAGGCCCTTCCTTGGTGGAAGGTCTTAGCTTGATGTACATCTTATGGAGTACATAACATGATGTTAATACAAAGAGTCATTGCTGACATGTTCGTTGTGTCGGAAGGACCGTAGTCGGAGGGCGACGGAGGTCGGAAGACTTATAGTCGGTGGGCGACGTATGTCAGGAGGACCGTAGTCGGTTGGCGACGGAGGTCGGAAGGACTGTAGTCGGCGGGCGACGTAAGTAAGGAGGATCATAGTCGGCGGGCGACGGAGGTCGGAAGAACTGTATTCGGCGGGCGACATAAGTCAGGAGGACCGTAGTCGATTGGCGACGGAGGTCGGAAGGACTGTAGTCGGCGGGCGACGTAAGTAAGGAGGACCGTAGTCGGCGGGCGACGGAGGTCGGAAGAGCTGTATTTGGCGAGCGACATAAGTCAGGAGGACCGTAGTCGGTTGGCGACGGAGGTCGGAAGGACTATAGTCGGCGGGCGACGTAAGTAAGGAGGACCGTAGTCGACGGGCGACGGAGGTCGGAAGAACTATATTCGGCGGGCGACATAAGTCAGGAGGACCGTAGTCGGTTGGCGACGGAGGTCGGAAGGACTGTAGTCGGCGGGCGACATAAGTAAGGAGGACCGTAGTCGGCGGGCGACGGAGGTCGGAAGAACTGTATTCGGCGGGCGACATAAGTCAGGAGGACCGTAGTCGGCGGGCGACGGAGGTCGGAAAGATTGTAGTCTGACGACGAAGAACAGAAGGACAGCGTCAGGTAGAAGTCCAACAATGGAAAGAAATTCATCTTCACGTAGACATCCAGCGAAGTCCGATAACCGGTAGAAATCCGGTGTCGGGTAGAAACTTGGCGAAGAGTGAAGGTTCGACGTCGGGTAGAAGTCCGACGTCTGTTGGTGGCAAAGGAGAACTCCGGTTTCACTTGGGCAGAGTTTCGGCGTCAGGAAGGAACTCTGTTGTAAATTGGGAAGAATTTCAGCATTACGTGGAGTTGGGTGCGTTCTCCTGAATATCACGCAGAATCCCGGCGTGTTCGGGCGGCAGGAAGAGCTCCGGCGGTGGTCGAGGAGGATCTTCTTCCTTCTCCTCCTTCTCTTCTTATTCTCTCTCTTCACTTGAGCCCCCTTGGTGTAGAATGAGGGCTCTATTTATAGTTTTTCTGGAGTGGCATAGCCCGTAAATAGGCGTGAGATCAAGGGAGAATTGGGAGTGTTTTGAATGGACGGTCGATATCGAATCCTTTGATCATGCACCGTTCGTTGGGCATTTGAAGGCCTTAATGATGTCGGAATTTGGTGATCTTGGGCTCGTTGGATTTGTCTCGTCAAGCCGTTCGATTTGAGTATAAGCTCGTCAAAACCAGAGACCGTTTGGTAACTCAAATTGCGGTTTGAATCTTCTAACAGCGCTTTGAGCCCTTGATTCGAACCCATTTGGGCTTGGATTGGGTTGATCTTGGTGTCGTTGGGTTTGTATTTCCGAGACGCTCAGTTTGACTATAAGCTAGCTGAAATCAGAGTTCGGGTGCTCCCAAAATTAATTTTTGAAGTTTCCAACTAGTTTTTGCCTCGAGATTCGTGCCCGATCAAGCTAATTTTGTGATGACGTATCAACTATCTAACAAATTTGTGAGAGAATATGAGTAAGTCATTAACGGAGAATGGTTATATTTATAGTTGAAACTTTACGCCATAAGATGTATTAAGGCTTCATTTGGGACGGCTTGCTTACTGCTTCTTAAAACAGCTTTTAAGTACAAACATTTTAATTTTTGTACTAAAAATTTATTTTAAGAAACAGTAAGAAAGCCGTCTCAAACGAAGCTAGGTCAATGATAATGAAAACATTTGCTTCTAAACATATGATCATTCTAAACTTTATGTCATAAGATGTACTAAAAAAAATATGATCCTTCTAAACATTTCTCTCGAAATGTATCATGTTGCAATTGCTAAATATTGATTTCATTTCTCTCACACTTATCAGCTCATAATTCATGTGGCATATATATTCCTCTGATTATTGTCTAAAATATTTTGATAAATTTCATTATAAATTATAAAGTGCAAAATAAAAAATCCTAAATATAAAAAAATATGTGCATATCACTTAAAATTTAGCTTTTTATAAAACTAATATCTACCCAAAAATGATTAATCGACATTGTATATTTGCGAGTATCATGACCAACTCAATAAAGTTTTTATTAAAATAAAAAATGATATTAATTAAATTTTTTTAGCTCTCAAGACTCAATGACTTCTATAAATAGTCATATTTCAAATGTTACACAGAATAGTACTCTCAAATTTGATTTTAATTTCATTTCAGTCTCATTGAAGAAGTAATATATATATATATATATATATATATATATATATATATATATATATATATATATATATATATATATATATATATATATATAATATATATTATATATATATATGGTAGGGGTGTCAAAATGGGTAACTGAGTTCGATTGGGTCGAATAAAAAATTGAGCTGATCCATATCCAATCAACCCGTTTAATAAATAGGTCAAAAAGGTAGATCCGAGCCCGACCTACTGGCAATGCGACAGACCCAAATCAGTCTCAATAACCCATTTAGATTAAAAAAATATAACTTATCAGGTATACAATTATGTTAATTGATTTAAAATATGAAGTGCATGCCGTCAAATAAAAAAATTTAATGAAGAAAAATAAAAGTGTCAAAAGCAGGCTCAAGAGTCAATCTAATCCCAACCCATCAATTAAACGGGTCGGAATTTTAAACCCGAAGCCAACCCGCTCATTAAACGGGTCAATTTAAACACGAAATTTTCAGGTCAGGTCATTTATTACTTTGACAAATTTTCCATAGCTCTCAACCAAAACCAACAGTTTTTTTATGGATTAAACCTAAAATGATCAACAAATTAATTTAGTATGTAGAGCCAAATTTAGCGGCGACTGCAATTACTGTGTGAGCCCGGCCGCTCATTATTGAAAGGGTGCTATAAAGAATTTGATCTATTTTATTCACCTTATTTTTACTATGAAAAATGCTCATTTATTAATAATAATAATAATCGCTATGGGGCTACTATCATCTCCTAATTAATAGCTTATATAAAGCTGTGTAGGATTTGTATTAATTTTAATAATATTAGGCCTATCAGAAGAATTATATTACAAGAAAGGAAATAAAATAATTGGCTATGAAAATAATAAATAAAATGAAATTATTTTCTTCAATTTTATATGACTTGACAAAAATGAAAAAAATAAATAAAAGCGTATTGAGTCAAAATTAATTTTCATTCTCTTTGTCTTGGTTGAGAAGAGAGAAAGGAGAAATTATTACGTGCGGCCACCGGACGTTGTCCAAAGGCGAATCAAGACGAGTCATGTTACCATTTTGGTGTGTACTAGTATTATGTACCGCTATTTACCAGATGACGTGACACATCATGATTCGTCTTCAGACTGTCTGGTGATCACACATAATAATTTCTCAAGAGTAAGGACCTATTTAGGATAGTTTTATTATTGTTTTATTTTTCATATTGCAATCATACTTCCGTTTGGCCACTATTTTCATGCTGATTCCCGAAGTTTTTACGGTGAAAATTATATTTTATAATTAGATCTACTAATATGTGAGAATTATCTATTATCTATTCTTTAAGAAAAAATATATATATATTTATAGTAATCATAGCAATTTTTTTAAAAAATTATTTTCTTCGTAATAACTTTATAGTTTTTTTTATAAAATGTTGCAGCGGCTTCAAATAAATTTTATATAAATGATATTAAATATTTATTTTTACTTAAGTGCAAAATTTTTAATGGAGAAAAATTAAGAAAAAATGATGCATATACTTCTTTAAAATCCAATTAAATTTTAATTAAATTTGGAGTTAATGTTTAATACAAATTGTGAACTTAGATGTATTTGCATTCCCTTCAACTCCTGCAAATGAACATGTCCTTAGTGAAAATATCTTCCTTGTATTTCTATGGAGG